>NQII01001904.1:250919-410125 GCA_002778355.1 Clitarchus hookeri | reverse complement strand
AACCCCCTTGAATATATACTCAGAAATTCTAAATTTAAAAAAAGTTTTAATTAATATTTTTTTTTTGTTTTAATTTTGCAAGTTTTCTGAACTTTTTTTATTTTTCAAGAATTTTCTAATTTTTTGGGGTTCACTATCATTTAAGGTTATGGACACGAGTTCAAGGCCATTTGTATGAGGTCAAGGTGAAAGTCATCCAGACCCAATNCCCCCCCTCTCTCCCCCCCTTTCTCTGTGCTAAAAAATTGCTCAAAAATCCAATAATTTTTTTAAAAAATTTTGGGGGGGATTTTGCAATTTTTTTGTGTTCAAGGTCATGAGTTAAGGTGAATTTCGCCCAGATCCAAGATGGGGGCCAGGTGATGTCACAACATGGTGGTCAGTCAGCTCGTGGCACCTGTCCAGGGTCCTGTTGCGTTGTGGCACCTGTCCCGGGTCCTGTTGCGCTCGAATCAGCTATAATATACTACTCTGGTTGATAGGTCGAGAGTTGCAGATCTGGTCTCTTCCCCTCGTGTAGACACTTTTTTTTGTCTGTTGCAGCAAGTTTTGTGTTAAAAATACTGCGGCATGCGGGGAAGTGTGAACTGTCAAGGAGAATGGGGCAAGAATGGCATGGTGTGTGCATGTGTGCTGTGGCTGATATGAAAAAGGCAGGCATACTGTAATTTGCTAGTGTGGTTGAAGGGGTAGTGGTCACAAAGTGGAAGAACAGGGATTATGCATTATTCTTTGATGGCTGTGGATGGAGATGTATGCTGATTGGAGAGAACTGCTCAAAGTTTACAAAGTATGATATGATAAGAGATAAGTTCTTGTTTAATTAATTTTTTTTTTCAAACAAGTTTTTTCTAAACTTTAGAAATANTATGATATGATAAGAGATAAGTTCTTGTTTAATTAATTTTTTTTTTCAAACAAGTTTTTTGTAAACTTTAGAAATAGCGTAAATATTTTTTTTAAAAGATACTTAAAGTGTAGTTTTCTTTTGTTCAAGAAGTTCTGTGTGTTCAAATTATTTATTATGCTAAGCCAAGTATTAAACTGGGAATTCACTGGTGGACAGCTGATTCACTAGCTGTACAGTCACAGACTTCCTTCTTCCTCTTCTCAAGTTTCTACGATTTCTGAACCCAGTAGTGTTAGTATTGAAACAGTTGTAGTACACTCAACGCCAAAATTTTTGGCACTGGGTTTGTAATGACACCTCATTCATGAAGAAAAATTTTAAGGTGAAAATGCATTAAAATTTACTATTGTTGGTGGGCCGTGAGCAGGTCTTTAACCTGCCAGCCATTTTGCTGTACATCCTTTGTGGGTACAGTTTCCTTTTTATGTTCTACCTGTCAAATTAGATATCTATGTGCAGTACGCCACTTTCCACATCCTGTCAATGACTACAGCGCCAGAAAATTTCAACACTTATGTGCATAGTAAGTGGCACAAAGAAACATCACCTTTTCCTTACCTTTTTCTTCCCCAGCTTTTTTGTTCCAGTGAAAGTGGGTTATATGAGTTTTGCTTGTACAGTAGTTACATACATTTTTGTCTGTCTGTAACAACTCAGATTTTGTGCTTTTCTTCATTGACTAGCATTTGGATTTTGCTTGGATTTATAGGATTTCTATTTATTTATGACCTGATAATGCTATTTCACTTGGATTTCAATTTATTTTGGTACAATTTTTGACAACCAATACACTTTTTTGGACACGTTTTTAGATTGCAATTCTGGCAATACGAGTTGAAGCAAAAGGCATACCCTCACGCTTGTGCAGAAGTACGAAATTATACAGGCAATGGATGCAGGCATGTACACGCAACCTGATATAGCATGGTAGCATGGCATAATGTTGTCGATCATAATTTTTGTTCTTAAAATCAAGGCCATCACGGGGGTGGTGCAGAAGGATGACCAAAATGTGAAAGCAAAGTGAATAGTAAAATTAATACTATAATTTGTGACAAACAAAAGGATCAATTATGTTAACACAGGAGCTATCTGTAAACTTAAATGATGCAATTATATAAACCTACATTTTTGTCCAGGTGTTCAAATCTCAGCTATGAAGCAGAAAATTTTAACACATTCTTTGTTTGTGTATTTTTTAGGCCATGAATAACATGGAAACAATTAGCTTTGTTTTCATAAATAAATATTTGTAAGAAAAACTTAATGTTGAATTCAGTATTTATTTATGTATAAGTACTGTAATTTTATTTTATGATGTTGGAAATTCCCTTACTTGTCAGGTAATTTTCCTCTGCATTTGGTGAATGTTTCCATGTTGGTCGTGTAAATTTACAGCATGTTTGTGTGGTGTNGTCAGGTAATTTTCCTCTGCATTTGGTGAATGTTTCCATGTTGGTCGTGTAAATTTACAGCATGTTTGTGTGGTGTTATTTTCTTCATGTGTGGTGTAATTTGCTTCATGAACATTTAAGTAGACACACAAACAAAGCTGTGATAAATAATTTTTCATTTATACTACAGTGCTCGGTAAAATCTTAATAAACTTAATTGATTCACTCACTCTTTTATGATGTCCTTTAGAGTTTCCAAATTATTTAGGAATTAATTTGATTTACAAACAACTAAAAATTTTAGCCATTAATTTTGGAAACAACAGCAATATGAATTTTTCCAATCATAACTTACAACTACTTGCCTAATCGTATAAACCAGATTACCAGCAACGTTGTGCCAAGCAAGATTTTATGAAAATTGATTTCCTTTTTGTTGTGTTGAAATGATAAGCATCTGTATTTACTTAACTAACAATTAAAACCATAAAACCTATGTATAACTATTTAAAATGGCTTTCCTGTTCATTCCCCTAATAATCCTCTCTAGTAACAAATGTTAAATGCCTCAAGGTCATGTCCAGCCATAAGAAAGCATTGCGACTGCGATGGAAAATAGCATAAACAAGCTTTGCATGTGTGCTGTTTCATCAGAATTTCAAGTGTCTACTATAGGGTTTTAATACAGCAGTCTGTTCAACAGCACTACCACTATAGTTTAAAACCCTGTTTTACAAAAAAATAAATATCATAAAAAGAGTGATTTTTGCTGATCTTGATATTTTTCAATGACCGCATTTATTTTTCATTAACCAAATTTATAAAATTGGTAAAAAAATATTGATTTTTATTTATGTCCTGCAAAAAGAAGTACATCGAAATATTCCATTGTTTTTTAACAGTTGTAATGGAGTGGAGAGATTTTGGACTGAGGTTTTGAGAGCCGATGAGGGTGAAACGAGGTGAGTGTGGAGAATGTAAGGGCGGGGATACGGGAGATCCCTGCATAAACCCCCCGACCAGTGGAATTGTCTGGCATGATTCCCACATGCGAAAATCCAGGAGCGACCCCGCTGGGAACCGATCNACCCCCCGACCAGTGGAATTGTCTGGCATGATTCCCACATGCGAAAATCCAGGAGCGACCCCGCTGGGAACCGATCCCGGTTCGCCTAGGTGGGAGACAAGTAGTCCGACAACTGCACCACCACGGCCCATAACAGAATAGGCTTAACTGCGTAGAATGAGATTTCTCCATGCTCCTCATAGCAAATCCATTTAAATACACTTGAGAAACTCTGGCAGTAACCTCAATGTCGAGTTGTAAGAAACCAGTTTCATACATTGTGATAACCTGTTATGAAGTGAAGGAAGCTGCACGAGTGTGATATCACAAAGACATTAATAATTATGAATAAATGCATCTTATGCCTGGGTTTATGTTGTCCAGCATTTTAAAATTNGATATCACAAAGACATTAATAATTATGAATAAATGCATCTTATGCCTGGGTTTATGTTGTCCAGCATTTTAAAATTTGATATTTATTTGACAACTTAAAACTTGCTAATGTTCTGTGGATGGATTTCAGATTTTTCAAATTTTGCAGTAACATACAATTAGAGGTGATGGTATATATATTTATTTTTTCCACTTTGAATTTGAGGACAAAGTGTCATTTGCCATACATGAGACTTAAAACTTTTGCCTCTATGGACACATAAATTTTAATGTTATTACATTATGAAATACAATAAACATTGTATTAAAATGAGAATATTCAGTTAAGAAATTTTTTTAATCATGCCTAATCAAATTTGCTCCCTAGGTTACAATTCACTGTAAAAGTACCTAAATAATTTTGCATGTGTTTCAAAATTTCCTTTGAAACGTATTACATAAATTTTGAGGCTCAATGTATCATTGGTTAGATGAACACAAAAATATGTATTGGACCATCCTTACCATGAAGTCTGGAATCGTCAGTTTTCCAAATAGTACACTCGTTCAGCTAACCAATAGCACACAGAAATTCCTGGATATTATTTGAACACTGAGTGTTTTAATTTGAATTCGTGTAGAGCTTATTTCATTGTTGACAATGTTGTGATCCAATTTCAAGACTTTTCTGCCAATGTTCATTTGTTGTTTGTGCAAGGTTTTGCGATTGTCCACTGCTACTTACTTATGCATTTTGTGTAGGTGTTGGCCATAAAACAATTTTAAATTTATATACAACATTTGCATGGTGTGTAATGATGCAGTTATAATAATTAACGAGATAGTTGGTTAATTTTCTTTTGTTTTGTGAGACTTTGTAATATTTTATCAGGATTCAAAGTTATTGCCGTGGTAGCATGCTTATCGGTCATACGTTTGCCTTTTCAGAAATATTAGTTTTTGTTCGCGTCAACAGTTGTAGATAGAAGCTTTCCAACATCAGTAAACATTTTTTCCTTCTAGAAGGTTCTAGAAGTTTGATCATTTTCACTACGACGCAGTTTGGCATGGCGTGGGGAGTGGTTGCGATGGGGGTCGCGTAGGCTTTCGAAGGGATTCCGGCCCACGCCATGCCCTTATTTGGTCACGTTTTTGGCACCCTGGGGCAAGGAGTGGGGGTAGGCACGGGGCGACAAATACCCTGTGTGCCTAACGCCCACTAACGGAATAGGACCAACACTCAGAGAGAACGCATCGAGGTGGTAAATATCCCCTGCACTGGCAACTTTATCCTGCTAAATTATTTCTCCGGCGGTGTGGGAGGTCGCTAGGGTGCCAGGAAGCAACTGACGTCCCTCCTGCCTTCGTAATTTCATGTTGTGATGCAAGTTTTAAATTACATGATTAATAAATAAACTACTGTGGCGCTGCTCTGTACTTGTTTGTCTGGTGAAACTGATTGTTCGGGACTCTGCATACTTGAAGCTTGTGTGTGAGCTGTTTCTTTGGAATATTAAAATTAATTACAGTAACTAAACCGAAACTTGACTTTATTTTATATTTATATGGTGCCTTTAAAGTTTCATGTTTCTACCGATTGAGCAAACCCAAGCTGTAATTTCCAGTGGCAAATTCTGACGACTGCAACGCTACAAGCGTTTTAAAGAGAATAGGTTGCATAGTTTGGGTGTACACATTATATATTTTAATTCATAGATCCTGAAACTGCATAGTTTTGTCTATTTGTGTTACATTTACAAAAATACCTTTATGCACAAAATCCAAATACAATCAACCTGCTTTTATATCAAAAGGGTTGTTACAATGACAGTCATAGAAATTTTCTAATAAAAGTATATACTCCCGAAATATTTCCTTCTTTAATTACCACTTCAGAAATATATCAGTTATTAGATAACAGGTCCAATAGTGTTCTTATAAGAATAATGAAAACATTTTCATAGTTTCTATATTCACTTTACCTAAATAATTCATAAAGCCCAAATATCTACAAATTGAATCCAAAACACATCTCACACTCAATACCAACTTATCATGTAACTATAGCACCAAAAAAATNAATATCTACAAATTGAATCCAAAACACATCTCACACTCAATACCAACTTATCATGTAACTATAGCACCAAAAAAATTGTACATTATATTGATAACTTACACAGTAAGGAACCAAATGTGTACTTATTTAAAGGATAGTTCATGATGTGGGTTGGCACCAGATAACTTGCCTACGAAATAGTTGTTCCACACATTTATCTAGATGTCTAATACAAGCACCTAATTAGATAAATTATAAGTTTTTATAATTCACAATAAAAACACGTGCATATTATGCATTAATAAAGCTGTACAGAGGTAATTTGTATAAACAAAACCAAACTGTGTCGTCGGTAAAAAATAATCAAACCTTCTAGAACAAAAACTGTCGACCTGCAGTTGGAACGCTTCTATCTACTAATGCTGACNGGTAAAAAATAATCAAACCTTCTAGAACAAAAACTGTCGACCTGCAGTTGGAACGCTTCTATCTACTAATGCTGACGCATAATAAAAACTACGATTTTCTGAAACAGCAAACGTATGCCCGATAAACGAACTCCCACGGCTTCAATTTTGAATCCCAATAATATATTGCATCATTACAAGCTACATGACATTGAAGGTGCTAGATGGCAGTTGACTAGAAGAGACTACAGATATATTGATACCACTACCAAAATTAATTAAAATTATTAAAAGTTTTAATATATTTGTGTATTGTGATGAAATCAAAACCCGTTAAGTTATCAACTGCAGTAGAAAAGTTTATCAGCACTTGTTGTATATATTCCTAATATATAGTAATTAGTATATCTGTTACTCTTTACTTATACATTAAGATAAACATATTTCTTATTTGTTTCCTAGGCTCGCTGTCAAATTGTGCAGAGATTATTGTCAACAGAACGAAACAACCTGACAGATGTTGATGTAGATGAGATAGCCAAGCTGTCAGAAGGCTATTCTGGAGCAGACATGAAGAGCTTGTGCCAGGAAGCATCCATGGGTCCCATTCGAATCCTGGGTTTCTCCCAGATACAACAGCTTAGGCCTGAGGAGGTGAGTCTTGTACTGCTTCTGTCAAAACATGTTTTTCTCATAGTGTGGCATTATTAGTGTTTTTTCTCAAAAAAAGAAGTTCTATTTGGATAAATTTGTTAGTGGTGTATCTTGTTCTTGTATTTCCCTTTTATTACTCTCCATCCTGCTCCCTCCTACTTTCCCCCTTCCACCCTGTGCCTACTTTCCCCCTTCCACCCTTTGTCTACTTTCCCCTCCATCCCTCTCTACCCCTACCCCCAGCACTCCCTCCCATATCCGCTCCACCTCTCCCTCTCCCCATCCTTCCCTCTCCACACCCTCCCCTTCCCCCATTCTTCCATCTCCCCATCCACCACAACCCCTTCCTCCATTGCTCCACTCCTCCTTTCACCTCCCTATACATTCTCCATCTCTCCCTCCCCTCCCCTCCCTCCCCTTCTCCCTCACTCCTACTGCTCCACTAGCCTTCCGCTCCCCCTCCCGAACACCTATTACAATTTTCAATGAATACTCTAAGTCAATCAAACATGACACACAACCCCATCAGAATGACTGCTAGCCTCCCACTTATCCTCTCTGAGAATTTGCAGTGGCAGCAATTACAAAGACATCACTTTCACTTAATCACACTCCTATTGTAATTATAATCTTTACTCTGGAATAAACCCCCCCCCCCTCCACCNTACATTACCCCCTCCCCTTTTTTCATGGTTTACCAGAAAAAAATGTGGGACCTCCTTGTACCAGTAACAGTTGTCCTTTGCCTGGTTAAATGTTTACACATCACTTAGTTTTCGTCATGCCGAAGAGTGCATGGCTATGGCAGGGATGGTGATGTCAACCATATGAAGGAAATATAGAACTGTTACGGGAGTAGCGTGGGAGATGGTTTTTAGGTTGTTCCACAAGCACACGTCCAGTCTGGCAGGCTAGCAGGTCACATTTGAGGTTTTTGTTCAAATTGTTCATATTTTTATAGACAGGTAACTTTATAAACAGTAGTTTACAACTTTTGTGCATATTTGCAATACAGGTGTGACGTATATGAGTTAAGTGGTTTTTATATTTAAATATCTCACCTGATTGTATGTATATGTTTCATGCTCAGACTGTACCTATTGACCTTGACAGCTTCTGGTATTAATGACTGCTGTTGTATTAATTTTGAAGGTGCGACCTGTATCAGTGGAGGACTTCAAGGCTGCTTTGACTCGTGTGCGAGCCAGCGTATCGTTGAATGACCTGAATACATATGTCATGTGGGACAAGCAGTATGGGTCTGGTGGCACAACCATCACTTAAGTTCTGTCGTATATGTGTACTGGTGTATATTTTCAGTTGCCCTGTGGCAATCTTAACATTGTACTTGTTGACAAATACTCTATTTATTATGTACAGTAGTTATTAAATTATATTATTTGTCCAATTAGAAGGTAACCTTGAAAATATGTTTACTCCCACATTTTTAATATGTATTATTAGGGACCGGAAAATTTTGCGAATTCATTTTAGGATGAGCTATACTTTAAACACATGTACATTTCTGTTCTGTTATGTTATCAGCTGGATCTTAGTTCGATAGACACACCCAGGTGATCTCTGAGCCAACAAGAAATCTGCAAGGAAACAAGGACCGAATCCTATGCCACCTGGTCTAGGGTAAAAATGGCTACCCACTGGGGCAACAGCCAATAAGCAAATAGCAGAGGCTCGAAAATACATACCGCGCTAGAGTCTAACTTATAGGTTGTTGAACTCTCAAAATTTTCCTGCCCCTACATATTAGTCTACAGGGAAAATTAATTATGCAAATTATAATTTAGTACGATTTTTATCTTGGCACTTAAGGTTTAACATTTCTACTGTTTTGACAAACAAAACTGAAACCTATAACAACAACTGATTATGGCAAGATAAATTGCTGTAGCATTATTGTTGCACATTCACTCCATGGGCACCCTGATATTTTTGAAAGCGCCTTATGCACATGGAAGCTGACAAGTTGACGGCGAAATACTGTATTACATTGCACATCTAACAACATTTTCCACATGTGACCATTGCTCACTTACAAATACTATTAAAATTAGAATAGACATTAATCGCTGATAATAATTAAGAACCCCCTACCTACCCCTTCTCCCTTCCATTCCTCGTCTGTAAATGCAGTAAAAAGGACTGAAAATACACATTACAGCTTCCTGAACCATTTGAATGATTGAATGAATGAATAAATAAATGAATGATATGGCCTCTTAAGTATGATCTTCACTGTGTAATTGCAGGCACTTTTATTTCCTAGAACAGTAATTTTTTATTTGTGCTATGTCTGTTTGAACTGTAAGCAATGTTGAAGGCTGAAGGGTATTATCTCCAAATTAATCTACTGCTGAGCGTAAAATACATTTGCTCTTTCCATAGCCATATCCCTGTCTCACTTTTGCCTGAAAATAGTACTCTTGAGAGCCCAAGCAACATACAACCTGATGGTAGGAAGAGAACAGACCAACAACACTGTAATTATAAAGTGAATTATTGTTTTTAGTACATGTTTTCAAAATACTTAAGGGGAGAGTACAATTGTGATATGTAATCAGAAATATTACATGAATACAATAGCTTAAATTTCCTTGGATTTGTTTATCATTAATATTAATTTTACTTCTTTTGTATAATGATTATTTCTGTATCATTATCTAAAAGTATATCCAAGCTTATCAAAAGTATTAAACATTTTTGTTTCATGTCATTCTCCTAGTCTCTTTGCATGTGCCGTACAGTATTAAAGTTTCTAGAGGCACATTAATGCATTATTGCTTATTATTGTCTAATTTTGTTACTTAACGTGCAGTTTACAGGATGTCAGATAATTTGCAGATACGGATTGCACCACACGAATCTGTGATCAAAACTAAGCATAAAATATTCTTTGATAAAAAAGTGTAAGGCCCTCAGTTTACGAGAAAAACGACATTAAAGTAGATAAAATGAAATTGCTTCATTTTAAGCACAGCATACAAAACTTTGAAACATCATAACAGGTGTTTGAAGTTTGCTCTGCTCATAACGATACACTTTTCCACACATTGTATGCATGCAGCATACATGGAGCTTGGCCGCCAGATGAACCCATGGCTATTGCCATGTCGCAGTACTCGCTGCATGTGAACTCCATGGCCGCCTTGGCACTACTGAGCTCGGCTCGTTCCCTTGCCGTATGCCTTACACCGACACATTAGTTGCAGCATTGCCACATCATCCTACCTTTATCTAATTGGAATACCACATGTTTGCTACAACAGTTTCTGGACCTTTCGTGTTGTTTTTCTCGTAAACGAAAGGTCTTATGTAGTTTTGCCAATGAGTATTTCCTACTTAGTTTTGATCATAGAATCATGTACCGTTCATTTGAAATTTTTTCTTCCAGATGTGCATGTTTTCATTGTTGGTGTAAATAAAAATTGCAGTGAAGATATAACATATTAATGTTACAGTTATTAATTACTGATGTGAGTCTTCATCTGTCTTAAGGAAAGTCATCATTTTGGATAAGTGGGTATTGTACTATATAAGTAAGAACAATTCCAAATTGCAAATTTTAATTTTTAGCAATTTTTTAAAATACAAACCTGATTAATATTAAACTGCCTTCTCAAAGGTTTTTTCCCATTGGACATAAAGTGACAGATGTAGAAATGCAATAAGCCTCTCAATGGTCTAATTTTAAGTGTCTTTATTTGCACCTATAAATACATCCATGGCAGTATTTTAGTGAACAGGGAAGATGATATCGTTTTTACAATGCTGTAATCAAACAACAATGCAGCATACACTTTAACAGGATATAACTGTACCTCTCATTTGTGAATAGCTATAATAAGTAATGTAAAATTATACATGAATATTTAACAGTTTTGTAATTTTATAACATTTCGTTGTTACCCATTTCAGTAATCTCTTAAAGTAAATGGATTACTAGCTGAAGTGTTGTTATAAATGTTGCTTTGAATGATGCAGCAGGTGGCATATCAGGTTATGTGAGCAGGGATCAACTTCATCTTCTTGCCAGTAGCGCCGGGCAAACTGAGCACGAGTATCTGGCTGGTCATCTGTTTCGTGTTGCCTGCTAGCAGCAGTCTCCTGCATAATTGGACATACATCATTAACTACAGTCTCAAGGGGTCATCATTTTGGCACTTTGCACATTCTAATAACCACATATAAATCTAACCAACTTTAGAATAAAAAGATGTAACATTATTTGTTTTGAATAGATCAGTGCTAATAGAAATACATATTACTCAACATGTTATTACATACCAATCTTAACAAAGAGTAACTTTAACAAAACATACACACAAGTTTGAACAGCTCTTGCTGTTCACTTCTAACGTAAAACTCATATTCATTAAAAACCTGTTTTAAAAAAAGCATTACACTAAAACTTTTCTTAACGAACATTCCATGTAACAAAATACTCCATACAATGAAATATAAATTTGGTCCCGCCAAATGCCCATAAGAACAATGAATTTTTAACCTCTACATACCATAATACATTCATGAGTGCAGCAAAAAAGCCCTCTATAATGAAGTTAACGAACTACTTAAAATGGAAACAAAACAAGCCAACTTAATCGTGGATAGCTTGCACGAAGCAGATGGATCACAAGACAACTGGAGAAGACTCTTCTTTGTAGTGAACCTCTGCAGCTGTGAATTATTTGTTTGTTTGTGAGTGTAGGTTATATACTGTGCATGACAGGCTTCAATTCAGTGCGCTCGCTGCGCAAACAAATTTGACCTTGGGTCACGACTCCTAGCCCCACTCCTAATGCAGGGGGGAGGGCTCAGAGGTCCGAAGGAAGGTGCCAGGGTAGAACAAGTAGTGGGACACAGCAAACTTGTTGACATATAACCCTTCTCACACCCATTTCAACCATTCATTTTCCAGATCTCACCACCTCACTCACAGACTTTTCTACACACGAAAATACTAATTTCTGCTCAGATCCCAACATGGGAAATGGGGCGGACAACATGCCTTCATCTCACCAGCCAACACCCATAAATCAGGAAAAATTGCTCAACTCGCCTGGATCATCACTCAACCCAGCAAAGCAATCTTCATAAACAAGGAACTCAAACCAAGACATCAAAAAAACCCAACACAAAAACAAACAAGACTTAGGAATACCTGTTCTCACAACCAAAACAAAGCGAGAAACTCAACTGGGTGATTCAGCCATAGTCGCCTTCTCCATCACCGTCGCCTACCAACAACTTCACCCCAGAATCTCAATATACTCAAGAAAACTTACAGGACATGCAAAATGAGTGAATAGCCTCCACTTTTCTCTCTACAGTAGAGCACCCCTTAACCAGAATTCCCTCGGACGGAACTCCCATTATCCGGAACTAATTTTCCAAAAAATTCAAACGTCCCAAAGTTGTGCCATAACTTTCCCGCGCTCGCAAGAGGTCTTTCGTTGCTCACACCAGACTGTACATGACCAATAGCTGGTAAACAAGCCGCAGCACGATGAAGAGACAGCCGGGCCAAGTGGCACAGCTACAGCTATGTTGCTAATGACACAAGTGACAGTGACTAATGGCAATGTGCGGCACACGCCGTTGGTTTTAGTGATGTTACTCAGAATTTAGTGTTCTGACATGTTAGTGTACATGTACCATATTTTGGCGTGTATAGACCTAACCAGAAGTTTTTGATGAAATATTAGAGATAAATAATATTTCAAGTATAGTCCGCACTGAATTTTTGTATTCCCGTAAATATTGCCGCGCCGCCTGCTGAAANAGACAGCCGGCCCAAGTGGCACAGCTACAGCTATGTTGCTAATGACACAAGTGACAGTGACTAATGGCAATGTGCGGCACACGCCGTTGGTTTTAGTGATGTTACTCAGAATTTAGTGTTCTGACATGTTAGTGTACATGTACCATATTTTGGCGTGTATAGACACCACCAGAAGTTTTTGATGAAAAATTAGGGATAAATAATATTTCAAGTATAGTCCGCACTGAATTTTTGTATTCCCGTAAATATTGCCGCGCCGCCTGCTGAAANAGATAAATAATATTTCAAGTATAGTCCGCACTGAATTTTTGTATTCCCGTAAATATTGCCGCGCCGCCTGCTGAAAAGTCGCAACAGCGCGGTATTCCACGTAAATAAAACTTTTGTATTTATGTCAAAATGCTTCAACACTGCGTTTAAATTGCAGAACATGTGCGCCGTGCGTACCCTGCCAGCTCGGCCGGCTGTTGCCGNGCTCTTGTAAATGTATGTTGTGCCGACGTGCCATGCAGTAAGGGAAAGACTGTCAACGGAATTGACTATACTTTGGGAAGTTTTATCATATGCACGTCAACACAAACAGTAGCATGATATCCAGATCTCGCTTACTCACGCAATCACCCGCTAGAAGGTTGAGAATGAAGATCATTAACGCAGTGCCTGGAGTTTTATGACTCACATTTCATAAACAGTACGTAGTGGTTTTTTAATGGTTTTGTATCTTTAAGGATAAAACTAGTAATTTACACTCATTGATTTCTTGAGTTAAAATTATGTGCCACATATACACGAGTTCAGACTAAAAATGTGCTATTTTTTACACCATCCCACCCTCATTTCTCTTAACCGGAATTTTCCCACAACCGGAATAGTCCTTCCCCCGACGATTCCGATTGAAGGGTGCTCTACTGTACAAACAAAAAATTTGAGGCCCTAGCTTACAACAAAGGTGAAAGGTGATCCAACTGAGATGGGCCATGAAAACTTCTTGGCCAAAGATAGCTACCAGCTTATAAAAAACTACAGCCCAACATGCAGAGAAAGAACAAACTCCTACACATCCATCTCTGTAATAGACACTCTTGAATTCACCTGCAAACATAAGTTTCCAAACACAGCACAAAGCAGTCCCATCCATCTTCTGCNGTAATAGACACTCTTGAATTCACCTGCAAACATAAGTTTCCAAACACAGCACAAAGCAGTCCCATCCATCTTCTGCAAAGGCTCCCACCTTGGAAAAACATCCATGGCAACCATTTCAAATCTGCACTACCAAATAAGAAAATTCTGCATCCTACTGCAAGGCAACAGAGCATGTTTCTATCCTAAGACTCTTTACACCCACAATAAGCTGCTAAACATACTAATAGAAAAGGGAGCGCAGTCGTATACATACTCACCACCAACCGAAACCAAGACAGACTAATAATCAGGAATATCCCGCAGGACACGATGCAGTAAACATTTTGATGTTAACGAACGCTACAAGTACGTATTACAGTAAAACCCTGTGAAGAAGTTCCCACATAAGAAGATTTCCTACTTAATAAGCTTACATAATTTTCACCTGGTCTATAAACACACAAGGAATTTTACCCTTTTAAGAAGTTTTCCTGGTTAATAAACTCAAATTTTTGAGTCCCTTCAGAAACGTCTATAGAATTTTACTGTATATGATGCTTAGACCTTGACTTAACCGTTCACATGCCGCCACACAGTGATTGATACGTTCCAGTCGTTGCGAACTTGCAACACCACGCCTGGCTAGACCGATGTGCCGGCATGTATTCTCATGTCCCATTTTCCATCCTTCCCAGCGAAACAGTGATTGTTTATATCCTCACAGCTTTTACACATTGGCAACATGAAATTTAAAGAATGCTGATAAAAATATGCAATGAAATACTAAAATGTAATTTAATGAAAATGGGAAGAAGAAAAAAAGTAAGAATTAAAAACAGAAACTTAGAATAAATCATTCTGAAATAACATGAAAAATAAATCATTAGTGTTTAGAAGAATAAATCTGGTAATCCATCCTCGACTGGCCTTAAACTGATCCACACTAATACGGCGTGGCTTGCGTGGTTGGCAGATTGGTGCATCTACGAGAGGGGTGAGGTGTTGAGTGGCTAGCAGACAAGCGCAGCTATGAGAAGGGGGAAGAGTGGAGAGACGTGGCGTGGCGAGGCGTGGCTGCAGACTAGGGCAGCCTATGAAAAAAGGAGGAGGGTGAAGAGGCATGGCTGGCCGACTACAGGATTTGAAGTGGGGTTAGGTTAGGGTGACTATCTTTCTCCCTCCAGGCAGGTCTAAAAATAGCTTGTTTACTCGCCTCCAGCACGGGGTTGCTGCCTGCTGGCCAGTCGTGTTCTGTGCCAGTTGCCATTCCACATCTTGTCACCTGCCGCCCGTAAAAGTTACTGCCTAAATTCTGCAGAATTTTTTAATTTCATGGTTTTGTGATAAAAAGTTAGTGCGTAAATTACGCGGTGGTGTAAAATATGCGGAAATATACAGTATCGTTACTATTACAGAAACATGACTAACCCCCACTTTCCAGCTAAACATACAAGGTTATCTACCCATCAAAGAAGACAGGACCCGCACATCAGGTGAAGGAGTGGCACTCCTCGTTCGACAAGGCCTCAAACATATTAGTCAAAANAAGAAGACAGGACCCGCACATCAGGTGAAGGAGTGGCACTCCTCGTTCGACAAGGCCTCAAACATATTAGTCAAAAGTATCAGTATGAGGACATAGAAACAGTAGCAATACAGATACAAGACCCCCAAGGACCAATTACTCTTCCCTTCACATACATCAACCCAGGAAATGTGCTCCCAACTGTATACTTAGAAGCTTTCAGGACCCACGATCGTCANTTCCCTTCACATACATCAACCCAGGAAATGTGCTCCCAACTGTATACTTAGAAGCTTTCAGGACCCACGATCGTCATCTCATCGTACAGGAGATTTCAATACAGCGCACTCCTCTTGGAACAACACAAACAAGGCCCTACAAAATCAACTTAGCAAATACATAGAAAACAAACCCCCTNAGCGCACTCCTCTTGGAACAACACAAACAAGGCCCTACAAAATCAACTTAGCAAATACATAGAAAACAAACCCCCTAACAATACATGCACCCCACACAATCACATATCAATCTGCCCATAATGTGCATCAGTCCATCACAGATATTTTCATGACCACTAACGACATCGTTGTACCAAATATTAATGTGAACTATTCTGGATCCTTATATCACTTCCCAGTTATTGGCCTTCTCTGATGAAGCATGGTTCCATATCAGTGGGGTCGTTACCCGACTTTGGGCTAACGTGAATCCTCACACTGTGTACGAAACACCTTTTCATGATGAAAAAATTGGGAGTATGGTGCACTTTATCAAGGCACCACATTATTGGCCCCATCTTCTTCAACACACTAGTGGATACTGACATCTACATGGGAAAGTTTGTGAATCAGTTGGATGACATGGGACTCTGTAATGGCGATCTTCAGCATGATTGCACCACTTGCCACACTTCCAATGCCAGAATGAGAGAAATTGTATCCGTCTTTGAAGATTGTGTAATTTCCAAAGGACTAGATTGCCTGAACTTAACCAACCAGATTTTTATCCTATGGGTCATACTGAAAGGGAAAGTCAATTGCAACAAGCCACACACTATCATTAAATTGCAAGACAGCATTCAGCTGTGACTTATGATGTGTTTGTGTGTACCTTCTGTAACATGGAGAAATGTTGGCAGGCATGCATTGATGCTAATTGCAACCACTTCCAACACTTATTGTGTTATCAACATGATTTTCATACACCAATGTATGTCCGTAGCACATTTCATTATTTTATGACTGATAGTTTGATTTTTATGATTGAACATCAGGGATTGAGAGCGAATTGAAACATCATGTGTTAAAAATTTGGCATGTGTACACAAAAGGAAATATGGTGACTNATCAGGGATTGAGAGCGAATTGAAACATCATGTGTTAAAAATTTGGCATGTGTACACAAAAGGAAATATGGTGACTACCTAGTAACAGTATCTTCACTTGCATATTTATGTTGTATACATTCAGTTTTTTCTTTTTCCTTTCATTTTACATTGAGCCAACAAGATTGAGTATTATTTCAGTAGAACTGTTTTAATCTTACATTGATTTCCAGTTATCTTCTTCTAAAAATATTTGGGTGAACATTTGCTAACATGGCCATTTTGAAGTGTGCACATATTAATTTTTATGTAAACATATACAGTAACCAGTTTTATGCATTTCAAAGAAATATAATTTTTATTTAACAGACTACTTAACATCATAATGAGGTTTGACTGTATACAGTAAGGTTTTTGATGTGATTTATTATCTAACACCTTTGCTGAGTGCTTTCTTTGTAAGGTATTAAATTGTTTCACATTTAACAAGGTAAACTCTTGCCCGTAGGCCAGTGTTCTCTACTTTTACGTTATGTGGACCGCACAACATTCAGTAAAAGAACTTTTTAAGGAGTTTGAAGAAAAACTTATTTATACCCAAAAGTGTAACTAAATATAATTGTATTTTTTAATATATTTTTTTCTATAGTGCCAAGATTGGCAGTTCTTAATTTTGTTATGCAAATAAATTATATTTGTAGAAGATGATTTCTGTTCTTTGGATATGAAAAACTTTCACTTCCTTCTATACTTTATGAACTAAAATTAATCCACACGAAAAGACTACCTGCCTTTTAGGAAAGAAATTCTGTAAAGAGTGTTATTCAAAAATGGATTCAAATACCAAAAATCAAGGGAATTTCATTTTGTGATGGATGATCATCTATATACAATGGAACATATTCTGTGGTCCCATTTTTTATTTATTTGCATTTCAATACCACATTCATTGAAAGTCTACATGTACTAAAAATTTTTTTCCAGTCCCCTGAGAAACGATGAATGGTATATTATAACTAAGAAAAAATTTGAATCTTTCTTTTGAATAGCATTACTTCAAAACAAGAGCCATCGTGCATTTACTTGAGCAGAAAAAATGGTCAGCCATAGTAGCTAGTTGTCATTAGCTGTTAATTACTTAGATTAAAAAATTACACAAATATACATAACGGACCTGCTATCTGAAAGTTATATGCCTCAACTGGTATAAGCAGTNCTTGTTTACTCGCCTCCAGCACGGGGTTGCTGCCTGCTGGCCAGTCGTGTTCTGTGCCAGTTGCCATTCCACATCTCGTCACCTGCCGCCCGTAAAAGTTACTGCCTAAATTCTGCAGAATTTTTTTATTTCATGGTTTTGTGATAAAAAGTTAGTGCGTAAATTACGCGGTGGTGTAAAATATGCGGAAATATACAGTATCGTTACTATTACAGAAACATGACTAACCCCCACTTTCCAGCTAAACATACAAGGTTATCTACCCATCAGAGAAGACAGGACCCGCACATCAGGTGAAGGAGTGGCACTCCTCGTTCGACAAGGCCTCAAACATATTAGTCAAAAGTATCAGTATGAGGACATAGAAACAGTAGCAATACAGATACAAGACCCCCAAGGACCAATTACTCTTCCCTTCACATACATCAACCCAGGAAATGTGCTCCCAACTGTATACTTAGAAGCTTTCAGGACCCACGATCGTCATCTCATCGTACAGGAGATTTCAATACAGCGCACTCCTCTTGGAACAACACAAACAAGGCCCTACAAAATCAACTTAGCAAATACATAGAAAACAAACCCCCTAACAATACATGCACCCCACACAATCACATATCAATCTGCCCATAATGTGCATCAGTCCATCACAGATATTTTCATGACCACTAACGACATCGTTGTACCAAATATTAATGTGAACTATTCTGGATCCTTATATCACTTCCCAGTTATTGGCCTTCTCTGATGAAGCATGGTTCCATATCAGTGGGGTCGTTACCCGACTTTGGGCTAACGTGAATCCTCACACTGTGTACGAAACACCTTTTCATGATGAAAAAATTGGGAGTATGGTGCACTTTATCAAGGCACCACATTATTGGCCCCATCTTCTTCAACACACTAGTGGATACTGACATCTACATGGGAAAGTTTGTGAATCAGTTGGATGACATGGGACTCTGTAATGGCGATCTTCAGCATGATTGCACCACTTGCCACACTTCCAATGCCAGAATGAGAGAAATTGTATCCGTCTTTGAAGATTGTGTAATTTCCAAAGGACTAGATTGCCTGAACTTAACCAACCAGATTTTTATCCTATGGGTCATACTGAAAGGGAAAGTCAATTGCAACAAGCCACACACTATCATTAAATTGCAAGACAGCATTCAGCTGTGACTTATGATGTGTTTGTGTGTACCTTCTGTAACATGGAGAAATGTTGGCAGGCATGCATTGATGCTAATTGCAACCACTTCCAACACTTATTGTGTTATCAACATGATTTTCATACACCAATGTATGTCCGTAGCACATTTCATTATTTTATGACTGATAGTTTGATTTTTATGATTGAACATCAGGGATTGAGAGCGAATTGAAACATCATGTGTTAAAAATTTGGCATGTGTACACAAAAGGAAATATGGTGACTGCCTAGTAACAGTATCTTCACTTGTGTATTTATGTTGTATACATTCAGTATGCGGTGTCAAGTTTTTTCTTTTTCCTTTCATTTTACATTGAGCCAACACGATTGAGTATTATTTCAGTAGAACTGTTTTAATCTTACATTGATTTCCAGTTATGTTCTTCTAAAAATATTTGGGTGAACATTTGCTAACATGGCCATTTTGAAGTGTGCACATATTAATTTTTATGTAAACATATACAGTAACCAGTTTTATGCATTTCAAAGAAATATAATTTTTATTTAAGAGACTACTTAACATCATAATGAGGTTTGACTGTATACAGTAATGTTTTTGATGTGATTTATTATCTAACACCTTTGCTGAGTGCTTTGTAAGGTATTAAATTGTTTCACATTCAACAAGGTAAACTCTTGCCCGTAGGCCAGTGTTCTCTACTTTTACGTTATGTGGACCGCACAACATTCAGTAAAAGAACTTTTTAAGGAGTTTGAAGAAAAACTTNTGTTCTCTACTTTTACGTTATGTGGACCGCACAACATTCAGTAAAAGAACTTTTTAAGGAGTTTGAAGAAAAACTTATTTATACCCAAAAGTGTAACTAAATATAATTGTATTTTTTAATATATTTTTTTCTATAGTGCCAAGATTGGCAGTTCTTAATTTTGTTATGCAAATAAATTATATTTGTAGAAGATGATTTCTGTTCTTTGGATATGAAAAACTTTCACTTCCTTCTATACTTTATGAACTAAAATTAATCCACACGAAAAGACTACCTGCCTTTTAGGAAAGAAATTCTGTAAAGAGTGTTATTCAAAAATGGATTCAAATACCAAAANCACGAAAAGACTACCTGCCTTTTAGGAAAGAAATTCTGTAAAGAGTGTTATTCAAAAATGGATTCAAATACCAAAATTCAAGGGAATTTCATTTTGTGATGGATGATCATCTATATACAATGGAACATATTCTGTGGTCCCATTTTTTATTTATTTGCATTTCAATACCACATTCATTGAAAGTCTACATGTACTAAAAATTTTTTTCCAGTCCCCTGAGAAACGATGAAGAGAGTAACCAATGTAAAGATATATTATAACTAAGAAAAAATTTTAATCTTTCTTTTGAATAGCATTACTTCAAAACAAGAGCCATCGTGCATTTACTTGAGCAGAAAAAATGGTCAGCCATAGTAGCTAGTTGTCATTAGCTGTTAATTACTCAGATTAAAAAATTACACAAATATACATAACGGACCTGCTATCTGAAAGTTATATGCCTCAACTGGTATAAGCAGTNCAGATTAAAAAATTACACAAATATACATAACGGACCTGCTATCTGAAAGTTATATGCCTCAACTGGTATAAGCAGTGGACAAAATATTTGATTTGATATTCACTTTAAAAATGAAATATATATATATATAACTTGAAATGTGTTAATGAATATAATTAGTAATGTTTCACTAATTTTAAACAAATATATAGTTTTCACCAATGGCCTTAAGAAGGAATTTTAAAATTGCTCAGTTTAGGTGAACAGCTTATAGTAGAGTTGCATGTTACCTTATTGGGAATTATACTTACATACTTGTCGAGGGCTGTCATGACTACCTCTGCAATCTGAGAAATGGGGTCCTGTTCCATGCGTGCCCGGTCACCAGCATGGCCACCCCTGTACAGCAGTGAGTGCAGTGTCTGCAGCAGGAATGCGAGGAATGCCAAGCCAGCAAGTAGGGTCAGTGGTTCAAAACCTCTACAACACAAAATATCACAGTCTTGTTGCTAGCCCNGAATGCCAAGCCAGCAAGTAGGGTCAGTGGTTCAAAACCTCTACAACACAAAATATCACAGTCTTGTTGCTAGCCCGTATAGATTATTCATGGTAAAGTTAGCACTTTTGAAAGTCCTCACATTTGGAATAATAGTTAATAAGTATATTTTATTTTAGCCTTATACATTAACTTCCGATTGCGGTGGAATATATACACTGTGTTTATTACTTACACTGCATTATTTATATAAAAGGTAGTTAAAGGATAAAAAAAAAAGGCTGAAAGTAACTAGGGCTTCAAAACTGCTCACTTTCCCATGAACAGCCTATGCCTGGTGTTATACACAGCTAAATAGACTGCCGCTAAGAAAAATTTTGACTACTTATCTTCAAAGTTTGGAATCATACGTTGGAATTAGTAGATAGGTACTACCATAATTTTCTTACTAAAATATAAATTACATAATTTTTAAATAATATTTCATGTTCTGCATACAAAAGATGGTATGAACTTAAAATCACACACTTCCCCATGCATGCAGACATACACGTAATTGTCTGCACTGCACACACAAACATTTTTTTCCTCATGCTGTTTATTTGCAGTAGACGAACTACAAAGATGACTTGTTGATGGTTTCTCTTTCTAGTGCAGGTAAATTGGAATAGGTTCAGCAACATATGATGAAAAATATAATCAGACATACTACATGCATCTGCTTGAGTGTTTCCATTTAGTTTATCTTAATTTATTCGTTCCTCATCAATATATCTTCCATATTTATCAGAAAGAAGCTGTATAGGTCCTCAGTGTCAGCTGTAGTTTCAAATCCAAAATCAGGGTCATCAGAATCATGTTGGTTCGTGCAATACTCTACTGCAAGACAGAATACACAAGTATTCACAGGTCAGTACTCTTAGATAGACTCATACACAAAAGTCGGACAAACACATTTTCCACAGAGATGCACGGTTGCGACATTTTGCTGGCTAGACCAGCTTCCTCAGGCAGTAAGTGGTGGCACACTGCAATCCGTTGAGCAGTGGTTGAAAAAGTGTTCGTCCGACTTTTGTGTGTGTGTGTGTGTCTCTCTCTGCCTCTCTCTCTCTCTCTCATTTGTTTTTTAGAATATTTGTTCCTGATTTTAGTTTGTTTTGTGACAGTCCTTTTTTCTCCTGTGTTTTTTCCCATACTTTCCCTTTTGCCTCCTAAGGAGTTTTTTCCTGTGCAGCTGACTTAACATTCTTGCGGGCATTAATGACCCCACTGTCGAACGCCCCACAATCCCACTCACTCCTTTCTTTGGGGTTACTCTGCAGGTGATAGGGGTCGTGCAAGACTCAACACCTTATACTGACAGGTGTTCTCCCACTGCTACGTGAGGTCAGCTGGTACAGTGTTCTAGAGCTGTCTTGGGCATCGTGGGATTCCCATTGGGTTGGCCCTGTGGGCCTTGGTGGTAGCGCATGGGAGGCACTGGCTGATGTACACCCATACGTCTTGATTCATCCCATCCCATGTAAATCGTTCTGACACCTCTCTCAAGATTTCTGCGGTTCTAGGGTAACCAGCATAGAAGTACTTATGATACAAGAAGCATAAGTCATCCCGTTTTTTTTAGAAGGAACCCACAGCTAATCGTCGATTTTCAGGTGGGAGCAGGCCCATATATATTCTTGTTCCAGCTTGCATTGGTTTAGCTGCGGGTTCGTTAGATAACGGATATCCAGGTCTTGCTGCTGGTGTTTTGCAAATTTTTGTCCAATTTCACCTCAAGGGCTTGTACTGTAATGTTACGGGTTGGGTTGACTGTGGGTAGAGGCTCAGTTGGCAGCATCCTGTCAGGGACCTGAGACAAGGCATCTGGAAGCCTTGTTCAGCTTGCCCGGACAGTGTTGGATTTTGAATGTTAGTTCCTGCAGTAGCTCAGCCAGGTTAAAGTGTGTTTGTCTGTATGTAATATGTATAACAGAATCTGAGCATTCTATCTTTAAGCACTAATAGAATGTGTGCATTATAGACAGAGTCGGTGGGTTCAATTATTTCTAGTTTCTCCATCTCTTCAATTTGGTTTTCAATCAAGTGCCTTCTGCACAGGGATGGGTTATTGCTATGTTGATAGTTTCCTTGGCTCATTGCAGCCCAGTGGTGCTGCTCTGTGTGTGCTGTGTGGTGGTAATGCTTGCAGACTGGTGAATAAAATTTGCATTTTTGCTATGTCGAAGGTGGCCATCTTTTCCCTGCCCTCTACCTGCATGATAATTTGTGGTGTCCTCGCTTCCTCCTACCTCTTGTAGCACAGCTACTTCATGGGTCTGGTTGGTTATTTCACCGGGACTTGTGNGGTGTCCTCGCTTCCTCCTACCTCTTGTAGCACAGCTACTTCATGGGTCTGGTTGGTTATTTCACCGGGACTTGTGGCATGCTGAATTTCCCTGCTTCCTCATTTCCCACCAGATTCTTGGTTCCCTCAGATGGTTTTGTACCCAGCTTGTTAGGGTCCATAGGCTTCACCCCGATATTACTTGTATCCGGCCCCCTGTATTTACTGTGATAAATGGGGGTAGTCCCAGTGGAAGTGTGTGTCTGGGCAGTACCAATGCTTTGGAAGGTTTAAACCAAGCAGGGGAGTGGGTAGCTGCATCTCGCCCTTTTCCTTCTGCATCTCGACCTTCCCCTCCTGAGTCTTTCCCTTTTGGGACTACCACTGTTGCTGGCCAGACGTGATGAGCTGAACGTTGTTCCTCAGCTATGTCTTGTGCTCATATTTGGGCTCAGGAGGCTAACTCTTTGATTTGCTGGGTTGGTGGGTACTATAAATAGTGCTTAATTTGTAGAAGTGAGCGTAAGATAATCATCTCCACGTTCGCATCCTCGGGTTGGTTTGGATGGACTCTTTTCAATAGCTCTTCCCACCGTATGAATATCTCTGCCTCTTCGCCTAGCATCTGGTATTGGCTTTGTAATTCCTCTGTCAGCTGGGACGTGTGGTTTTTACAGCGAGGTGGGCAAGCAAGCACACTTCAAGTTCCCATCAGGTTACGAACTCTCCGTAGTTGTTTCACCATTTGTGTGCAACGTCTTCTAGCTGGGTTTTTGCCCTAGGTATCCAAATTTGTTAGGCAACTTGTGCCACCACTATTAACAAAAACTGCTACCATTTGTTACATAAATAAAATACATGCAAATTACATGCTGGAAAACAGTGGCACAATTCATTATAACTGCAGATTATTATCAGACTAAATAAATATTGTTTATAATAAGTGAAAGTTACTCAGAGGCCCTTTTTTACCATTTCTACCACTAGGAGTTTAATTAATTAAAAAAACGTATTTTCAGAAAATTCGTGACCTTTGTATTTTCCTTTAAATTTAAAAAAAAAAAAAACTATATTGCTACATTGAAACATGACTGCATCTCTTATAGATCAAATCATTACATCAATACATTTCACTCTAGAATATTATAANTGCTACATTGAAACATGACTGCATCTCTTATAGATCAAATCATTACATCAATACATTTCACTCTAGAATATTATAAATTTGTTAAATTGAGATTTTAAAAAAAAATTCATAATTTGCAATTAAAAACAACGAAAATGGGGCTCTCACATAATGTAATTATAGGTGAAAATAAACAGTATATTATTATTATTATTCTATAGGTCACCATAATAAATATATTATTGCATTTGCTAAATTAATACAAAATCACATCATTTAATCTTGAGTAAAAAAAAAAGGTACTTTTAGAGTTTGTCGTGCGACTTATTAAAAAAATAAGTTATTACAAACTNAGTTTGTTAAATTGAGATTTTTAAAAAAAAATTCATAATTTGCAATTAAAAACAACGAAAATGGGGCCCTCACATAATATAATTATAGGTGAAAATAAACAGTATATTATTATTATTCTATAGGTCACCATAATAAATATATTATTGCATTTGCTAAATTAATACAAAATCACATCATTTAATCTTGAGTAAAAAAAAAGGTACTTTTAGAGTTTGTCGTGCGACTTATTAAAAAAATAAGTTATTACAAACTGACAAAAATTATTTTGAAAATGTTTATATATGATTGCAGTGTCAGAGTAAAGCCGGTCACCAACATGAGCCACGCTGGTCGGTGCGCTGCATGCAGTAATTGCGCGCTGCTGTCCCCCATACTCGAGAAGATGGGAAGGCAAAATTTGGTAATTCCACACCAATAAGAGGAATGAGATGCGAGGTCACGGAAAGACTGGAACTACTACAGGAACTCTAACCACATCTCGATCCGGGAAACCATCCAGAAAGGAAAATTGTCTGAAGACAGAGAATTCAAACCAACCGGAATTAGATACGTGACCTAATACGTAAAAAAAAAACCTTTTTATTCGTTGTAGGAAAACTTATCCGTAAAGGAGGGTTCAAACGATGCTGCTTGAGGGTGTGAATGCCTGCACGCTGCTGGTCACCAAAATTAAATAAATAAAACACTAGGCAGCTGCGTTGCGCTAAACTACATTTCCAAATAAATATGCTAGCTACATGTTTTGTAAGTTGAACGTACACTCTGCAACTACATCCTTCCTTGATATGACAAAAGCTGCTGCTGCAGAGAGATGCATCTAGTAGTCCCCGGCAAAGCGCATCCTATACGGAGTAGTACACGAACTAGAGCACGGATGGTGGAGAAATACACTAGAATTTTAGTTACAAAGCTGCCGATAGATGGCACGGGGATGAACAAATGCTCTTCTGGACGGTGCAAAGAGCACTTTTTTCTGTGGAGTGGCCTGCAGACTGTGGACACAGCGAAAATTCACTGTACTGGGAAGCAGCACTTCAAGAGTTCAGGTGCAGCTAGAATAAGAAAAGCCGTAACTAAAAGAGTTATGCCAGCATCCGGTGCATCCGATACGTGTGTTGCAAGCGTGGGTGCTCTCAAAGATACGGGCTGTGTGGAGTCCTCCTTGCCTGCCTGCGAGCTAGCTGGGATGTTTAACTTGTAAAGCCCCAAGAAAAATAACAAAGTCACCACAAATCCACTAAGTTATAATTCCCAAATACTAATTACAGTTAAAATAACTTCCTTTCAAATTTACTGCAACACAAAAAAAAATTAAATCCCATAAAAAAATTTTTAACTATGTCCATTTTTGTAAAAAAAATTGCACAATCTTAGTTTGAGTGAACTTGGCCTTGCAGGCCTCTATGAACTGCTGCATGTCCTCTTGGGGCTTCCCCACATATTCTAGAGTAGAGAACAGTTTGTCAGCTATGCCCCTTGCATCCCCGGGGCGCAGGACTATGGAGTTGTGAGTCTGTACGGGCCGCTTTGCATATAGGTTAGGTGAATGTCAGGTTCTCTAAGTTGCAGGTGTGGTCGTTCCATCTAAGACATGTGTAATGGAAGGTGCAGAGGCACCTTCCATGAGACAGCACGTTCTGCACCTATATTCCAAGCCTGTAACGTCTTTTTGTTTTTTCTCCCAGCCAATACATGCCTTCTGGTAATCATTACTTCAAAGAGTGCAATTGATTGTCAGAAAGTCATTCCCCGGACAGTCGGGCATCAGGCATATCATGCCGTCAGCAATCTCCACAACAGGGCAAGTGCCGTTGCTTACGTCATCTGACATTTTAACAGGGATCTGTTGGTTTTATTCTCCAATGAGTTTTGCCCACACTTCAAAGTGGTGGTCAGGAGTCTTGGTACTGTTATACCTGGCTACGAAGCTTATTCCCAGGTGCTTCCTAGTTTTGCTAACTCTACTGGATGCCAAGAAAAAACTTGACACCAACTATCCAGTTTGAACAGGGTTGACATCTAACTCCTTGCTGGGAGCCAGGAAGCAGAGTTCCATAAACAAAGTGTTTGCCCTACTCAACCTACTTTCTGGAAGGTGCTGGGTGGCCCAGTATTTCAATAATTCTCTCTACTGCCGGCAGAGTGGGCTTGAGGGTAGGTTGTGTAGGAGCTCTAACTGGCACAAAGGCATGACAGGGGGATCTTGAGGTGGCAATTTGCTGGCGCTTAAGACTCCATGGTAGAAATAAATTGTTCCAGGCACTGACTGCAGAAGTGGTTCTTTACTTCCTCATAAGATAGCGCCATATACAGCTATAACATACAGTTTCATCTAGGCGGCAATCCTGAGAAATGCAGCTAATGAAATACGATACATAAGAGGTGAGAAAAAAATAAAGCGCCTAATAGCTTATCACAAAGTGTTAACTGCTGGTGGCATGTTTGTAAGTCAGGGTTATGTTTCGTGCTGCACTCATATTTATACAAACGAACCACACAAGAGTGGATATGTAATTACCAGCGGAAGCTTAAACCTACAGTGCATTCTGTTTGTAAATTGATTCTTTAAAAGCAGTACCTTTAATACAATGTTCCTGTTTTATCCTGCCAGTCAAGGCTAAAATTACTGTAGACCACTTTTAATGAAATGAGAAAAGTGACAATTTTATCAAGAGTTGGTAAATACAACATATGTTAGCTTTCTTAAACTGAAATAATTTTCAAACTTGTACCAAAAGTTGGAGTCGTTAGGCAGAGGATGATAAACCTATCTTCATAGTCACATGAAAAGACAGAAAATTGAAAATGTAATGAACATTCTAGCTTAATACATTACTGTTCATTAATTTGATTAATACATCACTGTACATTAATTGTGATATCAGGTACTGTGGACATCCCAAGTAAGTTGTGTTTACATTTCTTTGACATATGGAAAACCGGTACAAACAGTTGTATTTGACAACGGTGAAGAGGTAATGTACAGCAGACCATATAAGTGCACTAATGTTGTCTACTGCTCCCAGATATTGTATGTTTGCATATCAATTTTTGGTAACAAACATGCTGGAGCACAGTTTTCACACCATCCTCTCCAAGAAAGTATGTGCACTTCCAAAATTGTCTGCATACACCACCTGATTTTGAGTAATGGCTCTGATGGCGGTAAATACGATTTTGAATGTTTGCAACCAAAAATTATTACATTTAGTTTTCAAAGTGGAGGCTGCTTTTTTCATTTATAGTTTTCTTGTTTAAAAATGTTTCCAAGGAATATTGAACATAACTCTCCATTAATCGTCATTTTGCGAAGAATTCTAATTATAATTCATAAATAGGATTACTTCACTGTATGTTAATTTACTGCCCAGATGAAATACAGATGTTATACACATTTGTTTATTACACATTTTTTCCAATGTTTTCAAATTATTGTGATCATTTTGTTTTGAGCAAAAACACATTTGCTTGAAAATGAGTTTTTTATTTTATATAGGAAATACATTTATGCTTTGTTAATATTGTAAAAATGAATCAAATTACCTATTTACCATTGATCATTACGACACATGGTGTAACCAAAATGATGTGCATCCTTGTTAAATGTACTGCCTAGCACACTATAGACTGTCCTTCCACTCTCCTTGTTTAGTTGAAAATACAGAGTTCCCAGTCAGTTGAGACAAACATCTAATTCGTGCTTATACTATACAAGTTGGAAAGCTTGCTTTAAAAGAAAAGAAATAGAATGCATGCCCTACTGCATTAATATTTAGAAAAAAATGTGTTAATTCAGTGTTGCACAGTTCATCATTAATATTGCATAAAATAAAAATGTGAAAAGTATTAAAATATAAGAACAACAAGTCTTCTACTCTAACTCCAGTTTTATAAGAGTAGCTGAACCTATGCAATGTACGGAGTTTGTACAGCTTATTTTATTGCAAGGCAAGAACAAAAAAGAATTGCACAATTTATTTGTTTATCAGAAAAAAAAAAGTTTTGTTTGATGCAACAATATTTTGTACTCTAAACAAGTTATTTGTTCGTATCTGGGCAATTAAATATTTGGTAGTGCAAACCAAATTATTTTGCAGCCTTTAATGTAAGTAAATAGCGGGTCAAGCACCAAAAGAATGGTTTAGAGATNGGTGCAAACCAAATTATTTTGCAGCCTTTAATGTAAGTAAATAGCGGGTCAAGCACCAAAAGAATGGTTTAGAGATAATCAATAAAATATTGACATAACTCAGTGTAAAATATTATAGAAAACTACAGAAGTAGCAGTTTTTTGTTATATGTGTATTTTTTCTGTAATTACGTAAGTTTAAGAACAAAACGACTCAGAAGTTGTATCATTATTTGTGTTAATGCCATTTGACAAGAAACGTTATATTATTTTCAAGTGCCATATAATGTCTTTTTCACTTCCTTTCACAATTTTCTGATAAGAAAACTTATAGTGGGAACCAAATTAACAGTGGGCTCTTGATGTACCGAAAACACATGTATTGATAAACCGTATCCACAGTTAATTTTCAGTGGTCCCAGCAAAATTCCTATGTAAATAATGATAAAGCTACCCGCGTGTGTCGTTTATCGGATTTTGCGTCAATTGAAATATCTTTCGGACCTGTCACCTAAGATTTCCCGCAACTATCATCTTAAAACTGGTTGTTTATCCAAACATCTAGTAACTGGATGTGAAATACTTCACCTGCGCCTCTGTTTATTACTGCTCTGTGGCGCATGGTCTTCCCACCACATCTGCGGCATGGTGCGAGTCTGACTTGCTACCTCCCCTTACACACCCAACNCTGTGGCGCATGGTCTTCCCACCACATCTGCGGCATGGTGCGAGTCTGACTTGCTACCTCCCCTTACACACCCAACGAGAAGGAAAGTAGTTTGCTAGCAACCAGCATCCTCTGGCTCTCCTCTTTTTGTCTCTTTCAATTGCGCAACTTTCATCCTCCCCTTACATGCCTTCAAGAGAGGAAGTTTTTGTATAGCAAGAAAAAACACTNCTGTGGCGCATGGTCTTCCCACCACATCTGCGGCATGGTGCGAGTCTGACTTGCTACCTCCCCTTACACACCCAACAAGAAGGAAAGTAGTTTGCTAGCAACCAGCATCCTCTGGCTCTCCTCTTTCTGTCTTATTCAATTGCGCAACTTTCATCCTCCCCTTACATGCCTTCAAGAGAGGAAGTTTTTGTATAGCAAGAAAAAACACTTCCTTTCTCTTGGCCGCATGCGCTTTCTTCTACACGCCAGGCCGCAGAGCAGAGCAAGTAAAATGTGCCTAACAATCGTAGAAATTTCATCAAGATTATCGGTTGCTCAAAATATTATCACTAGTATTTCAAAGCAAATGGTTTTGCCTGAAAATGTTACGCAATACAGTTTAACGAGGAATTATTATTTGCATAGATGTTTTAGTTTGTGATAAAAGGTCTTTTTTGCCGTAAAGTTGGTCTTTAAATGTGTCTGGCATAAAATCAACATGATTTTGAAACAAAATATTAATTTAACTCAATGGACAACAACTTCGTGAATAAAATTATATGCCCCAAGAATATACTTGACCTCCCCTTGTCGCCAATAATTGTTTGAACATCCAGNTGCCGTAAAGTTGGTCTTTAAATGTGTCTGGCATAAAATCAACATGATTTTGAAACAAAATATTAATTTAACTCAATGGACAACTACTTCGTGAATAAAATTATATGCCCCAAGAATATACTTGACCTCCCCTTGTCGCCAATAATTGTTTGAACATCCAGCGACTTGTATTACCAAGCGAATAGTTCATTTTCAGTAACTTTCTGCAGGGAAATCGGAGGATTTATATTAATTTATTTCAATAGACACTCATCTTTTGAATAAATTGGTATCCTGTAAAGACCTATTCAACACCGTTTGTCATCTAATAATGGGTAGGCACCGATCCCAAGTGCAACGCAACTCGCGACAAGCGTTGTACAGGAAAATCAGAGGACGTTGTTTGCAATAATTAATTATTCAAGATAGTGAAGAAATTAATTTTAATTGCCTATTTCTTCATTTGTGTCTCAAAATTACAAGATTTTGCAGTGAAATATAATTAATTACTTTAAAAGACAGACATTTGCCATGCGTGCAAGGTGTCGCCAACATGTAGTGGCGTGGAGTGGTATGGTTATGCAAGCTGATCTAAAACTTTCAAACCCTCTGAAAATGAAAATAATATGACACCGAATGCAAGCTAAATTTTGATGTTCCGCGAGCACTCGATCAGCTGAGAGTGCACGGAGAGGTTATCGATCGGGCAGTATGTTCACAGCTGGCGAGACGGAGAAGGAGACGCGACGGGAGGTTTGAAACAATGCACGCTTCCACTCCACGCCTCGCTATCTACTCACGTTGCTGACACCTTGCACGTGTGGCAAATTTGTCTCTTGTAAAGTAAATAATAATATTTCACTGCAAAACAACTTGTAATTTTTAGACAGAAATAAATAAATAAGATGATTAAAATTTATTTCTTCATGGTATTTAATAATTAATCATTCAAAACCACATCCTTTGATTTTCCCTATCGCAAGATACGCTGTACTCAAGCTCGGTGCTTACCCATTATTAGATGGCAAAAGGTATTGAATGGGCCCCTTACAGGATATCAGTTTATTCAAAAGATGCATGTCTATTGAAATAAATTAATATAAATCCTCCGATTTCCCCAAAGGAAGTTACTGAAAATGAACATTACGCTTGGTAATACAAGTCGCTGGATGTTCAAACCATTTTTGGGGACAAGGAGAGGTCAAGTATACACTTCTGCACATACTTTATTCGTGAAGATGCTGTCCATTAAGTAAAATTAATATTTTGTTTTAAAACCATGTTGATTTTACGCCAGATACAAATAAACACCAATTTTATGGGAAAAACTACAGTTAATCACAAAAAAAACATCTTTGCAAATAATATTCCTCATTAAAATCTATTGCGTAACATTTTCAGGCGAAACCATTTGCTTTGCAGTACTAAAGTACTAGTAATGATAGGTTTAACTATTTTGAGTGATGGATAATATTAAAATTTCTACAATCTGCAGACAGAGAGGACACACTTTTTTTTTGCTAGATAACAGCTTCCCCTTTTGAAGGCATGTAAGGGGAGGAAGAAAGGTGCGCAGCAGAGAGAGACNATAATCTGCAGACAGAGAGGACACACTTTTTTTTGCTAGATAACAGCTTCCCCTTTTGAAGGCATGTAAGGGGAGGAAGAAAGGTGCGCAGCAGAGAGAGACAGAAAGAGGAGGGGGAGAGAGAAGATGCGAGGTCGCCATGCTGGTTGCTAGGTAACCACTTCCCCTTTCGTCAGGCACATAAGGGGAGGTAGCAAGCCAGACTCACCACGCCTCAGATGTGTTGGGAAGACTACATGCTGCAGAGCAGTGATAAATGGCGGTGGGTATGATGTATTTCACACCCAGTTACGAGACGTTTGCATAAACAACCAGCTTAAAAATGATCGTTGTGAGAAATCTTAGATGACGAGACCGAAATATTTTTCGATCAATGCAACATCCGATAATTGATACATATAGGAGTTTTGCCGGGACCACTGAAAATTAACTGTGGATACGGTTTATCGGTACATGCATTTTCGGTACAAAAGTCCACTGTTATTAGTGGCTCCTATTCTACCACAACAAACTTCAAAACTCATTTAAAGGTAAGTAAAATTATTTTGTTCTTTTATTACCAACAAATTACAATTAGTTTTTTATCTAGTTTTAAATCTCTGTAGAACGGTGCTGTTTGCAAAGCCATTTTTATAATTGTACTTAACCTCCACCCTTTTTCAAACTATTACTGTATGTTCATTGTATACAGAATACATTAAGGGAATGCGGATTCATTTGAGGCCTATAAACTTGAGTGGGCAAAAAAGGTACCTGCAAGGAAAAAGCAACATTCACCTTGAACAAGTGGGAAATAGTCCTTCAACAAAATCAATTTCCGAGATGTATTTTGAATTTCACTTGTATTATTATTACTATTTTGTTTCTAAAAGTACATTTCATTTTAAGTATTTTGTATTTGTATCTCATATACATATAAGAAAGTATTTTGTAGTTTGTATTACAAATACATTTCACAAGCATTTTGCCCAGCTCTGTGCCTTGTGTACTGCAACAGTACCCCGGCAAAGTAAAATTGAAATTTGATTGAAATACCACTTTCGACTATAATCAGCAATAGTGAATTTTGCTTATTTTAAATTTACATGCTTTTCCAATTTTAATTTTTTAATTCAATTTCTTTAAAACTACCTTTATTTATTTCATTATTTGTTATTTGTGTATTTTTTGTATGTTCCTGAAAGTTGCAACCACATATGAAAATGATAAGAATGGTGGAATTATATGCGTAATTATTTTTCCTGTAAGGTAATGTGTTATTCTGTCTATTGTGATGCTGGTCTAAAATGCCTTATTTGTTGTCTGGCTATTATGACATCCTGTCATTTTCATGTAGTACTATGTGTTTTTTAAGTCCTCATGATGCCTGCAAATGTCCTTGTCAGAAGGTGAATATTAAACCCCTCTTTTAATTCAATCAAACATCTTTTTTACTGACATCTTGACTATAACTACTACTTAATATGTACTACTACTACTTGATAAGACAGTTAATGAGTATAGATTACAGAGTCTAACAAAAAAAAAATATAACACTTGACAAGACAGCTGTAAAGAACAGACCAGTTTCCAATAAAAATAAACAAAACAACTAAAAAGCACTAAAAACACAAAGAATAATGTCGAACAAAATACACAAAGCAAACAAAAAACACTAAAATAACGTCACGAAGAGAAGTAGGAAAAAATGGCTAAAAGTTCCCTATTGAGAACTTTGCCTGCCTAATGACTTGAAAATTTTGCAATGATTTTTAAGAATTTGTTTCAAGTATTTTTCTGGTTAATAAGCTTAAATTTACAAATATGCTATAAGAGTCCATTTTAATTTTATTTTTGTTTATATTTGCCCAATTTATGGCATTGGCTTGTGTATGTGTTGATTTCACATACCTTCCATTTAGCACTGATAGTATGTTGTAGTGAAGTTTAAACTTGCTTGTATAAAGAGAATTTGTTGGTAAAATGAAGCAACTGGTGGCGGTAAACTAACCCATAGTAGAATGGTGGGCCTCCATAACCACGTGCTGTGATGCTGTTAGACAGATTGCATATGGCATTGTCTTGGCTGTCTGGCCCGCAGGTGGAGAGAGAGCGGGCAACTGCCTCACTTACACCTGCCACCACGTCTGTCAGTATCTTAGCACCACCTGCCTCTGACATCTCCTAGTGTGTTGTTACCGAGTGGCGAGATGACCAGTGTTGGAGCTGCAACAAAAAAAGTGCAAGGTTTTATGTTTTACTTTGCTGTACACATTCGTGGCCACTCCCTTTCATCCAGCCCAGTCCTCCTCACTTTGAGGTTCTTGGTGACGAATGACTGCTAGCTACAGCTTATTCAGTGTTTATTAAACAATTTTGATATTGATCTTAGAAAAACTACTCTTGTCTAACTCCACTAAATACTGATAGGTATAGGAATACAATAATGTTGGTTGCAAATGATGAAAAGTAGTTATGTAATTTCTTAGTGTGTATATATTACATTAGTAACAAGTAGAATTGATTTATTTTTATACAAGTTATTGAAAAGGTTGGCATACTAGTTAATATGTCGCCTACCTTTGCTTTGTGGGTCTAAGCCCTGGAACATTTNACTAGAAAAATCGTGCATTATAGGCGGGAAAACCTTTTAAACGGGAACCTTATAAGCGGGTTCTACTGTATAGAGAATACATTAAGGGAATGTGGATTCATTTGAGGCCTATAAACTTGAGTGGGCAAAAAAGGTACCTGCAAGGAAAAAGCAACATTCACCTTGAACAAGTGGGAAACAGTCCTTCAACAAAATCAATTTCCGAGATGTATTTTGAATTTCACTTGTATTATTATTACTATTTTGTATTTTGTTTCTAAAAGTACATTTCATTTTAAGTATTTTGTATTTGTATCTCATATACATATAAGAAAGTATTTTGTAGTTTGTATTACAAATACATTTCACAAGCATTTTGCCCAGCTCTGTGCCTTGTGTACTGCAACAGTACCCCGGCAAAGTAAAATTGAAATTTGATTGAAACACCACTTTCGACTATAATCAGCAATAGTGAATTTTGCTTATTTTAAATTTACATGCTTTTTCAATTTTAATTTTTTAATTCAATTTCTTTAAAACTACCTTTATTTATTTCATTATTTGTTATTTGTGTATTTTTTGTATGTTCCTGAAAGTTGCAACCACATATGAAAATGATAAGAATGGTGAATTATATGCGTAATTATTTTTCCTGTAAGGTAATGTGTTATTCTGTCTATTGTGATGCTGGTCTAAAATGCCTTATTTGTTGTCTGGCTATTATGACATCCTGTCATTTTCATGTAGTGCTATGTGTTTTTTAAGTCCTCATGATGCCTGCAAATGTCCTTGTCAGAAGGTGAATATTAAACCCCTCTTTTAATTCAATCAAACATCTTTTTTACTAACATCTTGACTATAACTACTACTTAATATGTACTACTACTACTTGATAAGACAGTTAATGAGTATAGATTACAGTCTCTAACAAAAAAAAATATAACACTTGACAAGACAGCTGTAAAGAACAGATCAGTTTCCAATAAAAATAAACAAAACAACTAAAAAGCACTAAAAACACAAAGAATAATGTCGAACAAAATACACAAAGCAAACAAAAAACACCAAAATAACGTCAGGAAGAGAAGTAGGAAAAAATGGCTAAAAGTTCCCTATTGAGAACTTTGCCTGCCTAATGACTTGAAAATTTTGCAATGATTTTTAAGAATTTGTTTCAAGTTTTTTTCTGGTTAATAAGCTTAAATTTACAAATATGCTATAAGAGTCCATTTTAATTTTATTTTTGTTTATATCTGCCCAATTTATGGCATTGGCTTGTGTATGTGTTGATTTCACATACCTTCCATTTAGCACTGATAGTATGTTGTAGTGAAGTTTAAACTTGCTTGTATAAAGATAATTTGTTGGTAAAATGAAGCAACTGGTGGTGGTAAACTAACCCATAGTAGAATGGTGGGCCTCCATAACCACGTGCTGTGATGCTGTTAGACAGATTGCATATGGCATTGTCTTGGCTGTCTGGCCCGCAGGTGGAGAGAGAGCGGGCAACTGCCTCACTTACACCTGCCACCACGTCTGTCAGTATCTTAGCACCACCTGCCTCTGACATCTCCTAGTGTGTTGTTACCGAGTGGCGAGATGACCAGTGTTGGAGCTGCAACAAAAAAAGTGCAAGGTTTTATGTTTTACTTTGCTGTACACATTCGTGGCCACTCCCTTTCATCCAGCCCAGTCCTCCTCACTTTGAGGTTCTTGGTGACGAATGACTGCTAGCTACAGCTTATTCAGTGTTTATTAAACAATTTTGATATTGATCTTAGAAAAACTACTCTTTTCTAACTCCACTAAATACTGATAGGTATAGGAATACAATAATGTTGGTTGCAAATGATGAAAAGTAATTATGTAATTCCTTAGTGTGTATATATTACATTAGTAACAAGTAGAATTGATTTATTTTTATACTAGTTATTGAAAAGGTTGGCATACTAGTTAATATGTCGCCTACCTTTGCTTTGTGGGTCTAAGCCCTTGAACATTTAGTTTTCTGGATGACTGAGTTTAGCTGGTGGGTAGCTGTGTCACATGTTTTCGTATGTCACCAGATATGTCACCACTCTTACCAACTAGGCAGGCCATCAAGGGGCAGACAGCAGTGACTCTTTGAAACAAGGAGGCTGCGAATTTGAGTCCTACAAGTAATTGTACTTGACTAGTAAACTGGCCCGGCTTTACCCGGTAACCATTTAGTTTTTACAGCGATACTTTGAAAGACAAAAATGGTTACTGTGGGTCATCCTTAAAAGATAAACATATGCTATCTTGGACTTTTCTGTAGACCTTTGTGAGAGCTACAATTCTATAGTTCATTAATTTGATGTATCTCTTATGGTTTAGACAGCGTAAGCCATAAGTGCCCTAAAAGTAGTTTTTTACGTCTTGATTACAAATGGTTCAGCATTTCTCTACTATCCTTACATTAAATAGTATTATACACCAAAACCTTCCCCAAAAAATTCTCTAAATGATGTTGAAAACCATATCAAAATCCATCAAGTAGTTTAGAAGTACTAAATGAATACACAGACAGACACGGATAAGAGACTTTGTTTTANGCCCCCCTTAGAACCCAAATCGCCCACCGGGGGGCGATCGCCCCCAGGTTGGGAACCACTGGTTTAGACAGCGTAAGCCATAAGTGCCCTAAAAGTAGTTTTTTACATCTTGATTACAAATGGTTCAGCATTTCTCTACTATCCTTACATTAAATAGTATTATACACCAAAACCTTCCCCAAAAAATTCTCTAAATGATGTTGAAAACTATATCAAAATCCATCAAGTAGTTTAGAAGTACTAAATGAATACACAGACAGACACGGATAAGAGACTTTGTTTTANCATATCAAAATCCATCAAGTAGTTTAGAAGTACTAAATGAATACACAGACAGACACGGATAAGAGACTTTGTTTTATACTATTTAGAGATGTTGCTAATGAATTAGCTGGGAGCATAATTGAATTGGCCATGCTTGCCTTACACTTGCCATGCAGTGTATACACAGTTTATAGAAGCTGTACAACACAAATGCTTTGCATGTGGTTACTAAGATTGGTTAAAAAAAAATTATTTTTAAATAATATAAAAATACAACTACACTTAGCAAATGTGTAGGGTTATTAAACTAATATGGCTTATGAGGGATTGTGAGTAAAATTGTTGTAGTTAGCATGGTTAAAATATTTATCAATTGAGGTTGACTATGCATAAATGCTTTAAACCAACTGTTGCATGCACAGGCAAGCAATAAGTATATATTTCCATCACGTCCACATGCGGACCAAGTGAAAGACATCATTGCTTAGTTTGGAAGGGGCAATATGATGACAGTGCAAACTTCAAAGTGGTGGGGCCCTGAGTTTACAGCAACATGCACAGAAACACTTTCCTAAACAATGTCCATGTATGTGAGGTGACATAACTTTTGACGTGTGCCACATCCCTCCTCCCTTAGCCTGTTCGTCCCATCACTGTGCAGCTATGACGTGCCCTCTAATAGGGAACAAGGTGCACCCCGAACATGGACAGCCACACTTTCAGACTCCAAAAGCCCACACGACGTGTTGGAAGTGCACTCCGCCAGCATACTTCCATGACACCACCGGAGTCAAAAGTGGCCTTCATGCCCTCAAGAGGTAACTTTTGAGGGCGTGATAATGCGACCAGCTGACTTCATCCAAAAGAGTTTCCAGTAAAAATACCGCTGGGGAAATGAATGCAGCGAGGGGGACACAGTTATCCCTTTTGTGCNATCCAAAAGAGTTTCCAGTAAAAATACCGCTGGGGAAATGAATGCAGCGAGGGGGACACAGTTATCCCTTTTGTGCTCCTTCATTCAGTGTTTACACCCCGTGTGTGTGTTATGTGCAAAGTGCGAGTGTGTAAAATGTGCAGGAAAAAATCTACTATATTGCGCCACTGCAAAATAACACAATATAGTAGGGAGAAATCAGCTAGTTTTGTTTTGGTCACAATCGAGCATGGCTACCTACCCTATGTCCCTGCTCGGAGGAAGTGGACTCGTCCATGACGAACCACCTTGTTGCCACTCCCAAAATCTGGAAACTCGCAAAATAAATGTTTCACAAAAAAATTTTTATTATTGTAGGGTTTATGTGTATAACAATCCAATAAACAACAGACTCATAGCAGTGTCTTAATCACCTCTTAGTTACTTTGTGAAAGACTGTGTGTCTCAATTTGATCTGTGTAGGCTGATAACATGCCGTCACAAAGTGTAAGTGCTTCAGACGAGGGTTGTGCTTTCATGAATAAAAATACTGTAACAACACTTCTGTGTTTTTATTTCATGACAGGTCACCTCACGGCCGTATAAGCCACGTATTGTGTCAAACCTAATCAAGTAAGTTACCACATACATTACTTCATGGAGCCTTGTTACTGGGCGTGTGAGATGGCCCATCAAACAGTCTCACCCTGCTTTACTGGCATTTTGAGAGAGCCAACACTCTCAGTATGTAGGCATGATTGGATTACTCAAGCAACTTTACCATCAACAGTGCAAGTCTCTCTTAGAAGCCACAAGAGCCGATGGTGCACTCCCTCCTTTTTCTCATGCTCTTCAGTAGCTGGCGACCATCCATTTCCAATTTCTTTTAACGTAACCAAAAACCTACAGCATGTAAGTTAAATCATCTTTTCCTTGCTCCTGAGACCATTACATCCCGTCAAGTGTTGCTCAACTGGTATGGCAAAATTTTCCAAATTTTTTGTATGCTAAATTTGTACGTCAAAACTTTTGGCACCACATTCCTGATATCAAGTGTTGCCCTTCCTTGTGGNTTTTTTGTATGCTAAATTTGTACGTCAAAACTTTTGGCACCACATTCCTGATATCAAGTGTTGCCCTTCCTTGTGGCTAAAATTCCTTGAAATATTTTCCTGACTGTTTATGAAAATTCCAACCCTGCAACTTTCATGCCTGACCAGAATGTAATCCCCTCGTTGTTGCAAGCACAATTTTATGTGTGAGATTTTCCTGTACAAATACTGCATCTTTTTTTGGCCAAAACCTCAAAATCCTGGAATTTGACTGCTCCCCTAAATTTAAATTTCCATGCCATGAGGGAGTAGTACCAGTATCAGCTTGTAAAATTCCACGCCAGCGCGAGAAATTAAAAATCAACATGGCGACAACCTGCCACCAACAACAGCAACCCTACTAACAGGACAGATTGCTGCCATTTTGTTGGAGCACCATCGCCCCCTCTCCTCTCACCCTGCCGGATGAGACAGGCCGCTGCAGCGTGTGCGTGCATGACGGACATCATCCCCCCATCCGCTCAGGCTATCACCCCTCCCACGCATGGCCTAGAGGAGGCTGCCATGTGGTTTGTTGACTCAGACGATCAGCTGGCTACACCATGGCTTTTCCCCATCAATTGCGACGTGACAGCGGGTTGATAGACTGGCGTACTTTCCAATGAAATAGTGGAACATCTGTGCTTAAAGTATTTGCTCCCACTCCCGGACCCTGATCCCTTTACACTTGTGCAATTATAAACAGTGTGACTGCGCGAGGACATTGAAAACATAAACAGGGAACTGTGTGCCGATGCATTGTCACATACCACCATGGACCAAGCAGCTGATTTGCGTGAGACTTCAACAGATTTGGGATACTGTCGACCCTGTAAGTGATGCAGCTTTGAATTGGATTGGAAAGGGCTTATTAACATACCTCGGGGTTATGCCTGAAGGCTTATCAGGGGACGGCTTATAAACTAACTTATAATCTAACTTAAACTAACACCCATGCCTTACCTAGGATTCGAACCTCCCGCACCCCAGACCAGCGGCACACCAACCACCCTGCGTCACGGTAGGTCGGCAACTGATTTGGTGTACTGCAAGTGTGCTGGGAGTATTAACATTGCAATAGCACCAACAACATTTAGGTAAACACTTATAAAATGCAGTAATGTTTGTTGGTGTGACGTACTTAGCCAAGCCACCCTTGCTTGCACTCGGTGTCATCGAGTGTACCATGACAAGTGTGTGACGTAGCAGGAACTTGCTACATTCAACTCAGAAAATTTCTTCCAGCATGTGCAATGTCAAGTACTGCCATGCTCACCTATCACTTTCTCTGCTACAGCTCAGCCTGCCATCTTCAGCGCTGCCAACTTTAGCCAATCGGAAACATGTCAACAGAACCAATGCAGTGGGACAAACTCTGAACTGACATGCTGTGACAGCCGCAGTGTAAGGGCCCATCGCCAGTGCGTCACCATGAGCGAGTGATGTGNAACTCTGAACTGACATGCTGTGACAGCCGCAGTGTAAGGGCCCATCGCCAGTGCGTCACCATGAGCGAGTGATGTGATCCCAGGAAGGAATGCTTCATGTATCGAAAATGCACGCTGCAACTCAACTTGCTGCCACTGCAATGTGCATTTCAATGCGCACGCAGCCACGCCTTGCTGCCCGCTTCTCCTCATTTACACTCCACACCCCTGTTTCACGTGGCCACGAGACAGTATGGCGCCCAGTCTACCACTACAGCAACAACACAGCCACTTGCTTCCTCTAGAGCAGTACCTGCCTCTACTCCAGCACGCTTTCAATCATTGCCAAGCTTTAGGGGTCTGCATGACTGCACCAGTAGATTGCAGCCACAAGGGCTGATGGCCCCCTCCCTCCCTTTTCTCATGCTCTCCAGTAGCTGGCACACATTTGCAATTTCCTTTAACATAACCAAAAACCTACAGCACGTAAGTTAAATTACTTTTTCCGCACTCCTGAAACCATATCATCTCATCACTTTTTTTAAAGGGAGGTTTGGTTATAAACAGATATTCTATCTGATGTTACAAAGTGTTGGGGATATCAGTTGTTGGATAATGGCTCGCAACACATTTGCAGCTGCCACTCTAAATGCCCATAAAGATGTTACTTTTGCAAGGTAGTAAATGAAGACAACCTTATCCTTTTTTTGGTCATATTTTATTTATGGGAGGAAAGATGAGATGCTAAGAATCATGTCATTCATCAGGCAGAATGTCTTTTGCATTACTTAACAAATGTGGTTGAAAGATACAACCACCAGTTGTGCAAATCTGTGGGTGAGAAGAGGTGAATTTCACTATGTGGTAGATACCAGGGAAGAAGTGAATTATCTGTCATATCACATGTTGCATATGGAAATGNAACTCTGAACTGACATGCTGTGACAGCCGCAGTGTAAGGGCCCATCGCCAGTGCGTCACCATGAGCGAGTGATGTGGTCCCAGGAAGGAATGCTTCATGTATCGAAAATGCACGCTGCAACTCAACTTGCTGCCACTGCAATGTGCATTTCAATGCGCACGCAGCCACGCCTTGCTGCCTGCTTCTCCTCATTTACACTCCACACCCCTGTTTCACGTGGCCACGAGACAGTATGGCGCCCAGTCTACCACTACAGCAACAACACAGCCACTTGCTTCCTCTAGAGCAGTACCTGCCTCTACTCCAGCACGCTTTCAATCATTGCCAAGCTTTAGGGGTCTGCATGACTGCACCAGTAGATTGCAGCCACAAGGGCTGATGGCCCCCTCCCTCCCTTTTCTCATGCTCTCCAGTAGCTGGCACACATTTGCAATTTCCTTTAACATAACCAAAAACCTACAGCACGTAAGTTAAATTACTTTTTCCGCACTCCTGAAACCATATCATCTCATCACTTTTTTTAAAGGGAGGTTTGGTTATAAGCAGATATTCTATCTGATGTTACAAAGTGTTGGGGATATCAGTTGTTGGATAATGGCTCGCAACACATTTGCAGCTGCCACTCTAAATGCCCATAAAGATGTTACTTTTGCAAGGTAGTAAATGAAGACAACCTTATCCTTTTTTTGGTCATATTTGATTTATGGGAGGAAAGATGAGATGCTAAGAATCATGTCATTCATCAGGCAGAATGTCTTTTGCATTACTTACTTAACAAATGTGGTTGAAAGATACAACCACCAGTTGTGCAAATCTGTGGGTGAGAAGAGGGTGAATTTCACTATGTGGTAGATACCAGGGAAGAAGTGAATTATCTGTCATATCACATGTTGCATATGGAAATGNAGGTGAATTTCACTATGTGGTAGATACCAGGGAAGAAGTGAATTATCTGTCATATCACATGTTGCATATGGAAATGCACTGAGAAGCATAATCAACACATAAACTGGAGCAAGCTCAGGTGCATAAAAAACTGTAAGTGCAAAGTAAGCTTTCTGTTGGAAAAGATGTCTAAATTCATCTCATTGTAATTCTTTAAAATATAGGAAATTAGACTTCAGTGGCTAAAGTGAAAGTTATGGTAATGTTGAAGAAGGATAAAACGGTACATTTAAATCAAAGAAACAGAATCTCTGAAAATTTGAAATTTAATGAAAAATTTTACATGCCTGAAACAATTAAAAGATTAAAATGATCAACAGCTTCTTTTGGGAAGTTATGCCAGAAATGCATGAATACCCTTTGCAAAGACAGTTCCTGGTTTGCTGAACATTACCTTCAAAGGCTCCAATTCAAAAAGTATGGTATTGAGAAAGAAAATATAAGAGAAAAGTCAGTGTTACATGTTAATTTTTTATAAGGAATTTCTATGGTAACATGCATCCCTAGATGGCCTCTTTGGCATAAATTTTGTGCAGTTGCAGAGAAACTCACATTTGAAGATGCAGTAATTTAAAAAAGGTACATTTTGCACAATTTCAAGGGCCACATGAAACACTATTATGTGACGTACCGGTACAAGAACAACTGTGAATAATGAAGTAATTTTTTGTTTGTATTTTGGAAAGAGAAAATGGAAGAGGGGTTGAGCAGATTTCACATGATATGTCTTTTGCCCAAGATTATTGATTCCTGAATATCTAGGAACATGCCCAATTGGAAAAACTATGTCTTAAAAAAAAAAAAAAAAAAACAGCACTGATGCACTACAAGAAAAGAGAAGACGAGATATTTATAGAACTCCCCCTGCAGTGTAATTTATTTATAATTCTGTTGAGTGTGACATTTTTGTCTACTTACGTGACTAAAGGTTAATGAGATCATTGTCTTTCATTGTGTAAATGTGTGTATTTGTATTTGCATTTGCATGTATACATCCTTGAAGGCATGCACGTAGGCATGCATTGGTTATACTGTATCCATGCACTTCACTCAGAATTCTAAAAGTAACAAAATTAAGCATACGTAAATACACTTAAATATGTAAAGTTTGATGTATGTATTCTACAACTGTTACAGAGTTTTGTTTTAATCTTTATCAGACAGCAGTTTTATCATATTTATTTCCATGGTATGTTTGTAGTTAAATAACTAAGATTTTGAATTAATATATTACAGTTATGCAAAAACAGTGTTTTATGTGCTTTTACATANAGTATATTACAGTTATGCAAACACAGTGTTTTATGTGCTTTTACACGGTTGTGCCAGCTGTACTGTTCACTTAATTGGATTTAACTTTGTATTTTTAANAATATATTACAGTTATGCAAAAACAGTGTTTTATGTGCTTTTACATAGGTTGTGCCAGCTGTACTGTTCACTTAATTGGATTTAACTTTGTATTTTTAATATTTGTTTTATTTTACAACACTCCTTACATAATAATTTTCATTTAGCTAATGTAACAATAATGTAGTTTTTTGTATATATTAATTTGTCTTTACCACTCTGCATTTAGATACCACATTTCAAGTGGTAAAAATCCTGGTCATCTGCCCATGTGATAAAAAAATATGTGCTGTACTTTCAAGTTATGTACACAACATAATTTTGACTCACAACTAGAAGATAATGTATTTTTCAAAAAATATAAAAAATTTAAACATTTGTGTCGATTGACACGCTTATTTGGCATTGTATCTCAGACCTCTCAATCTCGACTGCAGGCACGGTTGATATGTAGAGGCAGAAAAACAATTTCATTGTTTTGGGGAACCATGTGAAGGGCTGACATTCCAACTGATTTCAGAGGAGGTGGTCATGTTTGACCACATCCTGGTGGCCCAGCAACCAAGTACTGGACGGACCACCAGGCAAAGGATGTTGCACCCACTTAACAGGCAAGTGCCCAGGTTTTAATACAAACACTTTCACACTTCCAGTAGTTCAGTGTTACTTGGCTAACACGTGCATCAGTGACATTGCTTCTATTTACATATAGATGAGCATGTGCAAGGAGAATAAAGAAGTAGCAAAGCAGAGCTTTCAAAAATTTCCAGTTAAAAATGTGAGCCAACTGTATGCTAGCAGTGAAGGCTCTGTAGAAGCCATGGAACAGTTTGCTACTTGTGCCCTGCTACAGCTACCAAATGATTACTACTCAGCATCTTAAACTGATAACTATAATTTGCCTCTAAACATGCTTTACTGTCACAGATCACACTTCTTTTGGCATTTCTTATGTTTCTCATTAATAGTTTTTGTGCACTGAGCAAACCCAAAGTTTACTAAGTGTGTAATCATTAAGCTTCTCAACTGTTGAGGTTCCTGGTTCAATTTCAGACAGATATTATGGTGAATAGTGTGGTGAATGTTACCATACTGTGGAAGATTCCTCGGAGTGCTCCCATTTCCTCATCCATCTTTATTTTGCAACCAAACCTCCTCACTCACCCCCTAAAAAAATTCCAACTAATATAATAAATAATACCCGGACAATGCTGGGTAGGTCAAAATTAGCTTTGGTCTCACATTGGGATCAATGCACCTCCCTCCCCCACTCCCTTCCAAAAAAAGCCAACTAATATAATTGTTTGAGCACACAAACATAATAGCATGAATCTTCTGCCATTACTTCACATAACTGCCGTTTTCCACCACTCGTGGCGCTAGTGTCTGTCGCATACACCGTGCAAAACTGTCTCAAATAACCTAAATTAAAAGATGTTACTGGCGCCAACAATAATTATACCCGAGCAATACCGGGTAAGTCAGCTAGTATAGTATAGATACTAATGTCGTCAAAATTATGGAGTTATTTAGAAAAGACTGATCCCACTAGCTTAAAAATTTATGTAGAAAGTTTGATGTGGTTATACTAGTCTGTTAACTTCTACCAAGATGAAGATATATTCTTTTTTAAAATATAATGGTAATAGAAGCCCATTTAAATACAGTAGAATCCCGATAATTCGTATTGTCAAGGGACTGAATGTTAAATATGAATTATCGAGATATTCAAATTAGCGGGATTACCAATAATCAGGAGCAAAAAAAGAAAAAATACATAATAACGAGATTAATGAAAATTCGCATTAATATGTAATCATAAACGCATGGCTACATATTATGTATACATATGTATATATAAATCAATAATTACATCAATAAAAAAACACATAAAAAATTTACGTTTAAAAAAAATCTGTAATTTTCTTTTGGTGCAAGCCTTGCAGACAGGTATTGTCGATGGCTTTGTCAAGCATGCTCAAAGTAGAAAATACTTCATCGCCAACATCTGATTTTGCCAAGAAATGGCGCATGTTGTTGATGTATTGTTTAGCCACCTTAGGTGTAATTGTCAGCACATCATCTTCATCATCACCTTCACCATTAATGTCCTGAGATGAAGCCAAAATTTCGTCATCAGTTAGAATCCCCGCTACCGCTAGGCCATCGTCAAAATGGACTAAATCATCAAACGTTATAGAATTTTCTTTGTTTTGAGGAAGACGATTCCAATTCACAGGGCATTCTAAGTCTTGTTCAGTAACTACTGATGACAGTTTCACCTTCGTGAATCCACAAGCACGAAAACAGCTTTTTATTGAGCTTTCGTTAACACTTTGCCACGCCTTGTGAGCAATGTTCATGGCTGAAAATAAGGTGATTTTATGATCCTTCCCATCCTCGATGCTGTCAAGGAGTTGCATCACTACTTCCTTGCGGTAAAAGGTTTTGAACATTTTAATTATGCCCTGGTCTAGAGGCTGCAGCTTAGAAGTAGTGTTGACTGAGCGGTGGGGTATTGTTGTGGGCCGTACAATTATCCGTGAAGAGTAGAATTTTTGGCTGTCTTTTCTCCATATCAGCATTCACTGATCGTATCCATTCCTTGAATAATTCGCCCGTCATCCACGCTTTTTTNTGTAGAGGCTGCAGCTTAGAAGTAGTGTTGACTGAGCGGTGGGGTATTGTTGTGGGCCGTACAATTATCCGTGAAGTGTAGAATTTTTCGCTGTCTTTTCTCCATATCAGCATTCACTGATCGTATCCATTCCTTGAATAATTCGCCCGTCATCCACGCTTTTTTGTTTGCACGATAGGTCATCGGAAAAGTTTTTATGTTTTTAAAACATCTTGGTTTGGCTGATTTGCCTATCATGAGCTGTCTTAATTTCTCAGATCCATCCATGTGGGAGGCCAACAATATGGTTACTCGTTCTTTACTATTTTTTTCGCCATGACACTTTTCTTCCTTAAAACACATTAATCGGTCGGGGAGACACTTANTGGAAGGCCAACAATATGGTTACTCGTTCTTTACTATTTTTTTCGCCATGACACTTTTCTTCCTTAAAACACATTAATCGGTCGGGGAGACACTTATAAAATAACCCCGTCTCATTGGCATTAAAAAAATGTTTGGGCTCATAAGAATCAATTATTTCTCCAAATTCGTCTTTCCACTCAGAACAAACGTCGGCCGATACACTCGCACTTTCCCCACTAAGTTTCTTAAATCTTATGCTGTGCCTTTTTTTAAACCTATCAAACCAACCATCACTCGCACGAAAGTCTTTAATTCCCATTTTTTCTGCGAAAACTTTTGCTTTTTCTCTTAAAATGTTTCCTCCAACTGGTACATTTGAATTCCGTGCTTGCGCAAACCACTTTTTTAAATTCTCTTCTAGTTGTGGATACTCACCAGTCTTTAAGCGCTTTACTTTGCAGTCCGATGTCTGGGAGGCGATTTTGTCCTTGTTCTTTAGAATTGATGTTATTGTGGAAGGAGGAACGTTATAACGTTTGGACACGTCAATTTGTTTTATCACCACTGGCCACGGCGTTAATGATTTCTTTTTTTTTCTCTAATGGAAAGACACTTATTAGCTCTTTTCGGAGGCATGGCTAAGACCAAACTGACTAACTTTTCACTCGCTCTGCTCCTTCCTACCCTCTCATAACCCTAGGCCGGACACCAAGGTGCGTCTTAGTTCTGAGAATCACAGACACATCGCCTCACAGCCTACTCGGCTTCATTACCTGCCCTTCAAACCCTCCTACGTCTCTCAGTACCCTTCCGGTCTTTTTTAACCTGCCCGAACAGTCTAGGGTTAAAAACATTACGAGCTAACGAGATTTTTAAGTTGGAAACAATAATTATAAGAAGTTTTAATTGATATTGAATACCAAAATAAATACGTATTATCGAGGGGACCGCAATGCATTGCTTTTTTTACGAATTAAAGGGATTTTCTCAAGGGACCGGCAAATTTGCACGAATTAGCGGGATATACGAATAATCGGGATGCGAAATATCGGGATTTCACTGTATTGTCAAAAACTAATGCATTCATTGGTTATGACCAGAGAATGACAAAACAAACAATATTTGTTTACAGTTGGCTATAAGTACCTCCTAACTCATTCAATTTTTTCTACCTTTACTCTTCATATACATTGTGGGAATCGATGCCCAGTACTCAAGGTCGCATTTCAGTATGTATTATCTCTAGTTGACCTGATGTCTAGTGGGTCACAGACTTTTGTATCACTTGATCTCACAGCTATTGAGGTTTAGATTGACAACCCTAAAGGCACATTCTCCATTCCAACAAAGGGTAACTTACATAATCACTGTAGTACCTTGACGCAGGACAGCGTCCTGCCTTCTAGACCATTTGCCACGCCACACATTCACCGCATCAACCGGCACCAAAGTGCCCACAGTGCAGTTCTGCGTGCAGTGTAGTGCGAGAGCAGGAGAGTGCAGAGTAGTGCTGCGCAACTTCATGCCCCCCCTCCTTCCACTAGGCTGACGAGGGTGGGTTATGATGGACTCGGCACACATTAATTATAGCGCATTTTAAGATCAAATAATTGAAAGCAAAAGAAAGACACATCAGGTATGTGGACGCTCAAAGACGATCCTATAAGCGTTTCAGTGCATTAATTATGTTTATTTGAAAATTCACGTATTTTTCACATCACATTTAAATTGTATTTGTTCATGAGCAGTGTAATATTAGGTATTTATTTATTTATTTATTTATGTTTTATGCAAGGGTTCATGTCCATTTACACTGAAGAGCCAAAAAAACTGGTACACCTGCCTAATATCGTGTAGGGGCCCCGCGAGCACGCAGAAGTGCTGCAAGACGACATGGCATGAACTCGACTAATGTCTGGAGGTATGCAGAAGGCAATTCACACCATGAATCCGGCAGGGCAGTCCACAAATCCATAGGAGTGCGAGGTGGTGGAGATCTCTTCTGAACAGTACGTTGCAAAGCATCCCAGATATGCTCAATAATGTTCATGTCTGGTGATTTAGGTGGCCAATGGAAGTGTCTAAAGTCAGAAGAGTGTTCCTGGAGCCACTCGGTAGCAACTCTCAACGTGTGGGGTGTCGCATTGTCTTGCTGGAATTGTCCACGTCCGTCGAAATGCACAATGGACATGAATGGGTGCAGGTGATCGGACAGGATGCTTACGTATCTGTCACCTGTCAGAGTCGTATCTAGACAAATCAGGGGTCCCATTTCACATCAACTGCACACGTCCCATACCATGACAGAGCCTCCCCCAGCTTGAACAGTCCTGTGTTGACATGTAGGGTCCATGAATTCATGAGGATGTCTACATACCCGTACACATCCATCCGCCCGATAAAATTGGAAACGAGACTCGTCAGAGCAGGCAACGTGTTTTCAGTCATCAACAGTCCAATGGCGGTGTTGGCGGGCCCAGACGAGGCGTAAAGCTTTGTGTCGTGCAGTCAACAACGGTACACGAGTAGGCCTTCGGCTCCGAAAGCCCATATCAATGATGGTCCATTGAATAGTTTGCACGCTGGCACTTGTTGATGCCCCAGCACCGAAATCTGCGCCAATTTGAGAAAGGGTTGCAAGCCTGTCACGTTTAATGATTCTCGTCAGTCGTCGTTTGTCCCGTTCGTTCACAATCTTTTTCTGGCCGCAGCGACGTCGAAGATTTGATATTTTACCGGATTCCCGATATTCACGGTACACTCGTGAAATGTTTATACGTGAAAATCCAAATTTTATTGCTACCTCGGAGATGCTATGTCCCATCTCTCGTACGCCGACTATAACACCACGTTCAAACTCACTTAAATCTTGATAACCTGCCATTGTAGCAGCAGTAACCGATCTAGCAACTTCTCCAGACACTTGTTGTCTTATACTCGTATAGATGCTGCTGACCGCATTTCGTTACTCTTATTGGTTCTATACCTCTATTGTTTGCATATGCACGCCCATACCAGTTTTTTTTTTTGGCTCTCCAGTNGTTACTCTTATTGGTTCTATACCTCTATTGTTTGCATATGCACGCCCATACCAGTTTTTTTTTTTGGCTCTCCAGTGTAGTTATGCAAGTGCAAATGCTTCTGAACTATATTAATTTGGGAAAAACCAAACATGTAGTATATGGGAATGATCTTTTAATGGTTTGATTTCAAATGTGCGAAAGATAACATGAACAAACTATAAAATTAATTTGTTAGTAACCTTTTCAGATGTTATGATGCCTATTGTTTTACAGGTGCATAAATATTGGTACATATTTAGTTTTAATGTTAAGAACCCCATTGCCATCATATTCTGTGCATTTACACCAAGCAATTTATGAATCACAAAGAAAGAATTTATTTAGAAAACATTAATAAAAAACAGAAAATGACCAAAACTAAAAGAAAATGTATAAATGCTGTATAATTCTTGCCATAGCCATTATTAACTTTTCTGTATTCTGCACACATACATGCGCACACACATTTATAACCAATAAGTTTATCATTTCCACTACTTACGTACAGTTTGTTAAAATAGCTAAATCACNTGCGCACACACATTTATAACCAATAAGTTTATCATTTCCACTACTTACGTACAGTTTGTTAAAATAGCTAAATCACATTCACATAACATTGCTGTTCTGTTTCTGCCATTCCTATGATATACAGTTGTCTGAATACCCTGGCATGATGATATGCTCCGTTATAGTCCATTTAAAGTAATGGACACACTTANTGCGCACACACATTTATAACCAATAAGTTTATCATTTCCACTACTTACGTACAGTTTGTTAAAATAGCTAAATCACGTTATTCACAAGTTTCACATAACATTGCTGTTCTGTTTCTGCCATTCCTATGATATACAGTTGTCTGAATACCCTGGCATGATGATATGCTCCGTTATAGTCCATTTAAAGTAATGGACACACTTATCTTTTTTTCCCTTCCAGCGAAGCATGATCTCTCTGAACCAGCTCAGTTCCAGATTTCTTCACGGTTTGCGGCACAAGCCAATTTTTTACACCTGTGCACAACCTGGCATGAATAATGGCACTGCTACTACAGTACTGCACAGTTTGTAGATGTACAAAATTTTTTTGTGTTTTTATTTTTTTTTTTTTTTTTTAAGTGTGTGACGATAAAATTTTATACATATGCTTATTTATGCATTGTATAATTATTATGCTAGTGAAATAACCTTATAATATGCACTTATGTGACTATGGTGCTTGAAGGATGGGCCTATACAACAGCCTGGCAGCAAGATTCACCATTATAATATTAAAACATTAGGTACTGACAAGATAGGAAGAAACTCCACATTCTAATATTGTCACAAAGCTAATTTTCTGGTATTTAAGGTGAAGAGACTAGTTTTGACTAGTTTTTGACCATCCTGGCATTTAGCCTGTGTTAGTACAACTAACCGACTTGATTGCTGCTAGCAGTTCACTGGTATGTCGAAGGGCTGCGCTAGAATAGGACATTAGCAGCGACGTGCGTCTTCTGGGAAACATACCATCTATACTACAGGGGAAGAGAGAGACGGAAAGTTTTGTCCCCGAAACTAATTTTCGCACTGTTGCCATACATGTGCTGAAGAACTGTGTTCTAAGTTTCATGAATTTTTTGGTTTACAGGTTTATTTTATCAGTGCATTCAAACAGTGGGGAAATGGTGTTCAAGGCATAATAGGTGAACAGAAATACTGTTATAACACAGGCAATTTTTAAACCTGTGAACAGAAAAATTAATTTTTCTGCATCAGAAAATAGATTGATTCATAAACCAACAAAAGTGCTTACTAGAGTATAGGTTACAATGGATTTAATTCATTCTAAAGATTAAAATTTGTCCCTATCTGTTATTTGATTCAAAGTTTCTCTCATACCAATAGGTTTTAAATCACATTTTGAAATACATTTTAAATAAATGAAATAAATATTTTTTTTAGTTGAGTTTTACCATTTATTACTTATATAAATAGTTCCAAAGTAATTTTGTACTATACTCTTACTACTTTCTGCTGGATTATTTAATTATTATACATTTATTTTTCAGCTGTGTACTTATATGATCTGGTAATAGTAAAATTATGAATGTGCATGTATATTTTTCATAACAGATAAACAAATTTATGTGTTTCATTATTGTGTATTGTTTGCAACTTTCTGTGTTGTATAACATATCATGGCCAATGAACAATTTCCTAAATTTTAAGTTTGGACAATGTGATCAAAATAGACATGTGACACTGAAGCTGTGTACGTCAGTGTGCACGCACACGCACTGTGTGCATACTTAACACACAATCACTTTTTAAAACTCAAACATTATTATTTGTATTATTATTATTATTATTATTTAAACACAGTACAGGAATACCTCTGTTTTAGTAACATAACCTTAGTGAATTCTGCCATAACATCTCTGAAAATAATTGTAAAACTTTAACTGATGCAGTATGTAGATATTTTTTTGGTGACTTTGTGGTGGTATTCCCAGTGTGAAAGAACAGTATCGACTAGTTTACATGTTACTTGGAAGAAAAATGCCAAAACTGCAACACATGAGGCAGGCTGGTCTTCAGATTTTCTAAACTACTGAGCTCACCGCACTGCAAGACTTTACAAGTTAGGAGTATGGTATAGTTTCTTTTCACTATTAGTTAATTATGGCATTATCTGCATTTACTTTGCTGTGGCCTTGCATAGAAGAAAATATTATAATTATTAAAGAGCAGTCATAACTTAAAAAAAGTTATAATCATTGGTTTCCACCTTACTCCCTGAAAAAATGAAGCTGTAAGCAAGGGCTGTGTGCTATATCAGTAAACCTGTTTGATACTATTTTTAAAAATGCCCGTACTGCAATGTTTGCAAACATGAGTTCTCAAAGAGAATTACTGCATTTCAAACCATTTCCTCACTCACAAGTTTTTTATAAAAAGGATGTTTAGAACAAAGTAATTATATAATATAATAGTTATATTTCACTATCTTAAAGTACTATTACAAATCTCGGTTTTGTCATAATGTCAAATACAATAATTAAATAAAATTTCCTAACTTATGTAAAATACNTACTATTACAAATCTCGGTTTTGTCATAATGTCAAATACAATAATTAAATAAAATTTCCTAGCTTATGTAAAATACTGGGCAAAAAAATTTATACAGTTTTGACTTCCATGATATAACTGTCGCACTACATTCCATTACGGAAAGCAATTTAACCAACGATTGTGGCAACAAAACTATTACTGTCCTCACAATAAAAATTTAATTAGTCCCATTTGTAAAAATTGATGTTATCTCTGAAAAAGATTGAAGTTAATCTGGCTCTCGTCAAATCTTCTCTACTCGACATTGTCGCATGAGCAGAGCACAATCAATACATTATATGAGCATGCTCCATTGCTCTCAATGTTCTGTGCCCTCAAAACAGTTTAAAAGTCCACTTTGCTCTGCTCACTAATCACTGCCCCTCAATTAATTAATTTATAATTACGATAGCCCAGCCCTTTCCATGTTATTCTATGCCTGCTTTGCAAGTATGACCCAAGCGATGTTGGGACATTCTCGGGAGAGGAAAATGTTCAACATAACAGCCATAGGGTTGTCATTCATAGGTCATGACAGAGGAACTTTCCATACATGTTTTGGCGCTTCTTATATTGAGATAACAGTTAACAAGTCAGCTCCCAGAACTCTTATTAACCCCTACAATGATAGAGTCCTGGGTACACCAACAATTGTGCCACCAACTGCAGCGACGAAAGGTACTAATGATCAGCGAGTGTGGTTTCATCAAGGACTGTCATAATTGTCTATAGCTACGTACGTGTAAGTGTACACTGCTTATGCCATGGTTGATTCAACAATCAAATATCAAATAAACCTATCTGTGTAGTTGACAGGCAGCAGACACGATAAGCAAATGTCACCTATTGAAGACAAGTGGCAAAAAAAATGGAGAAATGAGTAACACTTGGAAAACACAGGTGCTGCTGTTGTACTGAATGCATGTTGGTAAACACAGTTATCATTTTGTTAATCTATGAATATGCTATGTAAATTACCATTTGTGTAAAATTCTATTTTAGTGTAAAAATATGGGGATGAAAATATTGTAATTTTAGAAGACAGTGTCCAAATTAAATTAATTTAAAATATCTGCACATTTCATAATACTGAGAGAAAGTGTGTATACTGCACGTACTTTCATTTTCCACTGAATGGTGTAAATTACTCTGTGTGGGGGCCAATACAAGATCACATATGAATTTAATTTTGTTGATTTAAATTGGAGTGTGCATTTCCACGAAATTGATAAAATGTTGCATGTGTATTATTGAATCAAACAGAAATGTTATTCATACGAAACAAAACGTAGTAAGTTTAGCAGAATTTAAGTCCGATACACGAATTACACGTTACTAGCTCACAATAAGATGACTTGACTGTTTTCACAATTTAAACAACAGGACAAAACCTTTGCAGCCTTGTTCGCAGTGGTTGTGTACAGAAGCACAGTGTTATTTTCAATACATTTATTTGCGGATGGAATTATAACTCAATTGTAGTTTGTTGTGACGGACCTAAAATAAATTCATTCCACTACAACGTTATTTATTTAAAAAATTATTTTTATTGATTATACTAAAGCTACAAGAACTAAGCACTGTAATAGATACTGTGGTTTGTCACTGTAATCCCTTGTTTGGAGGACTGGAGGTGAAAAAACAGTTTTGCGTACTCTCTTATAAAATTTACTATCTTACCGCAGATCAAATTCACAAAAATTATATCATCAGGGAGAAGATCTGACCAATAAACTAATCAGTCTGACTACAAAATTTTACTGGTCAAAATTTTTGTATATTGGAGTTTTTTCTATGTTCGGTTTGCTGATGAATTTCTCGGCATACAGCGCTTCACAAACTTCCATCCAGGCTTGGATTTTCCCCAAATAATATGTAATTTTTCACTTCACAAATTAACAATTCCATAGCAATCTTCAGAACTTGCTACGTACACACGTTTATGTAGCGCCCATGTGTCTAGAGCCGTGCTGCCAACAAGGCATTCCTATGTGACGTGCTATACAAAAAAAAACATGTGTTGTAAAACTGAAAACATTTTCTCCTAGGCAGCACGTTTAACGTGCGATGGATGCATGTTATGTCCAACATGGACNTACGTACACACGTTTATGTAGCGCCCATGTGTCTAGAGCCGTGCTGCCAACAAGGCATTCCTATGTGACGTGCTATAAAAAAAAAAAACTTTTCTCCTAGGCAGCACGTTTAACGTGTGTTGGATGCATGTTATGTTCAACATGGATNTGTTGTAAAACTGAAAACATTTTCTCCTAGGCAGCACGTTTAACGTGCGATGGATGCATGTTATGTCCAACATGGACGCGTGTTAGGCCACAATGTGTGTGTGTGTCCACACATCAAATCAGTGTAGTTGTGTGCTGCGCCTTGCAGTGCATTGTGTTTGATGTACGGTGCATGCAGCCCTGTGACATCCATGTGTCTCCAGCCTAGGTGTTAGTAGATTTAGCTGCTGGCAAAGGAAGTTGAGAGTTAAGGACAGAGAAGCAGCTCATACTTTGTCATTTTAGTAGGCGGCGGCTGTCTTAAAATAAGTATAAAGTTACCCTTACCTCAAAGTTATAATTGATGCCTCCTCTGAAATTCTCACCTCAAATGTACTTGGTCTCCAGATATCTGTACATTATCTTCCCCCCCCTTCCCCCCACGCTTCCGTAAAATCTCGAAACTTAAAAAATTCATACAAATGTTTTGAGAAAGAAACATTATTACAGAAATGTTGACATACTATAAATAACTTACAGCAATTCTTCTATACAGTGAATTGTCAAGACATTGCCATTCCTCAACAAGCTGGTATTTTAATAAATCAGTGTTGACAACATTATCAAGAATTTCAGTAATCTTGGCATTTATTAATATTACTATAAGGACATTATAATACAGTAATACATCCATTATCAAAATGTTTAATACCTAAATTGATATTATTGAATTTTTATTACACCAAAGTTTGCTATGTTGACTTATTTTAAAGTTTTGATTATCCTTCCAATGTCAATATTGCTGATATATTCAGTGCCTATTTTCATAAATAGTTAGATATTGATGTTTTGAATATTTTCTGTAACATTTGAGATTTTAATGTTAATTATATATTACCAACGATTTTGAGTACAGTGTGCCGTACAAGACCATGTGCTGTACATGAAAAGAGACTTCTCTAATTAACCATACTGTTCTTTACTGTGGATTATATCTATACATTTATTTATCACCTTTCAAAATGAAATGTTTTCAGAAGGCAGTTTGTACACTGCTGTGGAAAATCATGCAGTGCAACATGTAGTGAAAAACAGGCTTTCATTTATATTTAATTACAGGACACAGAAACTTAAATTTCCTCAGTTAATATAATTATAAGCAAATATAAAGAATGACCGAATGGATTTTTTTATTGGTGATATACTGCAGTAAATATATTGAATACTATATCCAAAAACTACATCATACCAGGGAACCACACATAATGCAAACTCTTACTGTTTTGCTTCATAACTACTACAGTAAGTTAGAAAGCCTGTTTCTATATATATATATCTGTGTGTGTGTGTGGTTTTTTTTTTTTTTTTTTCCCATGTACGCACAAATTTACAACTAGGGGAGTGAAGGTAGGCTATAAATTGCCCCTCCTTAAATTTAGTAAAGGATTTCAAAATGTGAGTAAATGAAAGATTGTTCCTAATTTAAACTTTGTAGCAAGTAAGAATTATTTGCTCTTATGTGCTTTTGCTGTTCTTGCCAGTACCTAATCATTTTCTTTTGTAAACAGGTTATAAAAACCATATAAAAGGTACCATTTTGTGGAGCACAGATGTTATATGAAACCAATATTAGTGTGTAGTGTTATAGATGTATGACATGTTTGGTTGTTTTCTAATTATGTTATGTATCACAAGCATTTTATACGTGTGTTATAGTCAATTCACGGTTACTTCCAACTTTTCTGAAGCTTCTACCTCCAGGATATTCCTCCGCCTCATGAAAACAAAGCTTAATCGAGTCTATAAAATTACAACAAAGGGACAGTGCACCGCATTTGTGCATACTCAGTATAATATTTTTCATTAGAACTATTTCTTACTAAGTATTACCAGCACGTCTATTCTCCCTGTTTTTATTTATATTAATTATGAATGTACAATATTATGATTTATAAATAAAAAAAAGTAAAAGTTCAATTTAATAAGAAATAAGATATTTCATGTTAACACAAGTTTAAAACGCTTCTGATATATGACATATTTAGGAAACAACCAACCACGTTATAAATGGGGTGATTTTCCAAAGGTTTGATTCAAAAAGTGTGAAGAAACTGCAAATAGACTATAACTTTTAAGTACCTTATTTTTGGGTAAATTGAAATTTTATTTATATTTTATCTATTAATTATAACATTTGGTTTATAATTAAAATGAATCAAGACAGTGAGAAAACAGGTGTGTTGGCAATGCCTAATAAGAAATAGTTTTTAAGCAAAACGTTATTATACTGAGTGTGCACGTATGCAGTGCATGTCCGTCCCTTTGGTGTAATTTTGAAGACTCAGTTAAGCTTTGTTTGCATGAGGTAGAGGAATATCCGGGAAGTAGAGCTTTAACAGGGCTTCAGAAAAGTTGGAAGTAACCGTGAATGGACTATAAAATAGCATTGGTTTCAACTAAGTTGGTTTTGAGATGTTTCATAAGGTTTTTTATTTGTTATCAAGGCCAACATGTTCCTTAAAACTATACAGCTTTAGTGTTTGAGAGCACCTTCATTTTTTTTTCCCACAGACATGTGCAGTGAATACGTAAATTACGTTCTGTGAGTCGATGGAAATACATATTGCAAATTAAGATTAAATTTTTCAACTAGGAACTTGTGAGAATACATTAGCGTAACTGGCTGAGTAAAGAACAGGAAACACAAAGTTCTGAAAGAAAACTTAAATATAGGCTCGAGTTACAGTTACAACTATCAGCAGATAGAAGGGGGTGAGGCATGTCATCTTCAATGACATCTCAAGCACAGCTCGTGTAGTTCTAGTGTGCCCTATAGAGTGCAGCAGTGAACAGAACTGTCTTTACTACAAACAGTACGAACGTGCGGCTGTATCGTCATTGGTGTAGTATTAAATTCATGGCTTAAATGTTCGTTACCTGTCACACAGATAAAGAATTTGTCAGCTGTTTTGTTTTCTAAAAACATGGCAGAATTCCTCAACAGCGTTCAATTCTAACTAAACAGAAATTAGAGTTAAGGTTACAAGTAAGCCGCTAAGACTACCAAAAATAAAAAGGACAGGAATTCAAGTACTCACAGTCTAATACTTGTCAACAGGCGCACACACAAAGAAGCACAACACATTTTTCACGTGGTTGTGTGATCGTGACATTTTGCTAGCTAGGTCAGCTTCATCAGGCGGCGAGTTGTAGGACACTGCAATATGGTGGAAGGGCGCTATTGTTATAAACCTAGCAGCCAGGTGGCAAACTAGGGTGCAGTGGGAAAATCAAAAATTTGCTGGTATAGCTGACGAGTATGGTTTGGAGCTGTGATTATCTTATGTTGAGACCCGGAGGCTGCCTAGATTTTGTTATAAATTGATGAGCTAATTTCCAGTGTCTAGTTCTGAGCAATTGCTTGAAGGTAGTAGGGCTCTCACAACTCTGGTGCTATAGCAGGAATCAAAATGATTGTTGTTGCAGGGGTGGGACCCTCTGGGAGCAATAGTCTGGATGCCATTTGTGGTAGGCTGCAGCTTTGGACAAACCAGTTTGTTGTGGAGGTTAGATGGCCTTTTCAAGACCAATTTGGGTTGTTTTGAGAGCAGGTCTTGTGTTTGTGGTGAAGCCAGAATTTTGTATCCAGAGTGGAGAATTGTTCCGAGTTTACTTGGGCCTTCACGATATGGGACCACCAGGGGTATATCGGAGTTGTTGACCTTGGTTTGTATACCAGTGTTTGAAATGGCTTGCTGAATCTGTTTGTGGACGAGGAGCCTGGGCTAGCCCCTGTCGAGGAATAGGAATATACTCTGGCTATTTGTTGAGATCACTGATAGTGGAACAGATACGTTTGGCTCTTGTGGCAAGACTTTAGGGTAGGGATTTTTTGGCATGGTATGGGTGGTAGCTGTCGAAATGTAAGTACTGAGGTTGTAGGTGGGTTTGGTGTGTACAGCAGTTTGAATTGTGCCATTGTGAACAGTCAGTTCAACATCCAGGAATATGGCATGTGTTTTGGAGTCCAACCAGATGAACTTGAGTGAACTGTGTGTGTTTTCGTTCTTCAGAAAGTTAATTAGGCAGATTTCAGTGGAAGTCCATATCATGAAGATGTCGATGAAACCCATCCAGCAGTGTGGTTGGATTGGGTGGTGACTGAGGAAGTTTTCTTCTAACCTGCCCATAAACAGATTGGCATAGGATGGGGCCATACGTGTGCCCATCACTGTCCCTTTAACCTGAAGGTAGTATGTATCTTGAAATCTGAAGTTGTTGTTGCTGAGGGTTAACCTGGAAAGTTCAACAAAGAATGCTGTAGAAGNGGGGGGGGGGGGGGGGTCTTTGCTTGAGGTAATAGTCTATGGCCAACAGTCCAGATGAGTGGATAATGTTGGTATAGAGAGATGTAACATCTAAGGTGACCACATATGCATCTTGGGGAATGGTGCCCAGGTGTCTCAAGCATTCAAGGAAGTGGCCAGTGTCCTTGATGTAGGACAAAAGCTGCTGTACCCAAGGTTGAAGGTGGACATCTGCAAGTGCTGAGATTCCCAGTGGGGCTGCCAATTCCTGCTACAGTGAGTTGTCCTGGGATTGGCCGTTGTTCCTATGTTTCTTCGGAAGCAGGTATAAAAATTAACATAAAAACTTTTTTGAATTATGCAGTCTTCTGTAAATTGAAAGCTGCCACATACAGTGACAAAATTAATTATGTAACTGTTACAACTTCATACAAGTAAAATGTTTGTGTGTCTGCCACGTTAACATTTCATCTGTACCCATGAAGTATTTTCATTAAAGAATAAGCAGCAGTGTTGTATATAAAGATTTTTCTAAAAATGTTAAAAAAAACATAGTTTTCTTAAATATCCCAAATTTTTATTGATTTTAAGTTTTTGAATTATTTTTACTTGAAATCATTTGACTGTATCTGTATTTATTCCTTGGAAATAGAACTCAGCACATATCTAACACTCCCCTTTGAGAATTTTCGACATAAACGTCAACTATTATGGTTTTTTCCCTTAAGATGTGTGTTTTGGGAGTAACCTAAGGTTTTGAATTTATCTTGGTTTCTTTTTGTAGGACTGTGGAGTATTTTTTTATTGGTGTTTTAAGGAATTTCAGATTTAGACTTGGCTGTGTAATGTTTTGAAATTTTTATTTCTTTCTAGTTTTTCTAAATTTATTTGTGAACCCAGTTTATAGCCCAATGGCTGAAGTCTGGTTCAGTTTGTAAGTCCCAGCAGTCGTGTAGCCGAGCTGCAAAGCTTTCTATGCTGGACTTCCATCCAATGGACCAAGGTGATGGTTATATGCACATGATAGTTTGCTGATCGGATGTTTGGGCTCAGCTGGGCGGCTGTAGTGCGTGAGTTTGTGGGCTGCTGATGGAGTAGCAGGTGTGAGGCGCGCTCAGGAATATGCTGACCGCGTGGCGTGGGTACATCGGCATGCGGCAGAGTCCTGAGGGAAGCATTGGGATGTAGACTACTAGCTAAGTACAGTAAGTAAACTCCTGATTTTCCGAGGTAATGACTGGCTAAGGGTCCACGGACTGATATTCACGGTTTAAGCAATTGGTTTGGGGGGGGGAGGATGTTTACTAGTAGATTATGTAAACAAATAATATAGTTACATAAGAATTCAATTTTTTGGCAGCCAGGGTGTGGCAATGTCATAAATGATATTAACATCATCACATACACAAAATCCTGTATCAGCTGATGCATGAACGATTGTAATAAAATTTCACGTTGGCTATTTTGACAGCCTACATTTGCACAAACGACATCTGAGAAATATGCGGGCAGGAAAGAGATCATAAATAAAATGTCTGTATTTTATTTTATATTGTTACAAAACAGCTGTTATTAGTGTGACATTAAACTTTGTTCTAGAATAATATGTAGGTGTTTAAACTAAATTGAACACCATATGCGATAGTTTAGCTTTGTTTGTCTCTTCTTCATAGGCAGTGCTAGTGCTTGCTGCTAACGTCACCACGTGCATGCTTCAAATTAATTAAAGTGTCCGCACATCTATCGCAGAGTATTTTTCAAATATTTCTACATTACTTTGACGTCATATATTTCAAACCAGAGTTGTTATTAATCCGCACAAGATGAAAAATTTACTTTTAAAAGGGTGTGATAGATATACTAGAGTGTATTCGTGTGGTTTGCTATTCTGCCAGTTTAGTACTATTTCTGCTTTGTTTCTGCTAGTTGCCGTTTGTGTTATCGGAAGCACTTTTTTGTATGCTTTTCAGGTGCCGGTAGCAGTTGCTATTTGTGCTATGAAAAGCAGCTATTTCTGCTCTTACTCACCGAGGTACAGCAAAAATAACAAAATGAGCAAGGTGAAAAAAAAAAGGCCAACAAAATAAAATTACAGACGTCAAAGAGTCTTGAGTGTGGCAATTTCGGAAAGTAATTTGCTTTTACGTAGATTGATGAAAAGAAAATGTTTGGGTGTCCTGTAAGAAATGCACAAGGATATGCACTTACTAATTAAATATAATTAAGACACATTTATCCTCAAAAGTAAATTATCTTGCGAAGACAAATTTTTTAATACACGTAAATTACACAGGGAATATGATTATCAATATTTTTTTATAAAATTTTATTTATTGGTTTTTGACGTGCTAGTTTTATGCTCTTGGTCATTCATGTCATCGTGCAACTGCTATTTTTGCTACATTGCGGCTCGTGAAAAATATTACTTGCTCTCAGATAGTAGAAAAAGCATACCACGCAAACAAACCTACTTTTGCGACATAGCAGCGAAATAGGCAACCGTGCTGCCATCTGTTGGCCGGTGTGCGTGGCTCACTTTGCAAACCACGTCCCCATGAAATGACTTGTTTTTCATGTGTAAAATGCATTTATGAGAACGAATTCTCAGTATTTTAAATTTTCCGCAAGCTCTATAAATATTTTAACGTAATATATTTCCATGCAAAGCAATTCTGCTTGCTAACAATTTGGATTCGGTCTGCAATCGCCAAGCCTTTCTGAGGGCGGCTTGTCATTTTGTATTTTTTTGCTGCTGAAGTGGGAGGCACTTCAGTAGCAAAGCAAAAATAAAACCACGCATTGTTTGCGATGGAATCATTTTTGTGGCAAATAATATTAATGTTAATGTGATATTTTGTCATCCAGTCGCACACTGTGCCACAGTTAATTTATAAATAGTCTCTGCGTGTACAAACTACTGTAAACTACACTATCTCCCCTTTTTAACCAGCAAATGCCAGTCGCCAGTTATAATCGTGAACTACTTTATTATTATGAATGATAGTCTGCGAGGCTTGGTAGAAACCTAAGTGAACTGGGGAATTTAACTAAGCAGTTTAATAATAGTTTTTTTTAATTATGTATTTTATTGAGACTTTACACTAAAAATATGTGATGAGACAAGCAATTACTAGTTTAGTACAGCTTACTGAGGCCAGTAATTCTGAGGAACGTGAAGCAGTGGAGAGTAATAAATAAATTGTTAGCAGACAATAACTTATTTGAGTTGTATGGTGTTGAGATTCCATTGTAAAAGTTTGTTCCAACGCTAAAGATTTATTGTGTTAAAGGAGTCTCTTGTAGTCAACTCAATAACTGAAAAACAGTTTCCTAATGGAATGTAACTTCTATGGTTAATACACATGAAATTAAGGTGATAAGAACTATTATATTTTGTTAGTTGTATGGCATGCAAAATTTTTATGTGGAAAAGATAAAAGTACCATAAAACTAACACATACATTTTTTTCTTATTTTATAGATAGAAAGTGTGCCTTTTAAGTAATGCTTTATTTATATTATGCAAGTCAGAACAATTTAAAAGTATCTTGGATGAATTTCCCGCTGCAGTCAAGACTTTCCTTTGTGGTTGCTTACGATCACACTGATAATTGGTGTTCTTAATTATTTTAGTAATCTACACTTAATCATGAACGTTTGTTGAATGTTATAATCATAGTCTCTCTTGAGTGCTAGTTAAATAAGCCTAGTAGCAGATACCCCCATTAAGCCTTTCCTTTCTCTCTATCTCTTTTTTCCCCTCCTTTCTCCCTATCTCTTTTTCCCCTCCTCTACTCTTTCTTCTCCTTTAATTCCCCTCTCCTTTCCCCATTTCCACGGTAACAATACACCATAAATCTCATTGTAACATAGATGAATAAAGCATCAACTGTGATTTCTTAGAAATGAAAGTACTTATACTGAAAGTCTTAGCTTAAACTTTTACAGCATGGGCTTGATGAAATTATGGCACAATTAATCATTTCAGTAAATAAAATTAATAAGTAATTACAGATAAATAATTTTTAAAAAGCTAGGATGAAACTGTACTTTCTAAAATACGAAAATGCACAAATTACAACATAAAGTAATGTGTGGTTTGCAAATAGTACACATTTCTTACAAATTAAAGTTTCCTGTGAAAAAATGACACCTTTTGTCCATAACAAATAAAACCGACGGCTGTTTATTCAAAAGACATCTTTTCAAATAATTTATTTCAGTAATGGGTTCTTTTATATTTCCCGTAAGAAGCACTTGAAAATTGACATCACACTCAGTAGAATGTGCCATTCGATATTAGTAAACATTTTTGGTGACAAGGGGTGTAAAGTTTACGCTACTGGGGTGTAATTTTAATCGTAATACATTTACTTATTGATTTAAATTAATATTTTGTGTAAATATCATTTTGATTTTATGTGGGAGATGTTTAAACATTGTCTTCTTGGAGGGAAAAAATGCACTTTGACATGCAATTTCTGTATGTTTTAGGGGTTAAAATTGATTAGTTTAGATTTTTACATCAGTAGCGATTTTACAAAGTTATTCTCAAAAGGGAGTTTAGTGTATGTTATGAGATATAGTACCAAAAACGTATATATGGTTTCCCATTTATACAGTCACCTTTTTATGTAGAATTCAAGATGGAGCCCCGAATGTCAACACAGTCAATCTAGGTTGACACATGAGGATCAATGGCGTTGCAAGTTGACAGCAAGAATCTATTGACTACGCAATCTGCATAGTTTTTTACGTGTTGTGTAGGTAACCAAAGCCCAATTTAGGTCTAAAATTGTCACAAAATTAATACGTTTATGTAAAGAACACATACAGACATTTAGTTAGTCCCATTTTGGAAGACACTAGGTAAAATTATCTCTGTTGTACTGAAAGTTAAATTTTCTATGTTAAAGTGGAATATTTTTTACATAGCTTACATAGGGTATTTGGGTTGGAATTGAAAATTGTACATTAAAGTGAAAGATATGTTAAGGTGACCTACATTATAATAGATTTTTTTTTTGTAAGTGAGATACTAAACTCATTTTCTCTAATTCCATCTTTTTTTTATACATCTAACTGGCAAAAATACTTTCATAATCATTATATTCCAAGAAATAATTATAGTAGAACCCTGTTATAACATTTTTCAAGGGGTCAGTAAAATAAATTTTATATGCAGGAAAATGTTATAAGCAACAAACAGTATTACACCTGCAGACACACACCAAGCGAAACAAAATTTTAATGTAATAATTTTTGCATATAATTAGCTAGTCAACATCATCTGAATCATTTGATGTAAAAATATCAGTGATATGAATTCCATGGACTACGTTGATCATCAATTAATACATAATGACATGCATTCTGTAGGCTTGCTTAGTCATCTACTATTGGTTATCTTAGTAATTTTCAGGACCATCACCTCTAAAATCCTTAATATTTCAAGTGTAAACTGTTTTCTGTATCTCTTGTAGGATACTGTATTGTAACTGTTTCTGAAATTTTACTTAAGAGAAAAAATACGAGGAATTGAACAAATACTGATGTTATAAGCAGGAAATGAAAAATATGAGCATTGTTATATACAGGAAATGAAACCATTAAGCCATATGGATAAATGGTGGGACCATGAAATAATGTTGTTATATGCTGGAATTTTATAACAGGGTTCTACTGTCTTCAGTGCATATGTAGAACACACTCAATAGAAAGCTAGGCATATGCTTGCCACTATTTTTTCAAATTAAAAATGAACAATCATTTTGATGAATGCATGGGGTGGAAGCATACTGTGTGTATTTGTGCTCTTTAATTTAGAAGTCCAGCCAATTGATAAAATTTGGTAAAACCCACAAGAGGTCTCCTAATACCCTTGCCAACTAAAATTTATGGCATATGATCACAATGCCAGAATTAATAATTTTGCCAAGACTGGTAGAGTAGCAGCTGTTTAGTCAGTATTTAAGGCTCACATAAAAACCAAAAGTTTCCAAAAATATTTTTACACATGTAAAGTTCTGCTCCATAGAAGTATTCCAATGTGAAAAAGTTGAACAGATCTTAACGTATTTTAGTATCCAGTGTACAACTGAACTTACCTTGACAATTGTGGACACAGGAAAAAAATATGCTATATGTTGGCATGCAGATGCAGTTCTACCAGAAAGCGATACCTGGTGTACGCTTATATTAGTTCCCTTAGCCTTCAGTCCGTGACCACTATGGCTCGTTGAACAAAGGTTTCTGTGTGAAGATAATGTACCTATTACTACTGGTGATGACCCATAACCAGCATGTCTCAAAGGGGTCACCAGTAGGAAGAAAGTGCACATGTCACTGCTGAGGCGTAAAATTAGTGTCTGTGAGAGAAAGCCACCATTCCAGCTGAATTACACTAAAAGAGTTTTTTTTACCAAACGCCATTGCTGACCTACAGTTTAAAAAAAGTCAGACTATCAGATAACGCAAAACATATAGTATTCACAATATTACACAATTACAAGGTCAAAGAGAAAAAAACTGGCTCGGAATGGTTTGAAGAAAGACAAAAACACAGTGAAAAGATGAAAGAATACTGGAAGGAAAGAACAAATGATAAGGAATTGAAATTGACATGTGGTCCCCAGATGGTTTAATGGAAATAAAATTACACACATTGAATCACAGGCAGCATCAAATCACTCTACAATATGCAGTGCTAAGAAATGAGTGGGAAGAATTAATCAACATGTGCCTTATGTCTCCAGAGTAAGAAAGTTGTATTTACATTTTTCTTTAGGGAAAGCTGTTAATAGGTAACGTTACTTGTAACCATCTGCTTTATAGTCAAACTGAAAATTTCCAAGAACACTGACATTTTGGTAGGAGTCTGTGGCACTCTTCTCTTCCTTATGCATCCAGAATTAATGACCAATACTTGTAGATGTTTTAAAGTTGTGTATTTTATTAAAATGTTTATCACATTGTACAAATAAAAATTTTTTTGGTGCCACTAATTACACAAAGACATGTCTGCATAAATTTTCTGATAACAACAAACTCGAAAACTATAACCAGTGGTTTTTTTTTTGTGACAGTGTTATGTACATATCTGTGTATCGGAGGTAAAGGGCACTATGTCACAAATACAGGACTTGACAAGAGTGCTCTTTACCATGATACCATGATGGCACATAGCGCCCGTTCCTACAGGCTAAATTGCTTATTATTCCATGTAGGAGATAGTAAAAAAGACAATAACTTAAAATTATGTCAAATCCTCAGTTTTGTAAATTATACATGGTACCCTTTACCTCCGACACACAGCTATATGTTTTTTACAGTGTGTTGGGGTNGGGGGGGGGGGGGAAGTAATTATGTGAGATGAGTAAAAAAATATATACCATGGCAACGGCAAGTGAATAAACAACTGTGTCCCAAGTATGTAATGGGACTGAGAAGTCTAGGCTGGTGCTAAATTAAGACACAAAATTTACAGGCATCTGGAAGTGGGCTTAGTCTGCAAGTTAGGAAGTGTGTACGTGTTGATGATGCCTCACTCGTACTTTTTAATCAAGGGCCTTTATGCATTTCGTGAACTGTGCAAAAAAAAGTCACTTCACTTATTGTACTGAAAATTATTTTTTGTATTTTACTAATCATAAAGATTGTAACAACACTACATTGAATCTGTGGGGCAGGCAACGAACAAAAATTGCTTGGGGACACTTTGGGTCTCACTTGTAGGCCACTCAGTTGACCAGCCATGATGACAGCACTGTTGAAGCCTTGAATTACAATTTTTTTCTCACAGTTACACCCTGCCATTATTTTGCAGACAACGTTGTTAAGATCAGCTCACCAGTACTCAGAAACATTTTAAAATCTCATTAATATTTTTTTTAACTTTACAATACTCCTAAGTTAACCAAAATATATTAAATTTAAGCTTGATTGCTTATGCTTCATTCTATGTCAAGTGATCCAAAAATGTGGCACTTTGTAATGTGGCACGTGGTTCGTTATTTCCATATTTTTAATATTGCAGCCTCACGTTAGGCCGCCATATTTGTTATGCTGCACGTCAAGGTATTGACGGCTGGAAATTACTACTCTGCTAGCTCAGAGGTAGTAACACGAGACTCTTTATAGTAACACGAGACTCTTTAAAAAGGCGCCAATTAATTACCAAATAATGTAGTCAAATTCCGGTTTATTAGTATTTACTTTTATTTATTAAAAATGCCACAGTTCACATAGTGTTCAGGTATGCCAAGTACGAACAGGGTTTACTGATACAAGGACAAAATAGAGAGCAGTGCCACAGTCGTTGTTGATTAACTACATCATAAAAACTTGCCCGAAGAAAAACAAATGCAGCAATCTCCCACACCGTTTGCCGGTGTGGGGGTTATGCGCCAAGCCAGACGCGGCCTAGGCGAGCACTGAGTGTCTACTGCTGGCTATCGTCCGCTTGCCCGGCGATATGCGTACGAGTATTTGTGCTGCGTATCACCCCACTCTCCTCAGATAAGGGCCTGGCATGGGCCACCACGTACGCTATTCCTACGCTATCGAAACTGTGTAGCCCGCTTAACTGCGCCGTCAAGATAAAGATAAGTGAACTTCTCGTACAAAACTTGTCGATGCATTCTGAAAGTTTCTAATATAATGCTGACGCTTACCGAAAACTGAAAACTACAACGTTCAAAACGAAACGGCAAACGGATGCCCGATAAACAAACTATCATGGCAAACGAACCACCACGGCTTTAATTTTGAATCTTAATAAAATATTACAAAACCCGTTAAACGAAAGAAAATGAACCGCGTATCCCGAAAATTAATAATACTGCGTCATTACAACTTTCAAACCTGATCCTCTTAAGAGTCTTTTCAAATTTGGCTTACATAATGTGCTACCAGAAATGGTAAAAAACATTAATTGTTAGATTTTTTGGTAGTGTAATTTTTAAGTTACAACCCTATGAAATCTTAAAAATTTCACATTTTTCCATTGTCATCTGATTTAAAAATTGACTGTTACTGGGCTAGAAATGTGATAGAAAGCTGAACTAAAAAGCATTTTGTAGCTTATTTTTCAGGCTTTCATGTGATATGAAGGATCACCAGTTTTGGGAGTAAATTCTTTTCAAAGTAACCCAATTCAAAATTTGACCTTGAATATCTCAAAAAGTCTTTCTTCAAAAATGTTCAAAATATTTACACAAACTTACATATGTCAGCATTGTTTGTACAAAGTTTTATCACGGAATCACATATTTTACAATTTTTTAATTTACTTTGTGAATGTTAATCATACGTATGAAGTAGGAATTTTCATTATTTCATTTACAAACTTTTAAGAACTCGGCTTCATCTCAATAATTATTGAAAAACAAAGAAAAGTTGTATAATAAATACATATTGTACCTTGAGCTCTCACTTTCAGCATGGCTACTTTATACCTTCTCCCAGAGTCAGTTTCACGAATTCTTTGTCAGATGAAGTGATGTGGTCACAGCATCCAACTCTTCTTTACAGAGATACTATGTCCTGCCAGTAGGACATTTTGGATCCACACGGGTCAAAATCTGGCTGATTGTTACATCAAGTATGTATTCTACATCTTGTGGGTAAGAAAAGCATGTAGTAGGTTCGACAGGATGGAGGAATTTCAATTTCACTGTCTCTATGGCAGAGACCTTCGACAAAACTAAAGCAAGCCACAACTTGTCTTCATAGCTGCATGTTACATATCCCCTTAGTTTTTCAAATGTTAGTGTTTGTTTAATATCTTCTCCTGGCGAAGAAAACTTATACGACCCATTACTGAATGAAAATACCTTTGCCAGTATTTCATTACCCGATTCAGGAAGAAAGGTGTGGAATTTCTGGGTGCCTGGTATAGGTTTGGTAGCAAGAAATTGCTCTTCAAGAAATTTTGCTTTATCTTGATGGTATTGAATGGATAAAAAAATGAACTCTGTAGACATAATGTTTGCCTTACACCACAAGAATAACTGTAATGGTGTCATTATTTGATCTTCATAGGGTTGTTTGAATCTTGCCCTTGCTGTATGTAAGTCTTNCCCCCTAAGCCATCACATACCCCTTTCCTGTATGCTGTTGCATAAAAATGCCACTCAACTTGTTTGAAATTTTTTTTTCTGTTTTCTAATTGAGCCGCAGAACTATCCCGGAAATATATTATTCCCAAATCTGTAATCAGTCCTGACCCAGAAATATAGGAAATTAATTTCTTCTGAAATAAATGGACAGCAACTCTGTTATGCTCAAGATTTTCAGAAACACAGACAATACTTTTGAATTTTATACCATCAGAAGCTTTGCAGTAGACAGCTATAGTAAAAATGGTTGCCTGGTCATTGTTTCAGTGAAATGATTGAGCCTCATCTTGCAAAACAAAGGCATAATTTTCTGCAAAATCAAGTCAAAAGGTTTTTTTTATAGTTGTAGTACAATAACTTTTTTTTGCCATGAAAGAATGTCTTTTTAGAACCATGACGCGTCCCGAAAGACAGTTTATTCGTCAGAAGACACGCTCTGGCGAAACTCACAGGCGGACGACCGCAATAAATACTAAGGGTTTGGCGAGAGTACCAGCAGAATGACGCCAGGAAGGCGCAGCCGCAGCTGCAAGGCGTGCTACCAAATGTTCCTGCACGTGCAGACGATATCCGAAGGCAGCGGAAGACACACGTGCGCCGAACCAAGAGGCCACCCAAGTGTTCCCGCACGTGCAGAACGGAACAATAAACTTCCATGCCAGAATCAAGGGGCGACGCCGGGCCCACGTGCGGATCACAGGAACATCGGACACGTGTTTTACGACTCAGGGGGGCGGCGGTCAGCGCAGCCACGTGCAGAGAGGAGGCGAGTTTTATATGGCGAACAAGCATACAAAACCACGACGAAACGGGAGGAACGGGGCAGTCGGCAATCGAGGAGCGCGGAGTGGATCCGGGACGAGACGCCAACAGCAGTCGGCCGTCGTCAGACGAGCAGTGCGGAGTGGAGCCGAGAGGAGGAGTTCGAGACCAGGCGTCGAGACGCCCACCAAGTGCCGGAGCGGTCCCAGGTCGCCAGCCGAGAGAGGACCAGCGCCTCGAGTCAGATAAGTAGAGCCATACAGGAAGTGTGAAGAATCGGACTCCCCCACGATGCAAATCGCCGCGTCAAGCAATACGTAGCCTACGTAGAAAAAGGGAAGGGGAGAGTTGTCTCGTGTGTACATGTAGAAGTGACCCTGTTAAGCATAAATAAAACTGACTTATGGTAACTCACAAGGGAGGTGAATTTATTTGATAAATTGGACCTAGGGACAATAGTGTCGACATATTCCTACGCCCTAACACTGAGGGCTGGCATCAAGTGCTGGCGCCTTACGCCGAGAGCAGATTCCATACCTACTATACGCCATAGCAATAGGGAGGTATCAACCAATAACTGTTCACTCGTTATGATTCTAAAAAAATCTGTGGTTTTAGTGAAAGTTTCAAATGCACGTGTCTACCGTTTCCCATTGCTTGTAAGAGATGATGTTACATTTCAGTAGACTCACAATACAATTAACACGTTGGGCACCGGCTGTTACGTTTCAGTAGAATCAGATGTGAATAAATTAAGAGGAATTAGTATGCCGAAATTCCTTTTACCAATTTTATTCTTCCATTCGTCTTCTCATAAAAAAATATACAGTTATCACTTGATTTTTCTAAACAATTAAAATTCAATAATTGTTGTTAGTTTTTCATTCTCTTGTTGCAGCAATTATATCATTTCTTTATCCTTTTCACAATTACATTAAAAAATCACTTTGCTATTCAAATTACCTTTTATATTTCTTTTTAATCTTAATACACGCATCCATCATTGACGGTGTTGGTAATAGTTCTGCTAGAAAATATCGTTCAATTTTACTTATGTTGTTCCCTGTCCTCTGATTGGTTGTCGTCTGACCACACCACATCTCTCCTCCAATCAGCGATGGCGAGATGAGAAACAACCAGGATAATTTTCTTTCGTGCTTTGTCTAATAAACATTTAATACTTTCTACCCTCTAGGGAATAATGAATAATAACAAACAAAATTATAATACTGAATATCGTTTAGAAACAAATGAAATATACTTACACATGATCTCTACGTCAAACTATTAAATTAACCAGAGATTATACTGCATTTTGTTTAACGCATATAATAAAGCATAATTATGAAATTATATTCAATGAAGTGACAACATAAGCAAGTATTCCGTAATCATATGTAATTAAAATGTCTCTGACTAATGGTGAACATGGACCCTCAAAGTACTGCAATGTTACATTACCCCCCTCGGTTTGGAATAAATTTTATAAATTTGTTACAAACCGAAATAAACCTAAGTTTTTATTCCCTATAATTGCTGCAATATGGCTTTTACATTTAAATTCAAAATTTACAATCATTACATATTCATATTACAATCTTAAAATAGTTCATTAATAGAAACATTCACTTAATGTCTTTTCTTCTTAATATACTCTAATTATCATGTAATTCCTCACAAGAAAACTGTCACAATACCTTATAATCACCTCTATACACAGCACTCTACCCATCAATATATATAAAAATTCTCTTAGCGTCATGAAATTTTGATCTTTTATTATTATTATTATACTGTCTATGGCCTTATTAGTGTCATATATTTTATAAATTTTCAGGTTATTTAGCCTATATATTACATATCCATGGATACATTTACCTTGATCTTTTGTAGCATATCTTTTGTTATGAACTTTTCAGCACCTTTTTCTGCTGTTGTATTCCTAATATGTATAATACAATAATTGTCTTACTTAAAATTACTTAATTACTTTTTTTATCTTAATAATAGTATTAGCCATACTACATTTTTAGTTTTACAAAATTTTTCTGAATTAAAATTATTATCTCTTACCCAAAAAAAAATTTATATACAAACAAGTTATTAAACTAATTTGTGTATTGTCTGTTTTTGTTCAGTATTTTTCTTTCTCTTTATTTTCCTTCCTAACCATCTCGTTTTTTGTCCCCTTTTTCTTTCTTTTGTTCTCACTATTTCCCTCATCCAGTATATTAATTTTTTTCTTTTCCTTATTGCCTGAATATTAACACCCTTTTTTTTCCTTTCCTCCAATCTCTCCTGTCTTTGTGTACACCATAACATGTTTAACCCTATTGTTTACACCACCCCCTACCCCTAATTAATTTTTTTCTTGCCCTTCTGATTTTGTGTACATTTATCCCTCCCAATTCATTCCATCTTATTTTCAATTTGAATGTGTTTTTTTCCTCTGCCACCCCTCCCTCCTCCCAATGATCTTTTCTTTCTTTCTTTCTTTCTCCTTTCTTGAGTGTCTTTCTCACCTTATGTATATTTGTAACATTTGTCAATCCTGCATTATTCCCTCTTGCATTATTTTTGATTGTGTGTGTGTTGTTCTAACCCTCCCGATGATTTCAACATTACTTTACCCACGTGCATGCATTGTTTTGGTCCACTATTATTTACAAAATCTTTATTCCGTTTTTTCAAAAATGAGATTCTCATTTGCACATAACCCATCATTATCATCTACTGACACATAACTTTGTTTACTCATTACCTCCTCCATACCTGTCGGCTTTAGGAAATTATAATTACGAAAATTTTGTAAACACAATAAAATTATTAAATTTTTGAATACAAATTACACTAAACAATGCAGGCTTACCATACATACTACCGCTTAACATGAAAAAGGCCCATTACGCTTTACTTAACTAATAACATAACTAAAAAACCATAATGCTAACTAATTTTATAAATGCGAAAGTGTGTTTGTTTTTTTGTCCTTTCATATCGCAACGGAGCAATGGATCAATGTGATTTTTTGCACAGAGATAAGTGGAGAGCCAGGAAATGACATAGGCTAGAAACAGATGCCGAGGGCTGTGTGTCACTAACGGGGGAATTGGTACAGTGTGATACGGAACTGATTGCTAACGATTACCCAGATCTACAAAGAAATATAAATGACGACCAGTGGCTATGTAAAAGAGCTATTCTAGCACCAAAAAATGACATCATTAGTGCTCTGTTCTGTGTTAATGATCAGTATCTGTCTACTAACAAATACTGCTATTTCTCCCTATAAGTTTGTTACTATAACCACGCGAGCAAAGCCACGGGTAAAAGCTAGTATGTTAATATTTTGTTACCTTTCCACTTTCAGTGGAATTTGAAACAAAGCATCAGAGCACAGCAATTTTAAAGATGTAACTAGCACCCGTAGCTTTCTCTATGACATCTGCATTGCGTTGTTAGCTTAATTGGTTAAATCTGCACTAAAATAATTAACTAAAACTATCTTGCTATTTAAGTTAGAGCCCTATGGAGTCATACAACTATTATCTATTTCTGCTATGTTGTGTTGTATTCTGCTGTTTATGTTGAAATGGAACACTGTTGTTTTTAAGAAGCAGCTGTGGCTTTCTTTAGAAATTCTGCACTAAAATTTTGTTCATAACATAAGCCTGATTTCCTGCATTTCAAAACAGAAATTGATTCTATACTATCATTAGAAATAATGGATCTAAAAAGGGTCCTGTTTTTTTTTTTCACCAAACTGAAAACACGCTTGCATTCTGCATTGCTGTATGGAATGGACAGCATTATTCTACAAATTCTATTTTTAAATGCCATCAACACCAAGAATCCTGGATAATTTGGCCCACTTAACATCATCACTATCTCCTGTAGCACTAAGGGCTGAAATGTCGTCTATCTGAAGAGTTGAGAATTGTTTTTCAGTTTCGTCCATAGCTGCATCCCTAGTTTCTCCTTCTTGTACAGAGAAAATCAAGGGAAACAAATTCACAAAGTAGCGAACAGAAGAAAAGTTGGCATTGTCGAGATTATTCACTCTTGCCCCGGCTGCATTTTTCAAGACTTAATTTTTTATGGGGAATTTGTGAACAGTGTCGTCACATGCAGTAACAAAATAAGCCCTGACAGATGCAAAGAAAACTACTTTTTCCTTTTCTTCAAGTGTTTTCATAATGTTTTATGCTTTACTTCCTATTACTAATTCGGTGTCGTCTTTCTGATTCTGAATAGAGTGATAGTTCACTTCAAATAATGAGCAACTTTTCACATCTTCTGCTTTCACAAAATTTGATAGTAAATGCTTTTAGAAAATCAAGCAACAGTTCTCTCAAAATATGAAGATGCTGACTGAAGAATTACATTCAGTTTTTCAAATGTTGGGAGGACACCGAGACAAAATGCACAAAATGCTTTATTTAGGTCAGAAGAAAGGAACATAAATAGTTTTTCTTCCAAATTTACAAAAGGACTTCTATTCTTCAGAATAGGAGCATCACTGATTGCTGATGTCAAAGCAATTCTCTTTTTTGCTGGAATCAGTAGCAGAACACAAATTATTCCTTTTCTCATTTATGTTTTTCTGACACATCCCATCAAAGGTAGAACAGGATGATGATTGAGTTTGGGAATTTTGTAAGTAGTGAGATGAAGGTTTCTCATTTACAACCTCTCCCTTAAAGAAACTAAGCAATGGTTCCCACTGTTCAAAAACCCTCAACAAACTTCTTCCAAGAGAAAGCTATCTTGAACAGACATGCTTGAGTATTTTCTTCGCTTCTGTATCATGGAGCTCTTGAAATTTTTGTAACCTTTCTTTTCTCTTTGAACTTTTTTCCAAATAATAAAAAATGTCCACAAGAATGCCATAAATTTTTACTGGCAAAGAAGATGCAGCCTTTTCTGCAGATAAATTTATCAGGTGACAAATGCAACCTATCACCATAAGGCCAGGGTGTTTCTCTTTCAACACTACTGCAACACCATTTTTATGGCCAACCAATACAGATGCATTATCTGCACAAAAAGCCACGCAGTGTGTTCAACAGGAATTTATTTGCATTCAAGCTGTGCAAGCACTAAATTACCTATGTTCCGTCCAGTAGAATCTCCTTCCAAGGCAGGGGTAGAAAGATCCGAGTTCACAATTTTATCCTGTGTATCATCGTAAAACATCACTATAATGGGATACAACTTTGAATTGGTGTCATTGCTTCTATCAGTTGAAACAGAAAATGGTGCATTCTGCAAACATTGTACTACACTAGATTTTGCATCAGAAGCCATTTCCTTTACAATTGCTGAGGTTTACTTCTTTGCAATTTCTGAGTCCGGGAACATTTTTTTTAGTAGCAAACCTGCATGATCTGCGGCAAGGGGAATGTTGTGCTCTACCAAAAAAGAAGTAAACAAGCATTCTGCTCGTGTAACGTCAGAATCGGCATTTCCAGGTTTTGCAAAGAACTTAGAAATCTAATGTTATATCTTCCTGGCACTTTATGTTGGCGACATGCTTTACGCTTTTAATGCGTGCACATATATCTGTTTTCCAACCATTTGCAATGTTTATGTCGCATCAGCATATACTACAAAAGCCAAACCTGTCACCCTTGTCTGATTTTATAATACATGGAAACTCTACACTGTACGATTCCCGGAATGTCTGGTAGTAATATTGCTTTCATCTACTCATCTTTAGTTTTAAACTTTGCAGAGTCGACAATAAGTAACCTATCAAGACCTCATAAAAACATGGTCGGCAAGACACACAATACACACCACATTGTAATCACAGTCCATACGTAGTTACATACAGCTTTTATCGCACACTGTATTAAAATCCTTTAACACATGTATCAACCAGACTTCAAATTGAAACAGTTCATAGTAAAATCAATGTCCACACGTATTCGTATTCACAAACAAATCCGGTATTATCAAAAACTCCACACAGACAAAAAAATGCAACTCCAACAAACAACAGATATGTGAAAATCGATTGTCGCCCTCTCGTAACATGATTCTTGGATGCAGGCAAAATCAGTATCAATCTATATTGTTACAACACTGCGATTTCCGTGTTTTAAAGTAAAATAATAGCAATTTTTTTTTTTTTTCATTTATTTCTGAATCAAGTAAAGCAATATATGGCAGCTTTTTTGGAAGACTTCCGGAAAAANAAAAATGCAACTCCAACAAACAACAGATATGTGAAAATCGATTGTCGCCCTCTCGTAACATGATTCTTGGATGCAGACAAAATCAGTATCAATCTATATTGTTACAACACTGCGATTTCCGTGTTTTAAAGTAAAATAATAGCAATTTTTTTTTTTTTCATTTATTTCTGAATCAAGTAAAGCAATATATGGCAGCTTTTTTGGAAGACTTCCGGAAAAANATTTTTTTTTTTTTCATTTATTTCTGAATCAAGTAAAGCAATATATGGCAGCTTTTTTGGAAGACTTCCGGAAAAATCAGAAAGGTTGGGAGGTATGCCTCCTCTTTACAATTCGCTTCCTTGTCTTGTTTATCTACTTCACCTCCATCATTTTGTTCAAATTTGTAGTAATTTAAATTTTATTTCCATTCCCTATGATTTTTTCTACTACTTTCCAAATTATTTTCCATATTATTAAACCCTATTTGCATTTCTTTCCTAATGGTTTCCTGCAGAGTTTCAAATTTCTCTAATAACAAAACTTGCCTTCCATCTTAATTGTTTGGTTTTCAATGGTAATTATCTGTTCAAAACCTATTACTTCTGTTTTTTACTCCTCGCTCTCACTCATTGCACAACATAAAAACAAAATTTGTCACAAGTGGTTACTTACAAAATTCTCTTTTCTAACCTGTAGAACATAAAAAAAAATATTCTTTCTTGCTTTAGCCTTTGTTTTTCCCAGAATCCCACAGTGTCCCACGTTGAGGCACAATACGTACAGTTTCTGTCAACGTATTTTTTATATTCTCAGCATATCTCGGTGCATCGTATTTCAGCTCTCATGACGTAAATTGTAGCAGAAAATCTTTTTCAGGTGTGTTCCTTCCCTTTGCTGAAACCCACAGCTTCTAACATTCTAGACTGTCTCGAAGTTTGTCCTTCAGCCCTATGTTGGGCACCAAAACCTGCAATGTTACAATGTAGTCAAACATTTCTTCTTTGAGCTTTATGCTTAACGCTCCTTTCAAATTTTCCCAACTGGACAAGAAGGGTACTCACTAAGGTGACATACTGGTACCTGGCTCATCACACATTATCTTCTGGGTACTCCTTGCCACATTTTTGTGAAATTGTGGAAGAGTATATAATTTTTAGAGTGGAGCCTGAAGAAATGTACGGTACCTGTTCCTACTAGGCAGTGGAAAAGTTTGATGGTGGATATGCTGTAAACAGATCAGTAAATCGCTTCTGTCCATGCATTTCTGCAAGAACACTAAATTTTTAACTTGTGTATTGCTATTAGGACTGAGCCGATTCCGGTACCGATATATCGAAACCGGCCAATATCGTAATTGTGAGCAATTCATGTTTAAATCGCTGATATTATAACCAATATTTTGCCCTAAGAATCTAAGATGATACTGTTTTCAACTTGCCATAATTGGAGTGGCTTAGCTCACTATTTGGTTTTATTAAAATAATCACTAATACTAAAGTACCCAACTGTCTGTGTTCATTTCCAAAGCAAAATTAGGCACGTTTTGCATGATTGTTTATAAAACATGTATACAACAAAACAATAGTAGCCATTATTTGCATTTACTGAATTTCATCTATATAGGCAAGCTTGCCGCATAAACAAAACTTCACATTTAATCAGCCTAACACATATATACGCTGGAGAGCCAAAAAAACTGGTATAGACGTGTGTATGCAAATAACAGAGGTATGGAACCAATCAGAGTAACACGATACAATCGGCAGCGTCTATATAAGACAACAAGCGTCTGGCAAAAGTTGCTAGATTGGTCACTGCTGCTACAATAGCAGGTTATCAAGATTTAAGTGAGTTTGAACGTGGTGTTATAGTCGGCACACGAGCGATGGGACATAGCATCTCCAAGGGAGCGATAAAATTTTGATTTTCGCGTACGACCATTTCACGAGTGAACCGTGAATATCTGGAATATGGCACAACATCAAATCATCGACATCGCTGCAGCCGGAAAAAGATTATGAACGAACGGGACAAACGACAACTGACGAGAATCATTAAACGTGACAGACGTGCAACCCTTTCTCAAATTGGCGCAGATTTCAATGCTGGGGCATCAACAAGTGCCAGCGTGCGAACTATTCAACGGACCGTTGATATGGGCTTTCGGAGCCGAAGGCCCACTCGTGTACCGTTGTTGACTGCACGACACAAAGCTTTACGCCCCTCCTGGGCCCGCCAACACCACCATTGGACTGTTGATGACTGGAAACACANCGCCCCTCCTGGGCCCGCCAACACCACCATTGGACTGTTGATGACTGGAAACACATTGCCTGGTCTGTCGAGTCTCGTTTCCAATTGTATCGGGCGGATGGACGTGTACGGGTATGGAGACATCCTCATGAATCCATGGACCCTACATGTCAACAGGTGACTGTTCAAGCTGGTGGAGAATCTGTCATGGTATGGGGTGTGTGCAGTTGGCGTGATATGTCTAGATACGACTCTGACAGGTGACAGATACGTAAGCATCCTGTCTGATCACCTGCACCCATTCATGTCCATTGTGCATTCCGACAGACGTGGACAATTCCAGCAGGACAATGCGACACCCCACATGTCGAGAGTTGCTACCGAGTGGCTCCAGGAACACTCTTCTGACTTTAGACACTTCCATTGGTCACCTAAATCCAGACATGAACATTATTGAGCATATCCGGGATGCCTTGCAACATGCTGTTCAGAATAGATCTCACCGCCTCGCACTCCTATGAATTTGAGGACTGCCCTGCAGGATTCATGGTGTGAAATGCTTCCTGCATACCTTTAGACATTGGTCGAGTCCATGCCACGTCGTCTTGCCGCACTTCTGCGCGCTCGCAGGGGCCCTACACGATATTAGGCAGGTGTGCCATTTTTTTTTTGCTCTTCAGTGTAACATTAACAATAATTAATATTTACGATTACCTCCAAAAATATTTTGTCTTAATAGTTTCATAACAAACCACAAACACTGCGACACATTAAAAAAAACTTACGTAATCTTGTAATCTTGGTTACATGCTGCACATTGCTGCCGCCTAGCGGCGCCATTCCAACAGTTTGCCTTTTTTTTTTGTTTGTTTTGTTGGTTTGTTTGCTGTTGCTGTAGTAATATAAGGGTGTTAGGTTAGGGTACGATCGTGGTGAAATTATTTATGTGTGCCAGCAATAAAGAAATGATATGGCTGGAAGAAAAATTTACTTGTGGAATTTCTTTTTACCGTAAGCAACATGCAAGAATGCAAGGCTGTTTACAATATTTGCAAATGTTTGGTTTCGAGAGGCGGTACATCATCAAGGTCCTATAGTACCACAAACTTAATCAACACCTTGAATGTATGCACCATTTGAAGTGTTATGTTTTTTTTAAGTGTTTCATTACATAATGACATGCTTTTGGAGATTATTTTTGTCTTATAAATATGCTTAAGCTTAATATGTGGTTCCTGGATTTATATTTATCACAATAGTTAGGCCTATCACTGAAACAATAAAAACCAAGACAATTAGAATTGTATTTAAGTAAATGTTTAAAAATTAAGTTTTTAATGTTTTGAAACTTGCAATAATGTTATTTTTTCTTGTCAAGCCAGGCAATATCCGTAGGTTTGTATTGGCAATATCGGAAAAGGCTAAAAAACCATATCTGCTCACCTCTAAGTGCTATTATATAAAAATAGCTTACTTCTAAAAGGCATAATCTTGTGGGACAGCTATATTGTGTGTAATTTACAGGCATGGAGGTTTACATTCTGAGCATTCAATTTCTGAAACATGTTGCACCAATATGCCAACTTTAAGTATCATTAATGAACCATTCACCACTTCTGTGTCTGTCTTCTGGGAGGTTCAAGAAAATTTAATTCTGCAATGCATACATGTGATGTCACATTGCCATGAGGAATCCAATGAGAGACCTGCAGTAGTAGAGGAGAGAAGTGTGAACCCCCCTCCCCCCACCTATAATCAAAGCATGTGTTTGGAAAGAACGTGATCTGTGGTTGAGTTTTGATGTTGTTTACCACTGACATCATTGTTCCCAATAATTCATTCAAATTAGGACTTAATTCATGTGATGCCAAAACCTCTTTATATAGATAGTAATATATACATCTGGCAGCAAGAGTTTTCTCTACAACAAGTACTTTGAGGCAACCATTTTGGCCAGACATGGAACGACTATTTTTGCAAACACCTAAACATCTGTTTTCTGTTATGAAAATGTCCATGGCTTCAAGCAAGTCACATGACTACCGCCAGATCTGACAACTACCATATATAATTGATTGTAAGCGACACAGAATGCAAGCAAACCCCTTAAACCGCTGGAAAAAGAAAATAACATGATACAGAACACAAGCTGAATTTTGAACTTTCCGCGCACGCTCTATCAGCTGAGAGCATGCGGTGAGGTTATTGATATTGCCAGAGTTTTCACGTCAGGTGACTGGTTTTGTCAGGGGATGGAGAGAAAAGTGGTGGAAGTGGCGGAAAGATGCGACAGTTAGTGCTACAACACAACGGCCAGACCGCCACGTGAGTAGGACAAAAAAAATTTTGTTGCGTGTTGTGAGGGATACATCCAAAGGGGGTGGGGGTGTAGCAAGAGGATGAGAATGCATATAAGTAGAGGGGTGCAGTGGGGGGAAGAAAAAAGATGAAAAAAGAGTGGGGCTGTGGAAAGGAACTTTGAGTGGTGTGGGTGTGGTAGAAGTGATGGAGGGAGGGAGGGAGGACGGTAGGCAGGGGAAGGGAGCGGGCAGGGAAATAATGAGGGTTGAGGACGAGCAAGGCAGGAAAGGAAGAGTGATGCCAGGGAATTAGAGAAATGCAGTTGATGTTGTTTAAACCATGAAATAGCATCTCAAAGTACTGGCATTAGAAACCATCTTAACCATTAAATATAATTATGTCACTATAAAATGTAGTTGTTTTTTTACTTTACAGGAGATGCTGTACTGTGATCTTGTCATAGGTCAGACCCAGCAAAGAGATAAGGGGGTGCGCTTGACACAAAAACCACACGTTTCTATGAACTGGGACCACTTTATTATACTAGTATTAGGGCTGCAATGGTACTGGTTAATATACACTGTTAATTTTATCAGCTTGTTTTATATATATTTGGACGGAACTGTATGTAATATTGCCTGTCCCAATTCTAAGCTGAAGCGTGATTTTGGACGATTCAAATTGATGAAAAAAGGTTGACTTACAATGCAGTAAATATGATACAGTACTTTGCAACTGGTCCAACACTGACGAAAGACAGAACAGGAACCATTGCTCTGCTTGGCCATACCCACAAGATGGCTGTCACTTGCACCTGAAAGGATATTACTGATATATGAAGCTCTTCATTCTTATTTCTTACATGATGAGAAGTGTAAATGAAGGGAAACAATCAAACTTGAATACTACGTATCTTGAACAATTAATGTAGATTAATGGCCAGGACAGACACTAGTTCAGTATTTGAAGCTGCCAAAGCATATAGGTAACACATTTTAAGCACTGTTTACTATTTAGGTCAGTTCCTATAGTAATGTAAACACATCTGATCAACTTTAAGGTTAAGTTTTCTAGTGCTGTCTGTAAACAGTAACTGTTAGCCTTTGATTACTTTGATTTTGTTTCAACTAACTTGCAGAATACAATATTTATCTCCATTAAAGTTATTCACTGGTATATAATCTTGCTGCAAATCAAATTATTTTTTCCATTGTAACCATTTTCATGAGTGACAATTTTTACTATCCAATGAAACTGGGTTGTACACATTTTATCACACTGTCAATATATGCACAAATGTGTTTTTAAAACAAGACCGTAATGTATAAATGTACAAAAAATTTTGACTATATGGATTGAAAAATAAGAGTAAATCAAGGGAGACTATACTGAACTACTGTGTAAAAGGCAGGAATTTACATTGTAAACAACTGAAAATGGTGGGACCTGAATAAATAGTTTATTTGAGGGGAATGTAAAATTTTGATTCTACTGTAGTTATTTAATAAAATGAGGCAGAAAAAAACACCATAGGATCTCCCAACCCACTTTTATGATTTTCAAATATGATTAACCCTGATGATGCTCTATGTTCTGGAACTATGGTGTGATGCAATTCTCAACTCTGTCTGTATACACATTACCTGAGACNCCTGATGATGCTCTATGTTCTGGAACTATGGTGTGATGCAATTCTCAACTCTGTCTGTATACACATTACCTGAGACAATTTTAATAAAGAAGATCTAATGACTTTAATGCATTAATACACACCACGCATTGAACTTGGAACTGTTCCAGATATGCTTGCTCATAAAATTTTGTTTTCCAATCCCAAATACTGTATATGCACTGTGCTTATTCACATCACCATACACATGAAATGTTGAATGACANGTTGTTTTCCAATCCCAAATACTGTATATGCACTGTGCTTATTCACATCACCATACACATGAAATGTTGAATGACAAGGTATGATGAGGGGCTCTTTGCCACAAGAAATGTTTAGTTACTGTAATATGGTAGAACTTGTTTGCAAAGTGTTCAGGATCCAAATTCTCCAATTTCAAATGGTGCACAATTTGAACCTTGTACAAATGAAATTTCAGATGATGGTAACACCCTATGCACTGTTGCTTTCGATGTAACATACTGTGCCTTTTCTTGCAACACCAATTCACAATGCCCCTAGTGAAAACACAATATGCGTAAGTGGTAAGTGAATAAGCCCACATCAATGGTTATACACATTTTTTAAGATTTGTTATAGTATCTATATTCCTTACAAAGTGCTATTTAAAAATAGTATTTACAAGTTTAATCAGAATTTAGTCAACAACTATTTGCGTATTTACATTATGACATGTTTCACAGTCAGGTGAGGCCAGAGCCGGATTTCCCATTAGGCCGACTAGACCCGGGCTTAAGAGCGGCAAAATTTTAGGGAGTGGCACAACATAACGAGCCAAAAAAAAAAATACATTGGCATTATTTATAGTTCTGTGCTAGAATAAAATTAATACAAATTCTGGAATAATTCCAAACAAAGTGGCTGGTAAGTGTTTAAGAGTAGATTGTTACTTGCCAATGCCACCTTCCAGTGTCTTTTTATAAGAGGACAAAAACTGGTTTAGATGGAGCATGTGACTTTTTTGGCAGAACTTCATTGTGTTTCGGGTTCTCAATTTTCGCTCTGCTAGTAGCAGACAAATGATTGTAGTTTGTTTTCAGTTCTGTCAAATGTTTTATTTATTTATTTATTTATTGCAACACAAGCAAAGGTATTTAGGTTCATGATTTATAATTAAAGATTTTATTGATTGTGCCGTTGCGAAGTAGCTGCGTGCAACCAAATCTTAAAATGGAAACTAACACTCTGTATAGTAAATTAGCACAAATAATTCAGTACATAATAAATGTATAGGATGAGTATAAAAGAATACCCCAACTTTGAAGGTCTATAATATCAAAACCAAACAACCTACAACTTTGGTTGACCAATCAAATGAACCGTGGAACTGTGAAGTTTGTTTACCATATCTTCATATATGTTCAATGTGTCCACCACGAACAGCCCGAACGACATCTACGCAATAATCAAACTTGTTCCACGCTCTTGTCAGCATGTCCAGTGTTACGGTTTGGATGGCATCTGTAATTCTCGTTTTGAGGTCGTCAATGTTAGCCGGCAATGGTGGACAAAACACTTTATCCTTTATGTACCCCATAGAAAAAAATTGCACGAGGTAAGATCCGGACTTCTTGGGGACCAGGGGGCCAGTGATGAAGAGCCTGGTCATCAGCTGCTCCTCGACATATCCAGTATTGCGGCAACGTCTCGTTCAGGTATCCGCGAACAGCAAGGTGCCAATGGGGTAGTCCACCATCCTGCTGGAAAATGAAATCCCCCATCGCCTCTTCTAACTAAGGAAACAACTACTCACTAAGCATGACCAAATAAGGGATTCCAGTAACAGTGGGCTCGTGAAAAAAGAAAGGGCCGAAAACAGTATCTTTGGGTTCAGCGCAAAACACGTTCACTTTGGGTGAAGCATGCTCGTGTTCTGTGGTTTCATGTGGAGGCTCCTGACCCCATATCCGCATGTTGTGCTGGTTCACCTTACCATTTGCATGGAACGTCGCTTCATCGCTAAAAACCAGCTTAGACATGAAGGCATCATCTACCTCGTTCTGGGCAAGAATGAACGTGCAGAAATCACGTCTCAGTTCTTTATGCCTTTCAGTAAGAGCATGTACGTATGGTTTGTACAGCAATCGCTTTCGCAACACCGTCTATACTGCTGATTGAGGGATTTATATTTCTCAGCTAGCTTGTCGAGTTGATTTTCTCGGACAGCGAACGAACGCTTGTTGAATCTGTTACACATTCTCTTCGGACACACACGGCCGTCCGGAACTGTTGCCTTTGCAAAGGCATCCTGTGTCACGGAACTGACAAAATCAACGTACGATACTCNGCACGGCCGTCCGGAACTGTTGCCTTTGCAAAGGCATCCTGTGTCACGGAACTGACAAAATCAACGTACGATACTCCCATCTATCGGGAGGACGACGTCCATATTTGCGACAAAATTCACATTGAGCAGTTGTAACCGATTCACATTTAGCAAACTGAATAACACAGAATGCCTTCTGTTGTTCCGTCGCCATCGTGATGTGGACTAACACATAACACACGCTCATAGTGTGACGACAGATGCTCCCAGTGTCATCTCTCGGCACATAAAGGAAACATCAGACCGTCCCCTTCACATTGACTTGTCGAATGCGTGCTCACTTTCCCTTCACCACCTCAAACGGAGAGTTACGAACGCCATCCAAATCGTAACACCGGACATGCTGACAAGAGAGTGGAACGAGTTTGATTATCACGTAGATGTCGTTCGGGCCGCTCATGGTAGTCACATTGAACATTTATGAATGTATGGTAAACAAACTTCACGGTTCATTTGATTGGTCAATCAAGGTTGTAGATTGTTTGGATTTGATATTATAGACCTTCAAAGTTGGGGTATTCTTTTATACTCACTCTGTATTACCAATGTAAGTAATAAAAAATTATGATTGTAAACAGAAATTACATTAATTTTATTTGGGCTCTAACAACTATTTCTTTACTATCGTAAAATAGATCATTGTTAAATTAATTTTAAAAAATGCATCATTTCATTTGAAAGAAAATTCTTAAAGAGACAAAATTTAGTGTCTAGGGATAATTGAAACATCAGCATTGGCAATTTTAATACATCTAATTGCAAAAAGGTATTAGGTACTAGGTGTCCAAATAGCTGGTGGTTGTAATCACAGTTGGGGCAAAGTAGGCCGCATGGAATGAGAATACGGTAGACTGACTTTCCCTTTTCTATGCAGGTGTCTAACATGTCTTACAGTTTTCCAGTAGTACTTATGTCGTGAAATGATCATATGATATTTGCTTAAGTTTAGTTTTACAACAAAATCAGATACCACAGCAATGAACTAGTTCAGCTCCTGTTCCCGGCGGGGTCAAGCATGTGGGAAACGTGGCAAACATTGCCATTTCTCCCACTGTTGCATTTCATTTCTCCTCCACCTGCACCTCACTTTACTCTTACAGATGTTGAAGACAACTGTTATGCACTGGCCAAATATCTTGCTCTCTCAACAACCGATCCATGCTTTTATATAAGAAAATATATTTTTCATNTGCACTGGCCAAATATCTTGCTCTCTCAACAACCGATCCATGCTTTTATATAAGAAAATATATTTTTCATGTTTAAATGTAATTTCAACTCGTTAAAACTACGTCAGAGGAAGTATAGTAAACTTTAAAGGACATGTTCAATGCTGCGGCAACTAAACATAAATTTAGGGCAAGTTGTTATTAACACGTATAGCTCTCTGCCCAACTTGGTTGCAAATTTAAGAGAAACAGAAAACTTTGACCAACCTAAAAANTCGTAACACCGGACATGCTGACAAGAGAGTGGAACGAGTTTGATTATCACGTAGATGTCGTTCGGGCCGCTCATGGTAGTCACATTGAACATTTATGAATGTATGGTAAACAAACTTCACGGTTCATTTGATTGGTCAATCAAGGTTGTAGATTGTTTGGATTTGATATTATAGACCTTCAAAGTTGGGGTATTCTTTTATACTCACTCTGTATTACCAATGTAAGTAATAAAAAATTATGATTGTAAACAGAAATTACATTAATTTTATTTGGGCTCTAACAACTATTTCTTTACTATCGTAAAATAGATCATTGTGAAATTAATTTTAAAAAATGCATCATTTCATTTGAAAGAAAATTCTTAAAGAGACAAAATTTAGTGTCTAGGGATAATTGAAACATCAGCATTGGCAATTTTAATACATCTAATTGCAAAAAGGTATTAGGTACTAGGTGTCCAAATAGCTGGTGGTTGTAATCACAGTTGGGGCAAAGTAGGCCGCATGGAATGAGAATACGGTAGACTGACTTTCCCTTTTCTATNGGTGGTTGTAATCACAGTTGGGGCAAAGTAGGCCGCATGGAATGAGAATACGGTAGACTGACTTTCCCTTTTCTATACAGGTGTCTAACATTTCTTACAGTTTTCCAGTAGTACTTATGTCGTGAAATGATCATATGATATTTGCTTAAGTTTAGTTTTACAACAAAATCAGATACCACAGCAATGAACTAGTTCAGCTCCTGTTCCCGGCGGGGTCAAGCATGTGGGAAACGTAGCAAACATTGCCATTTCTCCCACTGTTGCATTTCATTTCTCCTCCACCTGCACCTCACTTTACTCTTACAGATGTTGAAGACAACTGTTATACACTGGCCAAATATCTTGCTCTCTCAACAACCGATCCATGCTTTTATATAAGAAAATATATTTTTCATGTTTAAATGTAATTTCAACTCATTAAAACTACGTCAGAGGAAGTATAGTAAACTTTAAAGGACATGTTCAATGCTGCAGCAACTAAACATAAATTTAGGGCAAGTTGATATTAACACGTATAGCTCTCTGCCCAACTTGGTTGCAAATTTAAGAGAAACAGAAAACTTTGACCAACCTAAAAATGTACAAATTTGATGAGGGTAGGAAAAGAAAGTGCATTATGTAGCCTGACTGTAGCAGGAGAACTAAATTCAAGGACAGGTTCAGATATTTTCATGTTGGTACATATTGTTACAAAACGTCCGGGGTGGAGGTCCTAATAAAAGTAAAAGAACTAAAATTAATTTCTTAATTTATTTATACTGAAAAAACACACACAGCAATTATTTACAACAATAACATGCTTATCACTACAATTAAAACTTGTTATTCTCAGTGAGTGCAATATTAAATGTCTATCTCAATTCTAATTGAAGTCCTTATCACAAACTTTATATTGGTTACAGTCAATTAAATCACACATTGTTTACACATATTTAATCTAACTGTCTATTGTCACTCANGTGATTGATTGTGTGTGTCTAATATATATATATGCACTGCATGAGACAGCAATGCTTTTTTCCTAAGACTAAGAAAGACTACTAGAAGAAACAATTAGGGGAGAGGGTGGCACTTTTTCATGGGCCTACAGGTGGCAACATGGGAAATCCGGCCCTGGGTGAAGCTGCTTTTGTATGACTTTGTAACACAAGAAACAACTTGCATTTCCATGTAACCTCAACTATTTGCAGAAAAGTATTAGACTAATTTTTTAAATTTAATAACTTGCAAGAAAAATTTTTGATACATTTGTACACCAATTACTTTAATGGAATTTCTTGTGTGCCCACAATAACTATTATTTGGCACTGTTGCATACACAAAATGATGTTAAACAAATTCACTCATCTGCATTTGTTCCTTCTAAATGGAAAGTAATTTTTAAAAAACATGTTTTCTGTGATCAGGAAACCAAGTCTCAACTGCCATCAAATGTCTATACTGTTCAGCAAAACCAGCAGATACATTAAATAGTCCAACCAGCTGAAATTTCTCTCTACTTCCACACTCAATGGACAGCATGAGATCACTACAGTTTTTGTTAAGCAGCAGTGGTTAACTGGTCTTCATGCAAGTTGACCAGCTTCTTCACTGACTGTTTGTACTTGTACAGTGTGTAGTCATCTTCACCTGAAACAACACACGTTCAGTATAGCTTACCTGAAAGGATACGTGGCAAACTTGTTATAATAGTTATAAATATTTTCATTTAAACTTGAATGAATTAATCAATCAAAGCACAGTTTGCAATATATGCTTCTTCTCTAACTAATTCTCTCCAGTGTGAGACATCATCATACATAGATATATTTACATTGCTATGCAGGTCTGTGTACGTGCACCAAGGCAAGCCCAGATCAGTGCACTATTCCCAGGGCCCATTTAGTTAGCAGCCCTGCAGAGGTAAATAGAAAAAATACCTGACATTTGTTGTTAACTAAAGCACTCATAAACAACTGGTACAACTCCAGCACTGTAGGAAAGATTTTGAGGGTGTGGTTTAAGGGATGGAAAAAAGCTTCTACTGCGCAGATTCACGCTCCACCTCCACCCAACTTCCTTATTGGTTGAGAAGGGGAAGGAACAGAGTGCTGCGACCACACATGTGCAGTGCAACACTGACCTTCGCAGCTGCAATCAATCAGCGCATGGGTGCCACTTGGGCGGGAGCTTATCGCTACGTGACCCAAGACCTTTTCTACCCCACGCGGCCTGTACAAATTTCCTTATTTTCACACCACATTTATCCTTTTAACATCACAGTTAAATAAAAATGACTATAGTTTACAAATTTTACTATAAAATCAGATTTTGTATTACCAGGGGAAGGGGCCCCCTAAACACTGTTGCTTCCTCTAAGTAGGCCTGTGAGCAAGTTTTACAGACTAATCAGGGTCTGCTATAATTGTTTTCATCAACACCATTAATCTTAAAAAGTTATTTTTTAAATCAATACAACAGGGATTTTTCCTACTTTTTTCTCCCTGCAGCGTGATAGTATGATAAATTTTAAGACTCGTGCTGTGGTCCTTTCTTTATTTATGTATGTATTGACGCATGGCGGGTACCGGGGATAGGAATTGCGCTATATTCACACCCTGAGAAATAATCCCCGGGGATGTCCCGAGATATAAGAATACGCTGGGATAAACCTCAGTGAAAGGGAAACAGGGAAAGTCCCGAAAATTAGTTGATATAAGCCCTCTGCGAAGAAAACAGAGTAACCCCCGGCCGAGAATAGTGCAGACACAGCTCCCAGGAACCCCCGGGATGCTTGCCGCACNAGGGAAAGTCCCGAAAATTAGCTGATATAAGCCCTCTGCGAAGGAAACAGGGTAACCCCCGGCCGAGAATAGTGCAGACACAGCTCCCAGGAACCCCCGGGATGCTTGCCGCACCCCTCCCTCCATCCCTAGTTTGAGCGAGCGAGTCGCTGACGAAACCGAAATCCTATACAAAAAAACGTGCGAGTTACGCCGGGGAAGTCCCTGTTTCTGTCGACACAAATCGCTGACAGCCAATTTGAATATATCGAGAGACTGGTCAAATTCAGGAGCAGCCAAGGTTCGTGGTCATTCAGTCGCGAGAGGTCATTCAATGGTCGTCGGGCAGTTGTGATCATTCAGTCGTGGACCGTAGGCAGTTAGGCGAGAGGCAGTCACACCAATGGGCCGGAGTTCGGGGCCGGCCCAGGCAATCAGTTGTAATGAGTTGTTCACAGTCAATTGTTCCGGAGCAATTATCGCCAGCCGAGACGGGAGTAGTTCGGCGGTTCAGCCGCGAGACGAGATAGATGAAGCCGAAACGGGAGTAAACAGTCGTGTAACGAGAACAGTGCCGAGAATATGGGTAAATTCCCGGAAACGAGTGGTAGCCCCAGTCCGAGTGGCGCCATTCCCCGAGAAGGCGAGTCGTGAGCCGAAAATTCATGTGTAAATTCCCGAGACAAACCCAGTAAAAGTACCGAGAACTTATGAGTTCATTTCCGAAATGTAGTGGCAGTTTCCGCGGTTAGGAATGCAGACAGAAACACGATGGCCGGAAGAAAGACGAGGAGGAAGCAGTCTCCAACCAGAAGGCCCGCCGGGATCGCAAGGAAAGTGCAAATCACGGGAGAACCCTAATCCCGTACTTCAAAAAGAGACCGTTAAAGCCGCAGGAAACAGCCAACTTCGTACCGCACGTCAACGAGAGCCAGTCCGAGGGCCCGAACTAGGGCCACGCAACTCACCATGCCTCAGCTACCAACGAAGACAAATCGCCAAAAGCCGCAGTCACAGATAAGTAGAGAAATGTCTCCCTTCAACAAACCTTCCCCGACGCATAGTATTCAGCCCGTCAGGCAAATGACTTGCAGGGGGGCTCAGTCTCGCCAGGGTGTGTAATAACTATGTGACCTTCTGATAAATAAAATCCTGGTGTGTTAAATAACGGAGATTACGAGTATTTGTTTACCCCTAAAGCAACATCCTCAGGTGCCCTTAGTCTGCACCAATATAATTTAACTATTATGAACTACTGGCCACCCCCTGTATAACTAAGGTGGCCGAGTAGCGACAGTATAACTCGAGAATAACACATTTTAAAATAGACTACCATTTTGCACTGGAAAAACGGACACTGCTGAGTTGATGTGCCTGTGATGTCAGTACTATGCATGTCNAATAGACTACCATTTTGCACTGGAAAAACGGACACTGCTGAGTTGATGTGCCTGTGATGTCAGTACTATGCATGTCTGACTTTGTTGTTTACATGCAAATGCCTTAGCGGGTAGCATGCACATTTGAAATTTGTTTTATATTTAGTTGTTTTGGAGGATTTTAATGTTATTGCTGATTCATCGAACACCAGCAAGTGTTGCATATTTTCACTAAGCAAAAATACAACAAAATGTACTCCTGATCAGATACCTATGAATAGTTTAAGCGAAAAAACAAAACGTAGACGATTTGCGACAAAAGTGCATGTTTTGTTCTTAAAAATCATGTCAGCATTAAGTAAANCGAAAAAACAAAACGTAGACGATTTGCGACAAAAGTGCATGTTTTGTTCTTAAAAATCATGTCAGCATTAAGTAAATGTGTTTTCTTACCGTAATTGCACTGACCTAATTCATAACATAGTAATGTTTATTTTAAAGGCGGTGCCTGTATGGCCAACGAGAAATTGCTTTTGTGTTTCATAAAAACTTTGTGGTTTACACTATATGACAAATATGTTTTTTTGCACTTATATATGAAAACGTCGTCAGATATAAATATTAATAATGTTGTTGTTGAAAATTGCACCATAATTTTGAGGTCATATGCTTCTGTTTATGCCCGTTACATGTGCCTACGTTTAAAATATTTCTTTAATAAAACTCTTGTCATGCTAATTTAATCTGCAGAGGCTTTAATCTTATCCTTAATTTTTAGAACTAATATAAAATAAACTGTGATTCCAAAATGAAATTACTAATTAATATGCATACGAAAATAGAATGTTCGTCAAATGTGCCCACAAAAGGATTCACGTTTTTGAAAATAGTGAGGTATGTGTTGGCAGGAAAATTTAAATTAAGCATAACAACATGAGTCTAAAAGAAAAGTGGTTATTTGTGACAGTAAAATTCTTTAATAAATATTTACCTAAAAGTTTACATTCATTGCCTATTTTTGTACTAAAATGGTGTTTTGAAACGCCGACTACATTTCAAATATTGACCAAACATTGACGAAGATGGCGTCAATTGAAGTAAAATCATGTTAAAAGTATCAGTAAATTTTGCAACATAAATTTCCAAAAACAATTTTATTCCTTTTCCAACATTTCTCTGTAATCTATGACAACTGGCCAAAAATATGTTCGCGTACATGCTGACATTACGATGACGAGACCCTATATCACATGCACATTAGCCAATAGCAAACCATTTACAAAGAGTTAAGAAATTTTACATTTTGAAAGTGTGATAATTTGAAAAATAAAGTGTGCATGGGAATAATATTTTGTATGGTGGTATTATACAGTATTTATTTTAGTGGCATCAATAAAAGTGTCCCTATTTTGTAACAAAATTAGGAAAACTCTTTATACCAAGAACTTTTTTAGTTAATAAGTATAGTCTATTTGTAGGTCCCACCACTGCACTTACTGTGTAATAGAAATATACATCTCATTAACAAGATTTTTAACTATATGGCAGGGCACAATTTTGAAACAATAATAATATACCTTTTTTTAAGGTCACATTTGTCAAGGGACTGGGAATAACATGGTGCAACATGAAGATAATCGTGAAAAGCGGAAAATATATGCTGCATCAATACTCTATGGGACCAAAGAAAATAGGTGTGAAATACTGGAAAGTGTAAAATCTTGGGTGTAAAAAAGGAAATCTACTGTAGTAGTCTGCATAAACTCTTCCACATTGCATAACGAGCTTAAAACATATTGTGAAGTGAGGAAGCGGAACACTCAGCACCTACTGTATTAATTATAATAAAGACATGGTTAACAAAAGTTTTTGACAAAAATCAGGGCCACCTGCAGATAAAGGTATGAAAATTATCTCATTTCAACAAGTTGGTTTTTTTNAAGTTTTTGACAAAAATCAGGGCCACCTGCAGATAAAGGTATGAAAATTATCTCATTTCAACAAGTTGGTTTTTTTTTTATTATTATTTGGATGTATGAACCTCACATACTGTATTTACCTATAAGTTGATCAAAGCTTGGTACAAATATAACATAGTTAATTTTTGCAGATTAGCACTGTTATGAAGTGCACAAATATAAAACCAGTTAATTTTTGCTGAATAACACTATTGTGATGCTGGGAACTAGCTCACCTGTTCACCACCAAATCCAGCTAGCCTCCAGACTTCAACATAATTAATGCCTTTGCATCCTCACATCATAACTTTAAATCTTCAGTGTTCAAATTTCTAGTCACATCCTCATAAAATACTCAGCAGCTAGGTTTTTATTAATAACAACATACAGCAGCCAAAACAAAAGGTGCAACCAACAACTGCCACCTGAAGAAGCTGGTTCAATCAGCAAAACATGATAAATGATTGTGCAGGAAAATGTGTTGTCCAACAACATAATTATGTGTGAATACATGAGCCACTCATAAAAGTGATAACAGTTGCTGATGCTTAACTTTAATTGTAAAAATACACTACTGTACTGTTTAGTTCTCAATACTGCACTAGAAATAGTGTATTTTTCTTTGTGCTGATTTAGATTACAGGTAATACTAAATATTAATGTCTCTATAACCAATTACTTTTGTTCTGACACATTTACATTTCCTATTGACAGCAAGTTAAAAAAGTAATAACAATTATCATCAGACAAACATTGTGTTTTATACTGTGCCTTTATTGGTTTACTGAAAAAAAAAAAAAAACCATATGAAATGTAAACAATAAATAAAATCAGAAATAATGTAAAAATAATGACTGAGAACCTAACGTAGAAATCACAATAAAAACCTTATAACAAAATTTGTATCACTTTAGTTACTTAACCAATAGAAATGCTTAACTAAATAAAATATTCATACACCTTAAGCACGTGTGAAAACAAAAGTGTCTATGGTTGATCTGTACTGTAAAATGTGAACAGATATAAAATGCTAACAGATATAAAAAGCTCTATAAATGTATACATATTTCTTGCAAGTCCTTAGCTTTGCAGTTCTCATTAAGTCACACTTGTAATACTTTTGATATTAAAAAAAAATTTCTTTATAGTTTCTCCAATTTTTCTTGGTTTCCAAAACATTCTGCAAAACAAGACTATAAAATGGATCATAAAACTGGAAGTAATAAAAAAGACTTAGAAGTTTGTGAATATTTAAAGAATCACTATATCTTAAGCTTTGGAAGTCAGTTTTAAATTTTTTGGATCAATTAAACAGCTGAAAATGGAAGAGATGGGCACATTTACAGAGCACTACCAATTTCACATACCTTTCTTTTGAAAAATAACTTTGTTCTTTGAACAGCAAAAAAAAGATTGTGTTGAACTATGTCTTGAAACTGCGTTATTATTCACACTTGATATAATGCATTTTTTTTAAACCTGCTTGTGATATGTGAACCATGATTTAAAAAGTGTTCTGACTATGGAACAAGGAAAAGTGTGTGCCCTCATCCAATTGATACTGAACTGGTCAGATATAACTAAGATTACAACGGCAGTGGCTGGTTCCAGGTCTCACCGTCATTGAAGATGGCAGAGACAGCATTCCTGTACTCCAGCACATGAGGCATGTTGTCTAGGTCCAGCTGAGTTTCCTTGCTCCCTGGCCAGCTCAGCAATTCCATGATGCTGCTTCGAGAGGCACTGGCATCCCAGTCATAGTATTCCATGTCCACCTCGCCCTTCTCCTTCTCCCATGCCTCCACATTCTGCATGCAACATTTGTTAATAACATTGCAAACCATTACACACAAAAATATTTCAATATTTTTTTAACCACTTCCAAGATCCTGGTACACATTATGTTTTGAAGTAAATAATCTCTTCCACAAACCTGAAATGGGCCATACGCCAGATGATAAAGAAAAAATAAGAGATCAGGAAAGGTATGATAGAAAGAATGATAATCCTAAATGCAAAGAAGCCATATGACAGTGAGCAAACAATATTTTTGGCAAGCTGATGGAACTGAGGATAACAGAAGAGTTAATAAGTAGAGTCTAAATTATGCACAAAGGAAAATGGTGAAAAATGGATGAGGGATGACAAAATATTTTCAACAAGAAAAATATAGTGAAGCAAAGAAGTGCACTGCTACCCTCGTTCATAATAATGTTATGGTAATAGGATTACGGGGAACATGGAATGAAGGACAGTAGCAGGAAAGATGAAAGCCATACTATGGTAGAATCCTAATTTTACAAATACAGAGATTTTACAGTGTAGTTCTTGAAAACCATCATGAAAAAATCTAAAACTTTATGGGGAGAAAAAATCACAAGGCAAATCAATTAAAAATATGTTTGCTGGTTCACAGTGATAAAATACACACGTTGTAACGTCACTGGAATTACAGTCAACTCTCGTTGGTATGATGCAATATGTAAAAAAAAAAAAAAAACTTTGCAAATTTTGTTGAAAGCTTACAGCCAGCTTGAGGTGGGGGCACCTCATGCTCCCACCCCTTGTATGGTAGGCCTTGTATGATATGTGATGTCACAAAGGGATTCTTTGCAAACCTCCCACGCCTCCCCTCTACCCTCCCTAGTACAAATTCCTATACTACAATACCATACTCACAGCAACAAAAGCAGCCAATAATAGTGTAACATATCCTGTTTTCACTCCCAAAAGCACCCTTTCTTAACCTTGTGACCATGGCATGCTTGTTATCATTAGTATTTGTTTCATGTGTTTAGCTTTCAGATATGTTATATGATAGTGATGTCATAACTGTAATTTGATTTTGTTCTGGATTTGGAGTTCAAATTGGGTTTGGAACTGACTGTATTGATTGTGATGATAATGCTTTGGAAACTAGGTTTAGTAAACTGTGCCACTGCAATGTTGAAGTATGTATGGTATGTGCATAAAGCCTCTGCTATGTCATGGTACTATTACTTCAAATGTTATGACCATTAATGCAGCNGTATGTATGGTATGTGCATAAAGCCTCTGCTATGTCATGGTACTATTACTTCAAATGTTATGACCATTAATGCAGCTTTCCCACATTTATTTACAAGCATTGCCATCTTAGTACTGCATTGTGTTTCAGAAATTAGTGTTTATATAACATGTGCGTGGTTACACCTGTGTGTTTACAATTTACGAAAAAGGAAAATACTATTTACAATACTTGTAAAATACCCTTCCTCCCACTCAGCATATTTGCATGTGAAAATCTCAAATATTGTGTCAAACTGGGCCAAATTTAAACCTGATACAATGGAATGCCTCACAGAATTTTTCAGCATGGTGGAAGTGTCTGTTAACCTTCACTGAACTTCATTACAGACCTATGTTCACCACTTTTAACACTTTTTTTGTGACACCAGAAGGCTTTGTATACCCTTCTGGGGTATAAATTTAATTTTCAGTAATATATTCTTTGACTTTCCCACAAGCAGCCTGAAAATGAACTTTTAAGTTCACTAAAATTTATATGGCGCTCTGTTTAAACTTTTGGTGTCACTGATAGGTTGCACATATTCATCTCTGTTGTCATTTTTAATTTTAAAAACACTGTTCATTTTTCCATGAGAAGCAACTGAAATTGGACTTACCTGGTGCTTGCCAAAAGTTACGTGGCACTCTGTTTAACCTTATTTTTTGGCATCAGTGAGGGGTTGTACATATCCTTCTGTGTTATGTGTATGTTATATATATGTGTATACTTGTAATAAAACCTCCGATTTTTCCACAAGAAAAAATTAATAATGGGATTTGCTGCCACTTAGAATTTACACAATGCTCAATATTTACTTCTTTTTTTGTGTGACAAGGGGAGTTATATAACTTTATGGATTGTCATTTAATTTGGAAAATGTACCTGTCTAATGAATAAAATAAATATTTCATTTTTAAAAAAAATTATTTTTGCACCAGACACAATGAAACACAAACACACTTCATGTAAAAAAAAAATTATAATTTTGCCAACATTTTTGAGTTATGGGGCATCAAATTCAGTGTATCAATTTTACGAAGTTANGCACATTTACAGAGCACTACCAATTTCACATACCTTTCTTTTGAAAAATAACTTTGTTCTTTGAACAGCAAAAAAAGGATTGTGTTCAACTATGTCTTGAAACTGCGTTATTATTCCCACTTGATATAATGCATTTTTTTAAACCTGCTTGTGATATGTGAACCATGATTTAAAAAGTGTTCTGACTATGGAACAAGGAAAAGTGTGTGCCCTCATCCAATTGATACTGAACTGGTCAGATAGAACTAAGGTTACAACGGCAGTGGCTGGTTGCAGGTCTCACCGTCATTGAAGATGGCAGAGACAGCATTCCTGTACTCCAGCACATGAGGCATGTTGTCTAGGTCCAGCTGAGTTTCCTTGCTCCCTGGCCAGCTCAGCAATTCCATGATGCTGCTTCGAGAGGCACTGGCATCCCAGTCATAGTATTCCATGTCCACCTCGCCCTTCTCCTTCTCCCATGCCTCCACATTCTGCATGCAACATTTGTTAATAACATTGCAAACCATTACACACAAAAATATTTCAATATTTTTTTAACCACTTCCAAGATCCTGGTACACATTATGTTTTGAAGTAAATAATCTCTTCCACAAACCTGAAATGGGCCATACGCCAGATGATAAAGAAAAAATAAGAGATCAGGAAAGGTATGATAGAAAGAATGATAATCCTAAATGCAAAGAAGCCATATGACAGTGAGCAAACAATATTTTTGGCAAGCTGATGGAACTGAGGATAACAGAAGAGTTAATAAGTAGAGTCTAAATTATGCACAAAGGAAAATGGTGAAAAATGGATGAGGGATGACAAAATGTTTTGAACAAGAAAAATATAGTGAAGCAAAGAAGTGCACTGTTACCCTCGTTCATAATAATGTTATGGTAATAGGATTACGGGGAACATGGAATGAAGGACAGTAGCAGGAAAGATGAAAGCCATACTATGGTAGAATCCTAATTTTACAAATACAGAGATTTTACAGCGTAGTTCTTGAAAACCATCATGAAAAAATCTAAAACTTTATGGGGAGAAAAAAATCACAAGGCAAATCAATTAAAAATATGTTTGCTGGTTCACAGTGATAAAATACACAGGTTGTAACGTCACTGGAATTACAGTCAACTCTCGTTGGTATGCTGCAATATGTAAAATTAAAAAAAAAACTTTGCAAATTTTGTTGAAAGCTTACAGCCAGCTTGAGGTGGGGGCACCTCATGCTCCCACCCCTTGTATGGTAGGCCTTGTATGATATGTGATGTCACAAAGGGATTCTTTGCAAACCTCCCACGCCTCCCCTCTACCCTCCCTAGTACAAATTCCTATACTACAATACCATACTCACAGCAACAAAAGCAGCCAATAATAGTGTAACATATCCTGTTTTCACTCCCAAAAGCACCCTTTCTTAACCTTGTGACCATGGCATGTTTGTTATCATTAGTATTTGTTTCATGTGTTTAGCTTTCAGATATGTTATATGATAGTGATGTCATAACTGTAATTTGATTTTGTTCTGGATTTGGAGTTCAAATTGGGTTTGGAACTGACTGTATTGATTGTGATGATAATGCTTTGGAAACTACGTTTAGTAAACTGTGCCACTGCAATGTTGATAAAAAAAATNGTTTAGCTTTCAGATATGTTATATGATAGTGATGTCATAACTGTAATTTGATTTTGTTCTGGATTTGGAGTTCAAATTGGGTTTGGAACTGACTGTATTGATTGTGATGATAATGCTTTGGAAACTAGGTTTAGTAAACTGTGCCACTGCAATGTTGAAGTATGTATGGTATGTGCATAAAGCCTCTGCTATGTCATGGTACTATTACTTCAAATGTTATGACCATTAATGCAGCTTTCCCACATTTATTTACAAGCATTGCCATCTTAGTACTGCATTGTGTTTCAGAAATTAGTGTTTATATAACATGTGCGTGGTTACACCTGTGTGTTTACAATTTACGAAAAAGGAAAATACTATTTACAATACTTGTAAAATACCCTTCCTCCCACTCAGCATATTTGCATGTGAAAATCTCAAATATTGTGTCAAACTGGGCCAAATTTAAACCTGATACAATGGAATGCCTCACAGAATTTTTCAGCATGGTGGAAGTGTCTGTTAACCTTCACTGAACTTCATTACAGACCTATGTTCACCACTTTTAACACTTTTTTTGTGACACCAGAAGGCTTTGTATACCCTTCTGGGGTATACATTTAATTTTCAGTAATATATTCTTTGACTTTCCCACAAGCAGTNAATACCCTTCCTCCCACTCAGCATATTTGCATGTGAAAATCTCAAATATTGTGTCAAACTGGGCCAAATTTAAACCTGATACAATGGAATGCCTCACAGAATTTTTCAGCATGGTGGAAGTGTCTGTTAACCTTCACTGAACTTCATTACAGACCTATGTTCACCACTTTTAACACTTTTTTTGTGACACCAGAAGGCTTTGTATACCCTTCTGGGGTATAAATTTAATTTTCAGTAATATATTCTTTGACTTTCCCACAAGCAGTCTGAAAATGAACTTTTAAGTTCACTAAAATTTATATGGCGCTCTGTTTAAACTTTTGGTGTCACTGATAGGTTGCACATATTCATCTCTGTTGTCATTTTTAATTTTAAAAACACTGTTCATTTTTCCATGAGAAGCAACTGAAATTGGACTTACCTGGTGCTTGCCAAAAGTTACGTGGCACTCTGTTTAACCTTATTTTTTGGCATCAGTGAGGGGTTGTACATATCCTTCTGTGTTATGTGTATGTTATATATATGTGTATACTTGTAATAAAACCTCCGATTTTTCCACAAGAAAAAATTAATAATGGGATTTGCTGCCACTTAGAATTTACACAATGCTCAATATTTACTTCTTCTTTTTTTGTGTGACAAGGGGAGTTATATAACTTTATGGATTGTCATTTAATTTGGAAAATGTACCTGTCTAATGAGTAAAATAAATATTTCATTTTTAAAAAAATTTATTTTTGCACCAGACACAATGAAACACAAACACACTTCATGTAAAAAAAAATTATAATTTTGCCAACATTTTTGAGTTATGGGGCATCAAATTCAGTGTATCAATTTTACGAAGTTATTCCCAGGAATTGAGACGATTCATAAAATTGGGGCTCTACTGTATCTCAGGTATACTTGCCCTTGAAAAGCATTTCAACTTCCAATAACCCTTGCCAAATTTTTTTAATCTTTATAATGGATTCCCATTGTAATAGTAGTGCCCAAATCTTCCAACTTTAAAAGGAACTGGTTCTAGAACAAAAATAACATTTTGTTTTAATGAAATATTAATTTATTTTTATATTTTGAAATCTTCTGAGAGAACTCTTACCATAGACAAACATACAAGTCCTCTCTTTGATGCCAAACAAAGGCTAAAAACAGCATGCAGAGCAGATTTTAGCGAGTGCAAGCTACATTTTCACTGACCTCTTGCAGGAAAATCAGTTAATTTATTATTCTAATGTTAATATCACTGGTCCATTAACCGATCTTTCAGGGACTAATACATATATGACATATGGGTGATAAAAGGCAGATGTCATAATGCAGCTGCAATAAATTAGAATGGCTCCCTTTGCTGTTGCTCTGAACAAGCCATGTCCTGACCTTGCCAAGGTGAATAATGAATAATGAGGGGAAGGCAACTGGCCTGATCGATACAGTGTTCTTTCTGCCTTACTTTCACTATTCGCATACACAGAGAATCTGTGCCTAACGATTAGAACGCAAACTGTCTCTCTTGTAAATGTTCTTATTTCTGGTGCTGTTTTACCAGCAGTTATCAATTAGTTTTTGTATTTTCTTTCATTAAGTATAGTTGATTGTAGGTGCCTTTTCAGTGAAACATAATATCGTCACATCGCTTCGTAAAACAGCCTGATCTGTCACTGAAGCACAGCAAATATATTTACATTCTGAAGTTTAGGTTTGTTGTTTTTAGTAAACATGAATATTCTGCAAATATATTATTTTGTAAAGGCATACAAACGTGACTTTAGAGAAGTAATCATCTACAGATTTTCATACAGTACATGTTTAGGAGATACTACAATTACAAACAAAAAGTATGTGTTTTATAAATTAGGTATTTCGAAACAGCTGCAAAATTTAAAATGTTTCAAATGTATGTGGCATAGAAAAAAGTCCTTTAAAACCTGTTTTGCAGTGTAAGAATAATAGTTAATTTTGTAGAAAATACAAGTGTGAGGTTAACATTGCTACAAATGTTTACCTATTGAGTAAGTTTATTACTTGTATCTGTAAAAAACAGTGACATATTTATCACATTTTCTTCTTCTGGTAAAGTTAAAGTTTTCAAAGTTTTTATAATTTTAATGTTATTTCCTTACAAGCAAAATTGTTTACTGTTCCATTAAAACAATATGCAATTTAAGTGATAACTGCCTCGTAAGAAGAACCAAAAAGCAATGCCATCTCATTAAAGATGTTAAAATAAACAGAGCCTCAGCTGCGAGTGTGCAACTCTTCCACTGCCTGCTACGACGTAAAACAAATGTTAAAAGGCGAGAAAAATGTGAGCATTGTATTCACAGTTTTTGTTTACAAACATTTTATTCATTGCCATAACAGCTGTGGCAGAAAAATGTATGGCCGTGCTACCTACGTTTTACAATGACGATAATAATTGTGTTTTGATGGTAATCTGTGTTCATGTCTGCAGTTATGAGGAATAATTTTTATTGGAACACACCTACATTTTAAAATATTATTTTATGAATGAATAATGTCTTATTTTCTAGCAAACTGTAAACAAAATATCTGTGGCACTGCATCTTAGGTGGTGACGTGTGCTCATGTCTGTCGTTTTGAGGCTCTCCTTGACTGTAAATATTGATTTACTCCCCCTCTATCAGATGGAGGAAAGCAATCCTAATTTATTTTCCCCTTTTTGCTGTGTCATGCAAATTTTTTAGCTTTTGATTTTTCATATTTATGAAAAACGTTTAGCGGCACCTTTGTGGATATCCAAGCTAGGAATTTTGGTTTCCTAGTATTAAATTGTCTGAAAAGAGATTTAAAGAAACAAATTAGCATATAACATTTTATTTGTAATAATGCACAAAGTTTTTGCCTCGCCAGTTGACCTAATTACCTTCCCACACAAAAAAAACTGTATCTGGATATGAACTCGTAATTAATCTATTTGTTCACAGCCGTGTCCAAGAAATAGTCTTTATTTCTCCTTTCAGCAGTTCAGTCCAGTGTTTTTATTACTATACAGCCTCACAACACAAAGAGCAGTTTCTGGGCTAGGGAACTCAGAGTGTAATTTGAGTAACCACAAACATTAGTGACCTTGATGGAAGGGGATAGTTATGTCTTTGGTGACTGGTGTCTATTTTTAGATTTTTCCCTCTTTGGAGTTGTACAAGAAAGGCAAAGAGAAACGCAACTGTTAATGACCAAAATAAATAACAAACTTAGTTTTTAGCCTGTTTCCTTCAAAATTTTTAATTTTTTAGCTAAATTTTTATTGATCCCCACGAATGGGTCTTTACTTTGAGGAAATCATTATTACCAGGGTTGTTTTGTCGAGATTTGACTGTACCACAACATGAAAACAGAATGCAGCTACTAATTCTTTGACAGTTTGACGTGCCAGTTTTAATTAAGTAAAGTTTGTGATGTTACTATACAATATATACTGCACAACTAAGTTGTGGCTAACATAAAGCAAATATTACTGCATGCATGCATATGTCTTTTCAATATTTTATATTCTTAAATGGTAATATGCAAAGAGTAAGTGATTGGCAACTTACCCACGATTCATGATAAAGGGCAGTGAGAATGTACATAGCAAAGTCGTAATTTTGCTGCCGCAAGGGACAACGATCGGTCATGATAGTCACCACGTCAGTGTCAGGGTTATAGCGATCCCCAACCAACCGCAGAAACTTATCCTTTGCATGTTTGTCCAACACCAGATCTTTCAGCTTAATCTGAAAACGTAAAAAATAAAAAATATAATAAACTAGACAAATTTTTAATGTTTATTTTATAACATTTTTTTATGATGTAACAAACTATTTTCTTTAAGATGGCAGCTATTTTCCAATTTTAGGGCACAAGAGTATGGGAACAATGCACAAGCCATATGATATGAATTTGATATGATAAAATGATATGAATTTTTTCACTGTGCAGCATTTAATCATTAATGTAGTCTTTTGACAAGAATTCAAAAGGCAAAACTTCTTGTTTTTATCAACAACTTATGCATATGATCTTGTACGTTGAAATGGCCAGCTTAAATGTTCTCTCTCCTGGTAATGCCTGCCTCCGCTCTATGAACTCTTGCTTCTATTCAGGAACAGTATCATTGTGGGCCATAATTGTATGACCTTGTTCATTATATCATCTGAGAAAGGACAGACAAATAACTGACAATTCATTTCTGGTTGTGTTTGTATCTGGCATGCAGCTGGAGCACAAATTTCAAAATTCCAGGTGATCTGATATAGTACATCAGAGATAGAAACTCAAAATGTGCAGGGACTGTAGGAAAATTGACTAAAATGTGCATTATCTATTTACATAACATTTATTGTTGATTATAGACGCTTCACTGAATGTCATGCACATTTTCACATTCTTAAATACAGTTTCTAACCCATCTACTTCTGTGGCATTTCCTCCATAACCTCATTAGGTTGATCAATGTTTGTAGATCCACATTCCTCACAATCAGGAAATGAAAAACCATTTCTCAGGCAGTGGGCTGCTTGAGTGTCTTCAACACGTTACTCACAGAATGATGTGGCAACTCAATCTGACCATGGTTGGACTGGCCAGGGTTGGGAGGTTGGAAATCCCACTAAGGCCCTCACAGCCAGAAACCCATTATACCTGCCTGAAATAAAGGACATAATTTGCAAGGAAGGATAATAGTTTGTAGGAGTGAATTTAAGAGTCACGGAATAAGAGAGGGCCAATGAAGGGTAGTAAAGCTATGAGTAACAAATGTAAAATTTGGCTAAATTCTAAACTCCAAGGTAATATCTCATTTCCAGAAGCCCTCAATAAATTTAAAAAGGCCCTACTCAGGACCAAATTTAAAAATTTTCCCTGGGGATACTTTATATTTTCATACCTCCTAGCAGTTCCCTAACCACTTCCCAGAAAATATTTTCATAATGTTTGGACCTGGCACAGTTTCCAACCAAGACCTATACCCCTCCAGTCCACCCCCGAATTTGACTGTTTCCGACAGCACCTACGGCTTGTGAATGAAGGGATGAAGAAAACATGCCCACAATGGTAATTTCAGCTGTAATATTTTGACTGAAAATTACTTTCTAGTTACGGTATACCTCATACATACGGAAATACGACAGCATGGTATTTTCTTTGCCTGCTTTCGAATAACCGAAAAGCATTTTAATGACTTGCACACATTAATGACAACAACTACTCACTACATTTCCAACTTTCAGCAAAAAGTTTATAATCACTAATCACACCTGCAAAGTTTCCTACAAAACATGACTGTGGTAACTGTAATGTGAATTGTTGCAAACACATTCAACAATAAAAACACTTAAAACTACTTGTGAACTGTGGCATTGTCAGTTTCTGGCACCAAAATAGTGAGTGACAGAGCGACATTGACAAAAACCAACACATCATTTAAATCACTTCAGGGGTTAAAATATTCACCCAGATTTTGTAATGGTAAATTCTATAGGCTGTATGGAATGTTGTTGCAGCACCTGTCCACACAAATCACCTCAAAGAAGTGGAAAAGTTTTGTGATGTTTAGTATCTGAAAAACCAGTAAATGGAGACCTTGGTGATGAACAAACTGCATCTATTATAGCTGTAGTGTTGTCTTCCTGAAGAAAGGTACATGCACATGACCTTGTAGAATTTCTCCCTTTCAGTGCAACACAGATGGCAGCAGTTGATGCTTTCATAATGACGGTGGACAGCAATCACAGGAGATTCACAGAGTGTCTTTCCAGTGTATTGATGCATGTGATTCTTGACACCTTACCCCTGGCACTTGTAATGCAGTCATTTCATCGGTAGATTCTTGGAATGACTGTGATAATTTTGAAGTTTCAGTTTTACACTGAGATTTATGCAAATCATTATGAATAACTGGTTTAAAAACATCTTCTACCGACTCCTGGTGGGCGAATCCTCAGAGTACATCATCTGCTGAAATGTTCTTGATTATTTCATTAGTATCCAGTTAATTGCCATAAGCTCAAACACCTGAATTACCATAAATCACTACAGGCAACCAAGAATGTTTATACACACTGTGCTTCATATCCAAATCAATTCACCAATTTTAAATTTAACCGATTTTAAATTCAAAAGCAGGGTGGTGAAGTTGAGTAAGGTGGGTTTGAAATTTTGTACACATGACCACAGCAGGGGTTGTGTCACTAGATGATGAGGGGCATGTTTACAATACCCATATGGTGTGAGCAATAAGAATATGGATATCTGGATATTCAAAACTTTTTTACAGTTTGTACCGTATACTCTGCTAAACCATTTGAAGAAGGATACAGAGGTGGTGTGTACAAATGGTTCACACCGTTTCTTTGATAAAAAAAAATTCTTGGAAATGATTAGAGATGTACTGCCGTCCACTGTCTGTAATAACTATTACCACAGGTTTATCAAATCTGCCAAAATGTTGTAATGATGCAGTATTCTTAATTTTCGGGACACGTGTTTCATTTTCTTTCGCTTTGGTAAGCTTCGCAATATTTTTATCGGGTTTGAAATTAAAAGCTGTGGTGGTTCGTTTTACTGTGATAGTTGGTTTATCGAGCATACGTTTGCAGCTTTGTTTCGAACGTCGTAGTTTTCNGTGGTGGTTCGTTTTACTGTGATAGTTGGTTTATCGAGCATACGTTTGCAGCTTTGTTTCGAACGTCGTAGTTTTCAGTAAGCGTCAGCATTATTTAGAAACTTTCAGACTGCGTCAACAGTTTTAGTTCCTACGGCATAGTNTCTGCTAAACCATTTGAAGAAGGATACAGAGGTGGTGTGTACAAATGGTTCACACCGTTTCTTTGATAAAAAAAAAATTCTTGGAAATGATTAGAGATGTACTGCCGTCCACTGTCTGTAATAACTATTACCACAGGTTTATCAAATCTGCCAAAATGTTGTAATGATGCAGTATTCTTAATTTTCGGGACACGTGTTTCATTTTCTTTTGCTTTGGTAAGCTTCGTAATATTTTTATCGGGTTTGAAATTAAAAGCCGTGGTGGTTCGTTTTACCGTGATAGTTGGTTTTTCGAGCATACGTTTGCCGTTTCGTTTCGAACGTTGTAGTTTTCAGTAAGCGTCAGCATTATTTAGAAACTTTCAGACTGCGTCAACAGTTTTAGTTCCTACGGCATAGTTTCGATAACGGGTGGAGAGCGAGCGTGGCAGCACACGCCAGACCCTTATCTGTGGAGAGGGGAGTGATAGGCGACACAAGTACACGTGTACCTGTCGCCTTCCGTCAGTTGATATCGAGCAGTTGAATCAAGTAGTCGTTTGAAGCAGTCGTCAACTAGTGCTCGTCTAGGCCGCGTCGGGCGTGGTGCTAACCCCCACACCAACAAACTTGAACTTACGAGATTATTTCTCCGCCGGTGTGGGAGGTAGCTGCATTTGTAATTTTTCTTCTTGCGATGCAAGTTTTTAAGAAATGAGATAATTCGTAAAACGACTGTGGCACTGTTCTACACTTGTCTATTTATCTGTGGACAGTTCATACTCTGTATACTTGAACTTCGTATGTGAACTGTGTCACTAAAATGGTAAATAAAAGTATAGAACAAATACCCCGGAACTTGACTTTATTTCATATTAAATTGGCGTCCATTTTACAGAGTCTCGTGTTACTCCGTCTTTAGCTAGTAGAGTGGTAAGTTATAGAAGTGGCAACTTAAAGCCGGCTGTAACTGGAGCACGCCACGTTACAAAATGGCGCCCAACGTGGGGCACGAATAATAACCACACGTGAAGACTGATCTACGAACATCGAGCAGCACAGCACTCAAGTTACCAGCAGTTCCAGGTTTCCAGTGACCGACGCCGAAGTTTCAGGTACGAGACGACTACAATGGTAAGAAATCGTCAATCATCAGTGAAGCCATCATTGCAAGTAATTGGGCCACGGGTATTGTAGTTATTTTGTATACAGGTTATGTTAGGATCAAGTACATTCGCCAATTTAGAATGACTGATACTCTTTTTAATGATTGAGGTTGTGTTACTATGTAGTGGATTGTAACTATCATTATATTCTGTATAGGTAAGTGTGATTATCAATACAAACTAATTGGTTCAAGGCAACTGCATATCAGTATACTGTGCATATATAGGAAAGGTTGTATTATACTTGTGAATTTTCTTTAAATATGGGTAGTTTTATTTCAAAATATGTACTAAAGTTAATATAATAATATTTTGTTACCATGTTTTCTAATTTAATTACCATAACTTACTATTGAAGATAAGGCAATTGGTAAGTCCTTAGTAAAAACGTTTGTAGAAACTTGATGCATCTTGATAGTAGAAGCTCAAGCTGTCATGGGCTAGTTGTGGAAATACCCGTGTGTGGTTTTTTCTTTCTAAAGACATACTGTATTATAAACTATTAATGAGAAATAAGTTAATATTGTATAGAGTGGTATGAGTTGCTAATGAATCTAAGGAAAATGTTCTAATATTATAATTACCATAAAGTGTATTAGTGAAGATTTTGTGAACGGAGATATACCTTTTCAATTATGTAAACAGTTGTGTTAATGTAACCAATGGGATTTATTTATGCAGAGTATTGAACAGGAAGTGCTATATGAATATTAATAAGTTTTATTTTACATTTGAAAATTGTGTCACATAAAGAAACAAATAATTACTGTTATTTTGCATTAAGAGTTGACAATAGAAATAATAAATAAGATAAATTAAGGATGCAGTAAATGTTACCTAAATTTCCAGTGGTTGAGGTGTAGTATAGTATTGAGCCTTAAGTATCGGCATAAGTAGTAGGAGATGTTGCTGCAGTTTATGGTGTCCTGGGATCAGTGGCACAAGGAGTAAGTGTAGTTGGATTGGGACAGGTCTGGGGCCCTTTATTATAGTCAGCACTGGCCTAAAGTGAGGCAGTCACAGTGGTTTTAATGTTTTTTGTCAGCATTGACCTATGGTGAGGCAGTCGCAGTGGCGTTTTTATAGTTTTGGGTAGACCTGGGTCCCCTTTTGGAAGGTGTGTGCTGATTCCACTGAAGAACCAAAGGGCAGTAACCCACAATGAATCATCAATGGCACAGGTTGGAAATACACCCTCAACCACAAATTATAACAACAGGTAACTAATTGAAACCAGTGAAAGGTATGATTTTCTTGCAGCATCCCCGTAAATATCTTGTTACTCTTCAACAGGTGAAGTAAATAATTTTGTTATGAGTTAATTAAGTGAATAGTTTTGTTATGAGTTAATTACCATGTTCTATATGTAAATTGTTTTCAAGGTGCAGAGGCACAGTGGTTTACAGAACAGTAGAATACAAGATAAGTTTCGCTTTGGGAAAGATTTCTTCAAAATGTATCCCAAACCGAGGGGGGTAATGTAATGACACAGTATTCTTAATTTTCGGGACACGTGTTTCTTTTCTTTTGCTTTGGTAAGCTTCGTAATATTTTTATCGGGTCTGAAATTAAAAGCCATGGTGGTTCGTTTTACCGTGATAGTTGGTTTTTCGAGCATACGTTTGCAGCTTTGTTTCGAACGGCGTAGTTTTCAGTAAGCGTCAGCATTATTTAGAAACTTTCATACTGCGTCAACAGTTTTAGTTCCTACGGCATAGTTTCGATAACGGGTGGAGAGCGAGCGTGGCAGCACACGCCAGACCCTTATCTGAGGAGAGGGGAGTGATAGGCGACACAAGTACACGTGTGCCTGACGCCTTCTGTCAGTTGATATCAAGCAGTTGAATCAAGTAGTTATTTGAAACAGTCGTCAACTAGTGCTCGCCTAGGCTGCATCGGGCGTGGCGCTAACCCCCACACCAACAAACTTGAACTTACGAGATTATTTCTCCGCCNCAGTTGATATCAAGCAGTTGAATCAAGTAGTTATTTGAAACAGTCGTCAACTAGTGCTCGCCTAGGCTGCATCGGGCGTGGCGCTAACCCCCACACCAACAAACTTGAACTTACGAGATTATTTCTCCGCCAGTGTGGGAGGTCGCTGCATTTTTAATTTTCTTCTTGCGATGCAAGTTTTTAAGAAATGAGATAATTCGTAAACGACTGTGGCGCTGTTCTACACTTGTCTATTTATCTGTGAACGGTTCATACTCTGCATACTTGAATTTTGTATGTGAACTGTGTCACTAAAATGGTAAATAAAAGTATAGAACAAATACTCCGGAACTTGACTTTATTTCATATTAAATTGGCGTCCATTTTACAGAGTCTCGTGTTACTCCGTCTTTAGCTAGTAGAGTGGTAAGTTATAGAAGTGGCAACTTAAAGCCGGCTGTAACTGGAGCACGCCACATTACAATGTAAGGAATGTGTGTAATAAAGAATGAAACTGTCAAGCCTGACACCACTTTCACAACTGGCTATTTAGAAAATGCACCTCTATTGCAATTAGCTTGCCCAAGGAAGGGGGATGCANGCCTGCATAATCAAGATGTAATCATTTCCAAGCACTCTCAGCTTGAAGCCACTGACAGGTAACTGACCTTGGGGATGCATTAGCCACTGATTGACTGGCATGGCATAGTTTCACCTTATTCTTAATGTCAGTTTTATATTTGGCCACCAGACAATACTGTACTTTGAACAATGGTGTTATAATTATCACCTTGGTATATCAAGTGAATCAGGTCTAATATATTATCTCACAATGAAAGTGGAATCACCATTCACTCATACCACAAAATACAACCCGAGTGCAATGATAATGCTGACACTTTAAAGTAATACAGGCGTAACTGATCTCGTACTTTGTCTGGCTATCCTTGATGTATGTATATTTTAACTTTACTAAGAACTTCATTACTGTTTATAGCATTCGCAACTGGTGACAACAAAGGCACATCTCTAGCTTCCTGGCTCAGGAAACAAATCAACTCTGTGAGAAAGATGGGTTAGTCTACTCAGTTAGCAAGCTGTTAATTTTTATGTAATTTACTTAATTTTTTTATTATTTATTTTAGCATAAATTTTTTTTTTCAATGCCTCAGTTAAGATAGCTTATCTTTTGATTTGGATTTCGTAAACTTTAAGGTTAGGTCATCTTTACAAATTATAAGGTTTTGCTACCTAAATTTTATTTTGTATTATGTTTACTTATTTGGTTGCCAAGATAGGTGTGCCATAGCATACTAGTTCAGATTTTCTCCTTGTTTGGCATGTCTNCAAGCTGTTAATTTTTATGTAATTTACTTAATTTTTTTATTATTTATTTTAGCATAAATTTTTTTTTTCAATGCCTTAGTTAAGATAGCTTATCTTTTGATTTGGATTTCGTAAACTTTAAGGTTAGGTCATCTTTACAAATTATAAGGTTTTGCTACCTAAATTTTATTTTGTATTGTTTACTTATTTGGTTGCCAAGATAGGTGTGCCATAGCATACTAGTTCAGATTTTCTCCTTGTTTGGCATGTCTTNTGTTTACTTATTTGGTTGCCAAGATAGGTGTGCCATAGCATACTAGTTCAGATTTTCTCCTTGTTTGGCATGTCTTGTGATAGGAACTATCTATTACAATTGCAAGGTTCACTACTTTTCCAACAAGGAGTTAATCAAAGCTGACTGCCAATTGGCTAGAGGTTCTTGTCTTTCTCGGTCCTGTCATCGTAGAAGCCAAACATGGTGAAGGTCGCAGCTCTATCGAGTGATGCCATCCAGTATAAGGATAGACTAGTTTTGTATTCAGGACAAAGACAATGTTCAGTAAAGTTGGTGGAAATCACTAATTAGAGGCACCCGTTTACAGTGACCATGTTCTCATGACTGTAAGTTTTTATAAGGTAATTTTGGTGTAATTTTCGTTACTTTTTATAAAAATAATTTTGTGATTTTTAAAATGTAATACAACATTTCACACAATAAAATATGTACACACTTAATTTTCCTTCAGATAAATATTACATTGAAGTGCTTGATTTAATGTAAATAAGTTATTTTAATGGCCAATTCAATGAAAAGAATACTTATCATTCCATGTATACAGTACATTTGTGTGCATATAAAATAGTTGATATGATTGTATAAAATATAAGCAAAGAAGTGATTCACCAGCATAATTCTCACAGAGAATATTTTTTTAGTGCTTCATCTGTCACCCCACGCTTGTACTCTGTACTTTACATGGTAAATTTCCGCCTATTGTCAATGCTTTTCGTCGCTGTTACTAATCAAATTACATCCTAAGGCTGCCATTTGTGAATGCCGGAGCCATCTAGCGGTGGTTCCCGAAACTCAGGCACTACTACGCTTAGCGCACACAGCACACTTTGTAAAAGCATTCTACTTCCAGCCAGCCGACTGCATACATGGTCGCTGACGTTCTACTCGATTGTGATTTTTGTGTAAGATGTAGTCTTTGCAAGCCCTACATAGCATTTTCTTTTCTGTAGTTTAATGCAGCAGTGAAACATAGTTTTGTTTTAGTGAAATGCTGCTACATTAGCNCATAGCATTTTCTTTTCTGTAGTTTAATGCAGCAGTGAAACATAGTTTTGTTTTAGTGAAATGCTGCTACATTAGCGCTTTCATCGCCTGCATTGTGGGTGTTTTTACGAGTGGTTTTCCCTCCATATTTCTTGCTAGCTGTTTAGTAACGTTCTTTTGGGACCTTTACAGAGGTTGATGTGTTGAAGTATCANTCCCTCCATATTTCTTGCTAGCTGTTTAGTAACGTTCTTTTGGGACCTTTACAGAGGTTGATGTGTTGAAGTATCAAATTATCGTAGTTCCCGCTTCACATTTCGGGAGTTGCAGTCTTGCTGCTCCTCAGTATGCTGCTTGGTACAGCCTACATTGTGGAAACTGCAGTTTCACACTTAGGGCGAGCATGGCGTCTTTTAGGCTTCTGTTTTCCGCACGTCTTCACTTCTCGCCATAACACCATCGTTGGTTCAACCACGTTTATTCCTGGACTTTATTTAATTTCGAATTTGTGAAATCAATAACTTAAAGTCATTTTAATATTGAAAGAGATGATTTAACAAATATTCATGGCATATAATGTGTAACGACGCAATATATTAATTATCGGGATACGTGGTTCATGTTCTTTCGTTTTGCAAAGCATTGTAATATTTTATCGGGATTCAAAATTAAAGCAGTGGTAGTTCGTTTATGGGACATACGTTTGCTTTTTCGAAATTTTAGTTTTTGATAAGTGTCAGCATTAGTGATAGAAGCTTTCCGAACTGCGTCAGCAGTTTGTGTTCTAGAAGGTTTGGATTATCTTTTACTGATGATGCAGTTTGGATAGCTACGCAATTCAGATAGCGTGGTAAAGCTGGCCCATGCCATGCCTTTTGCCTTATTTGGTATGAGGAGTGGGGGTAGCCACGAGACAAATACTCGTGTGCATATCGCCGGCCAGCAGTCGACTCTCAGTGCTCCAGCGGTAGGCAACCGACGAGCAGTCGATAACCAGGACTCGCCGAGGCCGCGTCTGGCATGGCGCATAACCCCCACACCGGCAAACTGGAACCTGCTCATTTATTTCTCCGCCGGTGTGGGAGGTCGCTGCCTCTGTTTGCCAACAGTGGTAAAAGTACTTAAAATGAATTTTACAGAGAGCAATGATACAAACAAATGTCTGCCTATTGTGATGAGTCATTTTGAACTGCATGGTAGCTGCGTGAGGCGGGCAATCAATAACACGACTGGAAGCATCAAGGTCAGCACAAATATAGTCGGAGCTTAGCAAGTATGATGAAGTGTGGCACAGCCTGGTACACATTGTATCACGTAGATATACAGCATACCTATTATGGTATTTTTTTCCACTAAAGGGCAACTAGGACCCGCATTTTTTTAATTTCCGAAATAAAATTTGCAAGTAGTACATGGGTAAATACGGAATTCAACTGTCACACTATCTCATTCACAGAAGGGTGTAGAGACAGTATGCCGCCTGTTTCTGTTTCTAGATTATCATCTAAGCCCCAGGAAGTTATAAAAAATAGAAAAGAAAGGCACAGGATAGGAAATATTGACAAGTTAGGGGATGCAAAATTTAAAAAAAGTCAGTGCAAGTTAACATGCTCACCGCAAATACTACTCAGCTGAGACCCAGAAAATATCATACTCTGAAAGCAAGACTATTGTAACTCAAAATGTCTTATACGGTAAATGAGAGTAAAAGAAGTGTGCATTTTTTAAACTTTGTAAAGTACTATGTCTACAAGCGATTTTACAGTATTATAATTTTGATAGTAAGTAGCAGTGTGCCATTCAGTCTTTTTAAAACACTTGTATGTGTTAGTACGAAATGTTGATGTGAGTGAAGAGATTTGGGTGGTTCTTAACAGCGAGGTCTTGAGAGCCGATGAGGGTAATTGAGGTGAGTATGAAGCAACTCCGGAATCAAAGGGATGGGGAAATGGGAGATCCCAGAGAAAAACCTCCAACCAACGGTATCATCCAGCACGATTCCCACTTTCGAAAGTCTGGTGACCCGGCCGGGGATTGAACCCGGTTTCCCTTAGTGGAAGGCGAGCAGACTAACAACATGTTAATGTTTGGTTAATAAATATGTTTACCAAAGTGCAACGTTCATTTATCTGCCAAACATCCAGTAAAAGTAAATAGAATATTGCGACAGTCTTCCACTCTAAAGTGATGGATACTATCCACATTCCAACACAAAAATTTAAAAAACATAATATTTTGAGTTATGGTAGTCTTGAATTCAATGTGTGATATGTTAACTACACAAACTCACGCTGTTCCTTCCTTTCCCTTAGACAGCTAACTGTTGGTTGTAAATTACCATAAATACGTATGGCTCATCGTCCTCCTGGATAAACACACATCTTCGCCACGTTGACAACATTAAAGCTAAAGTCACCCATTAAAATATTTATAACTGTACATTTTTTTGATACTTTGCCATTTACTGGACTATACCCCCCAATAGTCTGGTAAACAGAGGCTTTACTGTATTACAAATTTTGAGAAATTGTCAGACAGCATATTTTCATTCATAATAATAATAATAATGTATTTGGCTACTAAAAGTAGCATTNTAATGTATTTGGCTACTAAAAGTGGCATTCATCATAAAGGCAAGATTGGGTATTTGACAGTTTGTACACGCAACGAGGTTATTTATAAATTAACCGCAGTNTGTATTTGGCTACTAAAAGTAGCATTCATCATAAAGGCAAGATTGGGTATTTGACAGTTTGTACACGCAACGAGGTTATTTATAAATTAACCGCAGTATCAAGTGCACATGGATAACAATATATCANGTATCAAGTGCACATGGATAACAATATATCACATTAACATACATATTACTTGCCCCAAAAATAATTCCATCGCAAAATAATGTGTGGTTTTAGTAAAATAACATTTATTTTTGCCTTGCTGCTGAATTGGGAATGGAGGCATGAAACAAAAAATGGAAATCTGACCTCAAAAAGGTTTCGTGATTACATGCTGACTCCAAATTATTAGTAAGCAGAATCGCTGCACATGGAAATATGTTACTTTGATAAATATCTAGGGCTCACAGAAAATATGAAACTCTTAAGAATTTTTTTATATATTTGTATTTTACACATGAAAAACATGTAATTTCATAAGGGTGTGCCTTCCGAAGCACACCAGAGTGCACTCGCCAACAGATGGCAGCACCGCCATCGTCTGTTCTGCTACTCTATCCTAAAGTATTGATAACATCTTTAAAAGTAAATTTTTTGTCTCATTTTGGCTCAAAATAGGTTTGAAATATATTGCGTTCAATCAACGTCAAAATATTTGAAAAGTATTCTGCGACATCTGTAGCCTCTTTAATTAATATGAAGCATGCATACGGTGACATTAGCACTAGCTACAGCATATGAAGAGGAGAGAAACAAAGTGCAATAATCACACGTGGTTTAAGCTGCATTTTGTTTGAAACACCTAAACATTATTTTAGAACAGAGTTTAGTTTGTTACACTAAAAACAGCTGTTTTGTAACTACCTAAAAATAAATTCATTAACATTTTGCCTACGAAATCCTTCCTGCCCACGTATTTCTATGTCTGTTGTGCAAAGGCTGGACTGATCAAAACAGCCAACATGAAATTCTCTTTCAATTGTTTATGCATCAGCTGATACAGTATTTTGTACATGGCATGTTGTTAATTCTATTTATGACATGTTGCCACATATTGAGTGTCAAAAAGTGGAATATTTAGATTAGATAGACTATAAACACAGCAGACTTGTGTAGTTGATGTAAACATTAAATGAAATTGTGTGGCAATGTTTATATCGACACGAGGTGGAAGGATATGCAAACGGAATAAAGAGACTACATACACAGGGCTTTCAAAAGTTCTCACTTATCCGTAAACAGTCTACATACAGTGCGACAAGCTGGTCCTCTTTCTACTCATTTTAATTAAATTTCAAGACCATATAAAAAGTGCAGGTCGTCAACAATTATTCACAAAATCAAGCCAAAACCGTTACCAAATCGGAATCCAAAACATAACTAAGCATAATAAGTAGTCAACAAACAGTAATAAAAAACCACGAGAAATCCAAATTGTGAAAAACAAATAAAGCAAGAAGGCAAGTTAACAAGAGCACAATGGCAGGACAAACACGTGAAGGTAGTCAATCGTTTGCATAAACATTCAGCTGCCTAAGAGGTGGAGGGTGGTAGCCTAGGGGGGTGGTATCTATTTTTTGATATGCGCTAAGGCTAGCTCACCAATAAATATACAACGTGCAACAACCAAAAAAGTGCAACAAATTAATTTTTCTGCTGATTTCCCTCAAATTTTTTACTTTTTTCACTCAAATTTTTTACGGATCCTCGAAAGTGAATTGTTATAGAAAGATGATCACTAAAAATGGGGTGGATATAGAAAGGTTCTACTGTATGTTGTAATGTGGCAGTCACGGAATTGGCAACTGGAAATTACAGTTCGGTTTGCTCAATCGATAGAGATATGAAACGTGAAAGGCGCCAAATAATAATAAAATAAGGTCAAGTCTCTGTTGTTACTGAAATTGTACTTAATATTCAAAAGAAACTGTTCACACAAAAGCTTCAAGTAGGCAGTCAGAAACAGTTAGTTTCACCAGATAAACAAACAAAGAGCAGCACCGCAGTAGTTTATTTATTATTAACATCATTTAAAGCTTGCATCGCAAGAGGAAATTACACATGCAAGAAGGATGTCAGTTCTCTCCTGGCACCCTAGTGACCTCCCACACCGGCTGAGAAATAATTTAGCAGGATAAAGTTTGCCAGTGTGGGGGATATTTGCCACCCCGACATGTCCTCCTCTGGAGCTGGTTGTCTACTGTTTCTCTTTGCTTTGCTTTGTTCTGCTCTGTACTGCTAGCGAGTGGTAGGCACACAGGGTATAAGATGCCCCGTGCCTACCCCCAATCCTCCCCCTTGGGTGCTGAATAAGGGCATGGTGTGGGCCGGAATTCCTCTCCCCACGCCATGGCGAACTGTGTAGTAGTAAAAATATAATCACACTTCGTGAAGGAAAAAATGTCTACTGCAGTTGGAAAGATTCTATCTACTAATGCTGACGCAAACAAAAACTAAGATTTCCGAAAAAGCAAANAATGTCTACTGCAGTTGGAAAGATTCTATCTACTAATGCTGACGCAAACAAAAACTAAGATTTCCGAAAAAGCAAATGTACAACAGATAAACGTAACTGCCACGGCTTTAACTTCAAATCCTGATAAAATATTACAAAGCCTCGCAAAACGAAAGAAAAATGTACCAAGTATCCCGATAATTACTATTACTGCATCATTACAATGTGTATGGAGTCATTTCCAATATGTCAGGTTTTCAAAACACTGTTCNTGATAATTACTATTACTGCATCATTACAATGTGTATGGAGTCATTTCCAATATGTCAGGTTTTCAAAACACTGTTCTATTATAATTGTATGTTACCTTACGAGGAGTAGTAGGAAAAGAGTGGTTCTGGGGCAGAGGCATTGGAGCGGGGGGGACACATGGCGGCCCCATCTCATATGATGTAACTTCCCCCCTTTTTCCTCTTGTGGTGGCCATTTTGGCAGCCAGTATTGGTAAAAACGGGTACATTTCCTTCAAAATGTACCGACATTTCCTTCAAAATGTACCGAATTTCCCTCAAAAAAATTAGTTATGCACAATCTGAATGAAATTGCTCATAACCCCATAATGTAGGTAAGTGACTCCTTTTTGAGAGTGAGGAGCAGCATTCATGCTCTATCATTCCAAGCCAACACCATCCATCTTCATTCCTCTTTGGTTTTCTCATATTCCTTCAGGCATCCTTTCACCTTGCNTGGCTGAGGAATGTTCGTGTTCATCCCCCTCCCCCCCGGTCGTGCCACTTCTTTCATCATACTCTATCATTCCTCTTTGGTTTTCTCATATTCCTTCAGGCATCCTTTCACCTTGCCCTGGAGGTTCATGCTCTTACATTCCTTCCTACCAGATGTCGATACTTCATGTTCTTGCATTCCTACCGGACGTGCCTACTTCATGCTCTTTCATTCCTTTCCAACAATTGGTCCTACTTCACATTCTTACATTCCTGGCCTACGTTAAAGCGTGGTCCCTACTTCATGCTCTCGCATTCCTACCCAATGTCCCTAGCTCATGCTCTTGCATTCTTGTATTCTCAGAGTACAACGTCTATTTGGCAGTCAGTACCAACGGTGGTCATTTTGTTTCCCTACTTCATGCTCTTGCATTCCACCCTAATCTCTTCCCTACTTCATGCTCTTGCATTCCCAGTGAGGGGGTTTTCTTCGAGTCTTCCCAAATTCATAACATAGGCATCACCCCCNCTACCCAATGTCCCTAGCTCATGCTCTTGCATTCTTGTATTCTCAGAGTACAACGTCTATTTGGCAGTCAGTACCAACGGTGGTCATTTTGTTTCCCTACTTCATGCTCTTGCATTCCACCCTAATCTCTTCCCTACTTCATGCTCTTGCATTCCCAGTGAGGGGGTTTTCTTCGAGTCTTCCCAAATTCATAACATAGGCATCACCCCCGACAACGAAAATTATCACAGGATCATTTATGCCCTATACCTACATATAAGCATAGTTGCTATTTNCCAGTGAGGGGGTTTTCTTCGAGTCTTCCCAAATTCATAACATAGGCATCACCCCCATCAACGAAAATGATTGTAGGATCATTTAGACCCTATGCATACGTATATGCATAGTTGGTTGTAATTTCCTAATCATTCAAGATACAGTCAAATTCATAACATAGACATCACCATCGACAACTAAAATTATCACAGGATCATTTATGCCCTATGCATACTTATAAGCCTAGTTAGTCATAATTTCCAATCTCTTTAAGATACAGTCGCCAAATTCATAACATTGGCATCACCCCCGACAACGAAAATTATCACAGGATCATTTATGCCCTATACCTACATATAAGCATAGTTGCTAATTTCCGATCTGTTTAAGACAGTCGCCAAATTGCAGGATCATGTATGCCCTATGAGTACTTATAAGCATAGTTTGTCATAATTTCAGAACCGTTGTCAGTCCTACATATGGGTGAGCAGCTCAAGTCATCGCTAACATGGGTAACCCTTAACAACCAGACATAGAATGAAAAAATAAAGATACACATAATTACAATGTTAACAAGTCATACATAGCCAAGGGTTACATTAAAACATGCACGTGTTAATATAAATTAACACTGTCAACCTAATGCGAGGGACGGTGAAATCGTATGCGTAAAAGATATGAAACTGTCCTATGCATAAAAAATCATACAAGCATCGAGCTCGGTACACTATGTTAGGCGAAAAATTACCATCGCGAAGTGTGTGGGAAATAAGAGGTCAACACTGCTACACGCTGTAGAAAACAGATATAATAAATAAACTTTATACTTTTGTGGCCGACCACATCACCCGACCTCGACAATACCAGCCTGTCCTGGCAAGTACAACAGAATAGCAAATAACTTCTGTACGAACCGAAGTCGTGCCAGACCAGCCTAGTTACACATGCACTTCTCTTTAAGAGTGGAATTTAGTTATACAGTAGAAACTGGCAATTTATATTGTTTTAAATACTATATATATATATATATATATATATATATATATATATGTATGATTTAAGTTTGTGAATATTTAATGCATGACCACCAAAAAAATTAGTGTATGTTGTAAAAAAAAGTAGCACAGCAGCACAACAATGTACTATGGCACTTTTAGCCAATTAAAGACTATTTTAGGCATTGACCGAAAAAATTTATCACAGGATTCACTCAATATTTAATTTTTGTTAATTCATATGTCTGTTTCATATTCATGCAAAAACTACAGAATGGATTTTAATGAAATGTCTCTGTTGGTAGACCTTAATCCCAGCCTAAATATTGGAGTACATGTATCAAAATGCTGTTTCAACAGGATGCTGAAAAGTAGAAATCAAATAATTTTTTTCCTTTGGAATTATCTCTACCCTACATGAATTTTTATATGAATAACATCACTGGACTGTGTTTCATTGTTTTNTTTTTCCTTTGGAATTATCTCTACCCTACATGAATTTTTATATGAATAACATCACTGGACTGTGTTTCATTGTTTTACATTACACCGTTGAATTAAACACAGATATAACTGACAACTTCAAATTCTGGGCAGACACAACCATAGGCAAAAGTTTTGTGTAATTTCAATCTGCCACACACAAAATTCAATGACAAATTCCAATTCTGGACAAGCGTTGCCACAGGCAATAAATTTATTTATTTTCAATCAGCCAAACACTAATTTCACTGACAAAATTAATCTTCCAAGTNATTGCCACAGGCAATAAATTTATTTATTTTCAATCAGCCAAACACTAATTTCACTGACAAAATTAATCTTCCAAGTGGGAAAAACTAAGGGCTACAGCTAGTAAAAAATAAATTTGCCAACTATCATAACCACACATAATCTTAAATTACATGAACACAAAGAATTTTTTTTTCACAGGTACATTCTAAACCAATGGCAACTCATCTCAACAAAAAAAAATGCTTTTCTTAATACTTACCTTCAAAGTCAATATTCTTGCCATGGGGTCCCTAATGGTGGGGGATGAATGGCAATAGTCACTCGTTATCACCTCCATGGGGAACAACTTCTCTTCTTTCTCCTGGTCCAAGCCTTGTGGCCATGCAGTGCAGAAACGCTTTAGTGCCTGACAATGTTTCTTTATGGCAGGAGGTGTCAAGTGCAAAAAATTAGGGATTTTCATCAGCTCTGCATTGCCAAACTTTCCTGGAGGTGCCTCCCTCTTCTTGGGGTACCCTTGTCGAACTGGCAAGGGTACTGAAGCAGGATGGAAACTCCTTGGCCCTGGCCACACATTGCTCCAGTCTTGGTCTACTGGCATTTGGTTTGCCCTGGCAATCAATTCCATCAAAGCATAAATCACAATAGCAACACTTCATTAACTGTTTTTTTTAAATACAGTATCAGCCTTTTACATTACGGCGGGAATTATTATGACATGTAACACACATCATGCTACACTGTCATGTGTACAAAAAAAAAAATTTTTTTTTTTTTTTGTTGTATATTATAGTATTTTACATAAGCACATAAACTTTGCAGTGAATAAAAATGTTGTTTTTGATTGAAAAATCTTTTCAAATTGTAAACTCTGAAAATTGCTGTTATACAGGTGTATTTGTGTTTTAAATTTGATGTGGCAATAACAGGTTGTAAAAGTATGGCAATAACAGGTTGTAAAAATATGGCATTTGCGATTTATAAAAACATTAAAAATAACTAATAGATGGCCACAACCTCCATAAGGAAATGCATGTGAGAAACATACATAGGTTTGTCATGTATATGCGAATAAGTCGTATGTAATAAACATTGCTCTGCACTTGAGAAAATTAAATTGTGTTTCTTGAATTAGTAGTAATAACNAAATAAGTCGTATGTAATAAACATTGCTCTGCACTTGAGAAAATTAAATTGTGTTTCTTGAATTAGTAGTAATAACTGAAAACTTTGTGGTAAACAATTCTGCATTTCCTGTAAGTATGCATTTATACTTCTGAGAAACATAATAACTACTTGATTATCTAAACTTTTTACCTTAATAAAAAAAGGTCAATAGCATTAACAAAAAATATATTATTTTTTAGAACCAAGGACAAAATGAGCAGGAATGAAATGTGACAATGAATAGGAATGAAATGTGACATTGAATATTTAAAATAAAAGCACTTATTTGCAACACAATTTGCAATGACTAAGTTTTAGGTACATCAATAAATTTTATTACGTGCCCCATTTTTTCTTTCACCATTATACATCATTACAAAATAAATCATATGTACATTTAAATTTGTAGGTATTCAGATGTACTGACAAATAAAAATTCTTTATATCTCATACTCATTATCTTGAACCACCTCTTCAGGCTGGGTTACAATTGATTTTAGCACATGTACAGCATGTACAACAGCACAAATCTGAATGCTACAATCAAAATTGCATACACACAGAAACAATGGAAGTTTACACAAAAGAGTCCTGAAAATGAAAGGAAACACACTCAATAATGTGTATGAGTGTATTACACTAGAATGAAAAAATACAGTTGACAGCTCAGTTTACTTTGTTGCTNCACACTCAATAATGTGTATGAGTGTATTACACTAGAATGAAAAAATACAGTTGACAGCTCAGTTTACTTTGTTGCTTGTGTCATAATTTTTAGAAATATTGAACACTATACAATTTACTTTAACCTGCACTGCTTGCACAGTAACATTCATATGCAAAACAAACTACTGTATATATGGTGCCAAACTCTTCAAGCATAGTCAAATTTACTACTTTGTCAAACATTTTAATTTTTAGATAAACTTTGTGGTATCCATTGTTATAATTGGCCACACATGGTGCACACACACAGGGATTAAAGAATATAGCTCAAATTTTGTGCACCTCTCCTATGCTGATGGCCATACCGTGCTGGCAACCCAATGATCTGATCGCTGCGGTTCAACAGCACCTGAAGTGGCCAGTACTTGGATGGATGACCCCCGAGGACCACCACATAGTCGTTGGCATACAAATCCCCAGGCAGCCATAAAGGCATCCAAACTCTCAGGCACTGAAGCATGGCCCTCAGGCCTGGAGCTCCGTTCTGTCACAAATGTAACATTAAGTTGCCTACCTTGTCTGTGCTATTTTTATGTGCGTGTGCTGTATGTGATTATAGCAAGTGTCATGCTAAATCATGTATTCTACTTTCTGTGCCAGTGCTATATTCTGTGCTAAATCAAATGAAGCCTGACCTTTCCTTTCATCAGTGTCTTTTGGCGCATGTATAAATATTTTATCCAGCATTTTGTACAATGATTTTGTGCAATGCGGTGCATACACAATTTACTATTTCTTCGCATGTTGGGTTTTGTTGCTAAGTTCAGTATCCATAGCTTAATCAAAGTTGAACTGACGAGAAATATGCTGCATGCATAAACAAGGGACAGACCGACTCGAGTCTGTGCAGTGACATCACAACAGGATTAGGCCTACAGGGCAAGTTGTGGTAGGCATTTAAATTGTGATAGTACTTTCATTTGGATATAACTGTCTTTAGGCTAATTTGTCAACCATTAGATTTTGTAGGTACTATTTTGGTACAACAATGGCTAAAAAAAACAGCAACCAGGAAAAAAATTGCACATTGTCCATTATCACATAAATTTTTTAATAAGTGCTTGTCTGTCATATTTGCACTCAAATTTCAGCACTAACTCTGGAGACAGTGCAGCAAAAAATTTACTCAGTGTGCATTTTTCCAGTACAATAGATGACTGGAACATGGAAAATCACTGTACTGTATTCAATGTGAGTGTAGTGGGTCTGGAACATGTACAGAAATTCCAATTTTTGCCATTTTTATCACACACTTTATTAATTTCATAATAAGCTAATCAGAAAGCAACACAGAAGGAAACTAGTTCAACTTTTTTTCCATTTCTGTAAAAGGATTTTTACATGTGTTCAAGAAATATGGAACACACTACATACTTTGTTACTGAAAGAGAGATTTATTTACAGAATTGTTGTTGACTATTATAAAAGGCACAGAATCATATAATTACAGATGCTAAATACATACAACACAATAATTAATATACAAACCTTGGCGGCAGTACAGTGCCTTTTTCCAATTTTCTTCTTTTGGTGGCTTGCACCTTCTTTTTCCTCAAGTCAAGCACTCTAAATTCTTCATCTGAAAAATAGTTAAAAATTGTTAGGTGATACATTCCTCAAAATATTAAAACACAAGCCACACATAATACGTAACTTCTCAGCTAGTCATCTATTTGCAGCACCAATTAATGCAGGGAGCAAGACTGAAATTTCACAAGTTTATTATTGATTTCCTTGGGACTCATAACTGCTGACTTACTCAGTGAAAACTATGGATACTACCACTAGGGTCACTTTCTTTTTAATTGTTTAGTTTAATTCAATCCACCAATTCTATTCCTTTTGTCTATAAACTTCAAGTAAGACTAGGCGCTAGCCGCAACGGGGGCCCATAAGAACAAGGTTAAATACTGGGGTATGGAAATGAAAATACTTATTGCATCATTGTTGCTACTTCTAATTCTGTTATTGCTATGTCTCCATCTCCAGTATTGTATTTTCGTCGTAGGCTTAAATTTGAGCTGGGAGATGCGATTTGGATTTTTAGGAAGTTGGTTGGTACGAATGGTGATGTTCGTGTATTATGTCATGTACAGTATGTGTATTGTGCTTAATATATTGTATGATGTAATAAGTATTTTCATTTCCATACCCCAGATCCCTTTAACACATTCGAAAACAGGTTTGACCTTGAACGTCAGTTGCAAGTTGGGACGTGCCAGCCTGCTCCCGGAAGTAGTTATCAATTGGAGCGGATGTACATCATTTGATTATTTAACCTTGTTCTTATGGGCCCCCGTTGCGGCTAGCGCCTAGTCTTATTGAGCGCTGCCGCGATGTGCGCTCAGTAGTACGCCAGCTTTGTTCGGGAGCAGTGCGTTTTTAATTTGTTGTGAATCCCAATTAACATTCACAGAGCCATGAGGCGAGCACGTTATTATAAGAGAAGACATATTTCAAGACCTGTTTTTTGGAATGTTGGTTCTTCCGATTGTGACATGATCGTACAAAAAAATACAGTACAAAAAATACAAAAATACAAAAAAAATACATTTTGAAAATTGTTTTGTGTTTGGAAACAATTTTAGATATACGGTATACATTCTTTGGACTGTACAAAATATGCTAGAGAAAAACTAAAACTTAATCCTACTTTGCATGAAGAAGCAAAAAGAAAAGAAAGACAACGATGGCATGAAGATGGAAAACTGGTAAAATGAAAACTGTCAAAGATTTAAGTGACAGGGAAACAAGAGCAGTCCATAAAGATTCGAGAAGAAGATCAAAACTACACCGTGAAAGTAAAAATCAACAAGAAACTGTGGTAATTGTAAAGAATAGTAACTTTTCCGAAAACAAAAGAAAAAATTACAGAAAATGGTATAATTCTACTCCACTAATTACACAGAACACAAATTTGCTAGGGGCATTAGCATATTATCAAAGAAACCACAAATACAATAGTGGGGAGGATTATGAATATCAGGGAAATTGTGGGGTAAAATATGTGTAAAATATGTACGTTATTATTATATTTTCATATGTAAATACGTTAAAAGCAAAAAAAAACCTAACAGAAAATTACCTAACATCACAATATGTAAATACAGGGTACTGTTTGTCATCACATAATACCGTATTTCATTGTGCTGTAGTGTAAACACCACCTGTGCATTACATATTGTGAAGTTAGGTTGAATTTGGTTAGGTTTGCTACATTTCAAATAAATACACACCACAAATCAATACAAACCATAAATACGATAGTGGGGAGGGCTGTGAAGATCAGGGAAATTGTGGGGTAAAACGTGTAAATTATGTACATTAACTTTAAATCGTTTACTTATGTAAATACGTTAAATGCAAAAAGACCTAACCAAATATTACCTAACAACACAAAATGTAAATACAGTGGTACTGTTTGCCATCACATAATATTATATTTCGTCGTGCGGCAATGCAAATAACACGTGTGCGTTACATATCGCAAAGTTAGGTTATATTCGGTTAGGTTTGCTACATTTAAAATAGCTACACACACAGTAATATATNAATCCCAATTAACATTCACAGAGCCATGAGGCGAGCACGTTATTATAAGAGAAGACATATTTCAAGACCTGTTTTTCGGAATGTTGGTTCTTCCGATTGTGACATGATCATACAAAAAAATACAGTCAAAAGACTTGAGTGTACATTTTGAAAATTGTTTTGTGTTTGGAAACAATTTTAGATATACGGTATACATTCTTTGGACTGTACAAAATATGCTAGAGAAAAACTAAAACTTAATCCTACTTTGCATGAAGAAGCAAAAAGAAAAGAAAGACAACGATGGCATGAAGATGGAAAACTGGTAAAATGAAAACTGTCAAAGATTTAAGTGACAGGGAAACAAGAGCAGTCCATAAAGATTCGAGAGGAAGATCAAAACTACACCGTGAAAGTAAAAATCAACAAGAAACTGTGGTAATTGTAAAGAATAGTAACTTTTCCGAAAACAAAAGAAAAAATTACAGAAAATGGTATAATTCTACTCCACTAATTACACAGAACACAAATTTACTAGGGGCATTAGCATATTATCAAAGAAACCACAAATACAATAGTGGGGAGGATTATGAATATCAGGGAAATTGTGGGGTAAAATATGTACGTTATTATTATATTTTCATATGTAAATACGTTAAAAGCAAAAAAAAACCTAACAGAAAATTACCTAACATCACAATATGTAAATACAGGGTACTGTTTGTCATCACATAATACCGTATTTCATTGTGCTGTAGTGTAAACACCACCTGTGCATTACATATTGTGAAGTTAGGTTGAATTTGGTTAGGTTTGCTACATTTCAAATAAATACACACCACAAATCAATACAAACCATAAATACGATAGTGGGGAGGGCTGTGAAGATCAGGGAAATTGTGGGGTAAAACGTGTAAATTATGTACATTAACTTTAAATCATTTACTTATGTAAATACGTTAAATGCAAAAAGACCTAACCAAATATTACCTAACAACACAAAATGTAAATACAGTGGTACTGTTTGCCATCACATAATATTATATTTCGTCGTGCGGCAATGCAAATAACACGTGTGTGTTACATATCGCAAAGTTAGGTTATATTCGGTTAGGTTTGCTACATTTAAAATAGCTACACACACAGTAATATATNTGTTACATATCGCAAAGTTAGGTTATATTCGGTTAGGTTTGCTACATTTAAAATAGCTACACACACAGTAATATATAAACCCTTGATGACATACCACAAAATGCAAAAATCTGTCTTATACATAATAAAACATACCAGAAGTATGTGAATTTACTCGCCTAAGTAGGCGGTGGGTACAATTTTCCCACGGCGAGTAGGAAGTGGTGGATGCACTTGCATTTCTCGGGGTACCGGCGGCGAAACATGAACTCCGCCAGGTACCCCACGAAGTGCGGCGTCCTCCTGCCATACCGAGGAAGACTATGCCTTACATCCCGCTACACACGCCCTATTCTTTGGGTGTTCGCTCATGTATCGGGATCAACTAAATTCATGCTACGATTCACCCGAAGATGCTCATAGTCATGCTCTGAAAGACAATTATACGTACTCCAACAGTCACTTATAATTGTCATTCCAGGCTCTATGAATTGCTTGATTACGTTCTGAAGCGTCCTGCTAGTACAATCTTCGACAGGAACAAGAAATATATGATTAGTACGTCTCTCGATCTCACCAAAAACCCACTGCCCCTGGACAATGCGACCCTTATTATGCCTGCGCTTCCCAAACTTTGTCTCATCTATCTCAATGAAAGAGCCCACCCCCCAATTTTATCCCTTGTCTCACGCATACACCAGTCAATCATCACCTCGCGACAAAAGAACTACCAATCCACGACGGTAACCATACTAATATGACACATTCTATTAAAAGATTTTCTATAATTACAAAGNAAAAGAACTACCAATCCACGACGGTAACCATACTAATATGACACATTCTATTAAAAGATTTTCTATAATTACAAAGTATCTTTCTGTATTTCTTACCGACACATGTCCTAACTGACTGTTAACAGCGAAAAAATTCAATGTCCTCGGCCAATTCTACTACCATAGCGCATGAATTGCACCTTACCTCATTCTGCAAACACACCATGATCTACTACATAATCAAATAGTAGTGGCCAAAACAACGTTAATTCAATAAACTGGCTAACGTCCAGGTAACACCCATCACAGAGATGACTATCAGGCACAGAAGCACTCGTACTTGCATCCTCCATTCTTAAATCACAAGCCTTCACACGGTTGGATTTGGACGTCACTACTCACGCGCGCAGCAACACTCCACCTGCCGTGAACCGCAGAGTACTGCATATACCGGCCAACTAACCTATGATAACATCTACACATCCACAGCAGACATGTGACTGCTGATTCACATGTTTACTTTATTACAGCATTACAGGGCTATACAACATGGCGCACGACATAAACAAAACGGCCTAGCTCGTCGTATTTTATCTATTTTATTTTCAACGTTCTGCTTATTGTATCATTACGCCCTCGTAAATATCAAACAGGTAAGCCATGCAAAACCCATATCTATAACTTTGGAGCCTGGTAAAAATAAAGGTGAGAAGAAATACACACAAGATGCTGTAAAAGAAAGGTGAAAATAAATAGAGACAAGATAAGGTAATAAAAGCTGAGAAGAAATAGAGACAAGATACTATAAAAAAAAAGGTGAGAAGAAAGAGACAAGATGCGCAAGGAATTGAAAGAAATGAAAGAGAAGTATGAGCATTTGGAGAGAAAGCTTGAAAGAGACAGAAAACGAATGCAGAGAGAGCAAACATACTAAAAATGTAACACTCAGAAAAACCATGAAGAAACTTTTGAAAGGTAAAAAAAGTCTGGATGATGTTTCAAAAAGAAGACTGTTTGTGAATGAAGTTAACTGTCAAGAGATGAGGAACAGTTTCCATCAATAAAAGTCNTAGTAGTGGCCAAAACAACGTTAATTCAATAAACTGGCTAACGTCCAGGTAACACCCATCACAGAGATGACTATCAGGCACAGAAGCACTCGTACTTGCATCCTCCATTCTTAAATCACAAACCTTCACACGGTTGGATTTGGACGTCACTACTCACGCGCGCAGCAACACTCCACCTGCCGTGAACCGCAGAGTACTGCATATACCGGCCAACTAACCTATGATAACATCTACACATCCACAGCAGACATGTGACTGCTGATTCACATGTTTACTTTATTACAGCATTACAGGGCTATACAACATGGCGCACGACATAAACAAAACGGCCTAGCTCGTCGTATTTTATCTATTTTATTTTCAACGTTCTGCTTATTGTATCATTACGCCCTCGTAAATATCAAACAGGTAAGCCATGCAAAACCCATATCTATAACTTTGGAGCCTGGTAAAAATAAAGGTGAGAAGAAATACACACAAGATGCTGTAAAAGAAAGGTGAGAATAAATAGAGACAAGATAAGGTAATAAAAGCTGAGAAGAAATAGAGACAAGATACTATAAAAAAAAGATGAGAAGAAAGAGACAAGATGCGCAAGGAATTGAAAGAAATGAAAGAGAAGTATGAGCATTTGGAGAGAAAGCTTGAAAGAGACAGAAAACGAATGCAGAGAGAGCAAACATACTAAAAATGATACACTCAGAAAAACCATGAAGAAACTTTTGAAAGGTAAAAAAAGTCTGGATGGTGTTTCAAAAAGAAGACTGTTTGTGAATGAAGTTAACTGTCAAGAGATGAGGAACAGTTTCCATCAATAAAAGTCNGTGTTTCAAAAAGAAGACTGTTTGTGAATGAAGTTAACTGTCAAGAGATGAGGAACAGTTTCCATCAATAAAAGTCAACAAAACTTAGTGAAAATGGGCACCTATACCACTGGTAGACTGGCCAGGAAATTATGTGTGTTGGATATGTGCAGTCACTAACTTCTCTTAGAATGATGCAAAAGAAAATTAAATATAAAAAAAGAAAACTTTTAAATTTTGACACAAATAAAAATACTGCAAATGCTGTTAGGGACTTTTTGTAAAACTATAAAAACAGTAGATTGTGTGCTGGGAAAAAGAGACTATATAACAAAAGAAAAAATTAAGAAACAAAAGCGTTCTTTGAATGATTCATTACAAAACTTTGGTTTGGTTATGGAACAAGTTTGTTGATGTAGAAATTATTTAGACATCGTTGTTNGAATGATTCATTACAAAACTTTGGTTTGGTTATGGAACAAGTTTGTTGATGTAGAAATTATTTAGACATCGTTGTTGTTATTCACTTATCCTTAGAGAGTATAAAGTATTGCAAATTTTCAATCACGTACAATTAAAGAAAACTGTCCTNGTTGTTATTCACTTATCCTTAGAGAGTATAAAGTATTGCAAATTTTCAATCACGTACAATTAAAGAAAACTGTCCTGAATGGCTCTCGTTTCATCATTGCTTATTGGAGGAGAAATGTGGCATGGTCAGACGAGAGCCAATCTGCGAGCAAATAACAAAAAGTATGATACTGAAGTAAAAATCAAACGTAATACTCTTTAACAAATACCGCAACCAAAGACGAGAATGGACATGTGAGTTGAAGATTGAAAAATTTAAATTATATAGTGAGTCAAAAGTTTAACGTGCGTGAGTAGCACCCGTGGCTTAATTCCTATAACTATTTCGGATTGAACATTTTCTTCTATTAAATTCTTTTCCGCCCATGTACATAGCCATTAGGGCGTAGGCAGCTTCTAGTTTGCCTCCTTTGTAAATTTCTACGCAAGCAGTTCATCTATAATTGCTGCAAAATTTTTAAAATTTCATCCTCAATGATGTAAATTAAGTGATTTTTGTCTAATTTTTTTGGAGAAGAAGAACGAATCAATTTCGGCCTTCTATTTCTACTGAAATGTTACACTGCTTCTTGTGAAACATGCCTCTGTGTAGTACATGAAAACTTTTCAATGGCAGTTAAAAAACTAGAAATGTTAAAATTAATTGAAGAAAACTCAACATCTAATTTGATTGAAAGTTTATGCTGTACAGATAAGAAACAAAAATAATGTTTAGAAAGAAGATGCAAGGATTGTCAAGCAAAGGAAGTAAAGTTCCTTGATTGTGAATATTTGTCAGAAGAGCTAACTTACGAGAAATGGATAACAAGGAAAGTGCCAGTGATTGTTAAGAAGGAGAAGCTTTGTCAAAGAACAATCAAGATAGAAGTCAAGTGTACAAAAGAGGAATTAGCTAATGTTATAAAAACTTCTGTCCATCAGTTAATGCAACATTCAGCATGATCCACTTACAGGTCTCAAAAACCATCAATATTTTGTAACGGTATCACAGAACAATCAACATGACCCTGTAGCTACTGCTGCTAATTTGGAATCAATACTAAAGAAGTTAAACAAACAATACCTAGTGTATCAATCATGCACTTTTTAAGCAATGAACCTTCTATGCAATATAAAAATAAACAGATGTAACAAGTGTCTGGATCTTTTTTTGTCCTCCAGGCTGTGCGCTAAAGAAATGTTTTGGCACTACTCAGAGAGCGGGTGCAGTAAAAATGCTCCTGATGGAATCAGATCAAAAGGGACAGCTGATACTATTGTTGCAACGGACGAGAAAATTCCTGATTTTCCAACATTAGTGACTAAACTCCAAGAAAATTGCAAGGCCATCATTGTCAATCCAGTGGAAGAATCTGCAATAGTGAAACTTGAAAGTATAATACCTGAAGTATTAAAGGGAACAACAAAGATACACCAAATAACATTGCTGAAAGGGGAGGAATACCTACAGGCAAGAAGAATAAGCTTTATGCTTTGTGATCCGAAAGAATTATGCAGCCATTATGGAATTGGTAAAGTCAATGCTTCACCTCAACTGTATCCTTTTGAAATCATTATACCAAAAACTTGTTAGCTTTATTTCCCTTTATGCACTATACAGGCTTATTGGGGTCTAATTTAATTCATCTGTGAGGAAGGAAGTAGATAGGCAGCGAAACAGGAACTGCACCTGCATTCGCCTGGAGGGATGGTGGGAAAACCATTTTGGGAAAAACAACCCCAATATTGCATCAGTTTGGGATTGAACCCCAACTTCCCGAATGCGAGGCAAACTCACTAATCATGAGACCACCATGCTCGGTAAATTTAAAACAATGTGGCTCCAAAAGTTAACAGGGATATACATTTTATTTCACCAGACACACAATATATTATTTGACATTTCTTTAACAAAATTTATAGTTACTGAAATAATAAATGAAATTTGACGATTAATTTTAATTAATAAACATTTTCCATTTCCTTAACTTGGGTGCAGGTGCTACAGTACGCAGTGAAGTTTCATAAAAAGACAAGGCTTACATATTCAGAGATTTACTCTGAAGACAGTTTAGGAAGTGCTAACCTTCATGATCCATTTAAAAAATATGACTATGTGATTATAAAACTTCTAGGAAAAAATCCAACCCAACATTTTATTGAAAATAAAATAAGTTGTGATGAAATTAACATAAAGTCCATGAGGAAATGCAGTTCATCAAACAACAAATTTGTATTCTCATCAGAACAAACTCTGATGTTAACAAAGAACACATTCTCAATAAGAGGTTGCAATACATTTTTGATGATCTGCAAGATTTTAAATTGCAGTAACTTTTCTTTTACAACATTTTTTCTTCAATTTTGTTTTTAATTTGCAATAAAATTAAAAAAGTACATACTCTTGAATATTATTTTATTTTATTAATCCTTTATATTATTAAATTTACTCTACACAAGATAATCATTACCTCTGCTGTCAAAACCTGTCACCTCCGTGGACAAGCAAATATTTATACTCACAATAAATCATTAAACGCAAACAAACTATCTCTGCCACTGCTCCGGATGTAATCAGGTAAGTGTCTTAAACATTTCAATATAGAGTTTTATTGCATTTTCACAATTTTTTTATTATTATTTACTTGGTGAATGTATGTTATTTTGAGAATGACCCATACTTTTTCTTACTTTTTTTAATGTATATTTACTGACTTTCCCTTTTCTAAAGAATAATTTGTTCTCCATATTTAGGAAAGTTAACAAAATATTCTAACTGGTTAAAGTTAAAGCCAGACAAAATTAACCAATTAAAATTGAAGTTAAAATCCATGCAAATAACTGATTACAGTTTAAGTTAAAACAAAATTAACTGATTACAGTTTAAGTTAAACAAAAGCAACTGATTACAGTTTAAGTTAAAACAAAATCAACTGATTAAGTCAAAAGTTAAAGAGCCACAAAAATTTTTACAGTTAAAATAAAGCCTCAAAAAAGTTTTTCGTTAATGTTTATAAACAACAAAAAAAAGCTCACAATTTACAGTTCTAGAAAAATTCAATTACAACAACTTTGTTACTGGTTGCTGAATCAGATGGGCCTACTTATCAAAATAATGAATTAACAATCTTCTACAAAACCANTCACAATTTACAGTTCTAGAAAAATTCAATTACCACAACTTTGTTACTGGTTGCTGAATCAGATGGGCCTACTTATCAAAATAATGAATTAACAATCTTCTACAAAACCATTTTAAACAGAACTTCTAAAATTAACTCTTAAAACACAACTTAGCACGAAACTAGATCAGTGCAGTGACTGCAACAACAATCTAACTGTCCATGCTGCACAAGGACCATCAACTGTACTATTTGCGTAGTGAGAGATTGAATCGATAGATTGCGACAGTGGCACCTCGCCTACCTCACAATCGCGTTGCGTGACTAACGATAATCTGCGACTCAGTACACAGGTAACAGACAACGTCAGTGCATCAATCTTTGGACTCCAGGCAATTGCAAAGTTAACTAACGTTAGTTTAAATCGTTAATCAAATATTTTAACAATCATAAGTTAAAAGTTTATAGTTTTTTAAATTGTTAATCCCAAGTATGTACTATTCGCATCTGCAAACTGATTAACAAATTCTATATCCAATAACGTATTTTCCAATTGGATCATACATTAGCTTGAAATAAATAAATAAAAACTGGTTGGCTGAATTACTTATTAATTTACAAATTACAATGCAGCGAGCTTCTTTACATTTCTTTTATACTACAGGCTTTCCATTGTAAACTGAGCCTTTTCAAAGTCCTGCTTAAGATATACAGTACTTGTATGCACATTGTGTATTGTATTCTTTTAACCATATGTGAAATAAATTACCACTGCCATAAGCCTGATCAATTTGTTCATGCACCTGTCAAGTGACACTGTGAAATGAGGCACTGAATGGAATCTTCTTTTTTTAATTCAACTTGCAATTGGGCTATTGCCTAGTGGCAAGCGCTTTCTTCCCTCATTCCTCTCCACTCTCCAGTCCCTTCCTAAATAGTCCAAACCCCTTCCCCATCACCACCTCCTACTGCAACACATTTCACTCCCTCACTGTTCTCACCAGCATGGACTGTCTTCCCCTTTCCATCTGCCGCCATAACCTCTGAATCTTTCTACTGTTTGTACCCCTTGACCTATAAGGCCCCTTCATTAAATATCAACTACGTCCCCCATCCTCCCACTCCACAATCACCACCCTGTACATCCTGACCAGCCTCTCCACTCTTTGCCAGCCCTTCGGGAGCTCTACCCCAACTCCATCATTAAGGATGGCCTAAAATTCCTTTCATCCTCATCTTCTCGCCTCTAACTTCCCCATATACCATCAATCCACCTCGCTACTCTTCATTGTACCTTCTCCAGCTCCCATAGCTCCTCTTTAACATATGGGTCCCAGACTGCAACTGCATATTCTTTTATCAGCCTAATCATAGCTTTATAAGCCTTCTCCTTTCACTTCCCCACTAACCTCCTTCAAGCTGCTTTTCAGCATTCCCTTTAATAACACTCTATGTACTTGCTTTTTCCACCCAAGATCATTCTGAATCACCACCACTCTGGAGCTTCTCCCATTTCAAAGGGTCGCCGTGGCTGAGTAGTTGAGACTGCATGCTTACCGCCAAGGTCAACCGGGTTCAATCCACAACCATGTCACTCCCGGATTTTTCAGCTTATAAAACACTCACTCTAGTACTGTTTTAGTGTGTGATACCTTGTATCACACAAGTCTGGGTGTAATGGAATGCCACACATTCTGCAAAACCATCTTGTTTCACTAACTTTACAGTTTTTCAAGCACACACTGCATCTTCGTGTAGGTGTATTATCAGTTTTAGTTGCAGGGAAATGCAGCAAAACATTCTTTTTCCATCAAATCCGTATGGTGGATCTTTAGCTGGAGCTCGTCTGGGGGGTGTTATCAACCCCGAAGAACTTGAAAGACTGCTTGATGTTGAAGCAGGTGATTGAGGAACTTCAGAAATATCATCTTGTTGAATGAGGTGCCTGGATACAGACTGCATGTACTGAAGGAAAGTCAGTTTAGATGGATTTGACTTGCAAAACAGCACAAATGAATTGAAAAGCATACACTGCAGAATGTGGAAGAACAATTTTTTAGGCTACTTGACAGTTTTTCTGATGAAAGGATAAAGAGCAAGATACTGATCAGCATTGTCCACACCATGCATTTATTTATTATAGTCAACAGTGCACTCTGGTTTCATTTTTTTTGCTTCCATATTTATTTACAACCTCCTTCATATCTGCAGAATGTATTGTGGAAATCATATTTATTACCCTCTTATCAAGCCACAAAATCAGTAGTACAGGTCCTTCTCTCATGAATGTCATTTCCCCTCTTTGAAGGGAAGACGACTGTTGCTTGAATTCTTTGGGCAGCCCTCTATTTTTTCTGATTGTATCACATGTTGAGGTTTGCTTTGTATGGCGATCCTTGGATAATTTGGTGCTGTTGTAATAGTTGTCCATGTATACTTGATAACCTTTGTGCAAGTAAGCCTGTAGTAACTCTAGATCTGTCTCTTCCAGTTTCATTCCGCTACCATCATAAATCAATAATTTGCATACGTAGCCTGATGATGATTCACATACCATCCTAACTATCATCCCATACTTCACTATTTTTCCTGAGTTATAAACACTGAATCGTAATAGACCTCTCCATGCCAACACTCCCTCATCCAAAGTCAGTTGCTGTGATGGAATGTATAAACCTGTGAATATTTGTCACAGAGCATTTCTATGATAGGTTGTATCTTATAGAGAGCACTGGAATTATCTTTTTGCAAACCACTGTGGTAATTATCGAGAATAGCAGCTTTTCTGAAGGAAACATAGTAGACCCACAAAAGTAACATAAATGGGTTCCCACCGCTTTCCTTTTTAATATAGAGGAGGGTGTAATGGTAAAATAACTAGAACGTACTAAATAAAATTGTTAAAATACAAGGAATTCGGCTGCTTTGTTTACATCAGACGCCATGTTGAATAGCCATGTAATGCTGTCGACGGAGACGTGAACTGCGTTTAGATGCAATAACAGTGCAGTTCGTGAGTTGTGACGTCCGAATCCGACAGTGCGAACGAAGGCTTGTGATTTAAGAATGGAGGGTGCAAGTAAAAGAGTGCTTCTGGGTAATTATTGTGACTTTTCTGAACGAAACGTCCTAGACCAACAAAACTTGCATTATTGGGTTCTGCACAACTTACCTAGTTAATATTCAAGAGGACGTCATGTTAATATAAGTAGAACGTATTAAATAAAATAGTTAAAATTACTAGTTGTTCCCCGCTTTGTTTACAGTGGAGGCCATGATTTTTGGTGATGTAATGATTCCTGCCGTCATCGTATTGGCTCTTGGGGTATTGTTACGTCACCGTAACGGAAATTTTTGATAAAGCTCAGTAGCCATTCTGTCTTTCGCTGTGTGTGTCGCGATGTCCCAATCCGGCGGATTTAAAATGGAGAAAGCAAGAACCAGTGCTGCTTCTGTGCGTTATATTCGCCTATGAACGAGTGTCAGTGCGTAATATTCTGCTATGAAAGAGTGCTTCAGTGTGTTATATTCACGTATGTGGCGTTTTAGTGGAACATGGTGTTTTGTCGAGTGAGGTAAGGTTGAATTGGCCGTTGATAGAGGAATTGTACCAACTGCCTTCTAGGTGAGTTAAATGATATTCTTTTGGCGTGTTTTACGGTTCCTTTAAATCCCTAAAATCCTAAATTCGTAGTTTAGTGTAAAACCCTACGGTAATTATTAAGTTTAAGGGCTTTTCTGAAAAACACAAAAAAAAATTCAAAATTATGATATATTTCCATTCTACTAATCCCGTAGAACACGAACATACAAGGGACATTAACGTCCGACTAATTTCGTAATATGTGCTCACCTAACCTAACAGAACCTAACCCCACGATGGGTGAAACACTATTTTACATTTTTAAACTAACCTAGGATATTAGGGTTTTACACTAAACTACGAATGTAGGATTGTAGGGATTTAAAGAACCGTAAAACACACCAAAATAAGGTAAATTGACTCACCTAGGTAGGGGGCTGGTATAATTCCTCTGACGTTAATGGACGTAAACAAACATATTTCGCAAGTTTTTTTTAATATGTTCTACTTATTTCAACATTAAGTCCTCTTGAATATGAACAAGGTAAGTCGTGCAGCACCCATTAATGTAACTTTTCTTGGTCTAGGACATTTCTTTCAAAAGCGTAAACAAACTAGCTATACTGCTCATTTCACAATTTTGTTCAATTTTTTTAAATATGTTGTACTTATTTTAAAGCTATGCCCCTAGTATATTCGTATTCTGCATGATTAGTAGAGTAGAAATATATCATAATTTTCAATTTTTTTTTTTTAGTTTTTCAGAAAAGCTTCTAAACTTAATAATTACCAAACCATACAATCCTAGATTAGATTAAAACCCTACAATCCTAGGTTAGATTAAAAATGTAAAATAGTGATTTGCTCATCATGGGGTTAGGTTAAGTTAGGTTAAATGGGCACATATTACGAAATTGGGTGAACAAATGTTAAATTAAGGTGTTTTTGTATTTTTTGTTGAGTGTATTTTTAGTGATTATACACCACAATTTCCCTGATCTTCATAGCCCTCCCCACTATCATATTTGTGGTTTGAATTTGTAATACGTTGATGGCCCTAGTAAATTTGTGTTCTGTGTAATTAGTAGAGTGTAACTATACCACTTTCCATTATTTTTTTCTATTATTGTCAGAAAAGTCCCTATTCTGAATAATTACCGTTACCCACGCACGCAAGTGCAATTTACAGAGCATCGTTTCCTTCCATTTTTTGGGGTTTGTTTTGTGTAAGCATCATTTCTGGGAGTATGATATTTTTATTGTAGCTTTTATATTTGTGCGGTGCGTGTGTTCTGTGCTGTCACGCGTGCTGTGTGTGTGCTAAACATATTGTGGCCCGGTTTTTATGTGTAGTTAAAGAATATACAGTGTGCATTCTAGCAGATCTTAGCAGGGCTGTCAAATGTGCTTAGTTTACCGTGAAAATCCCATACGTAGAAATAATATTCAATAATAAACATGAAAAATTTAACTCACCATCAGGCTGCACTTCATGTTGGTGAGAGACGCATCGCAAAATAAGCAACGGTTCTCGACACCCTGACGCGCGTAAACACTTAAACCCAAACAACTGTTTACCCAATAACTTCAACACGAATGTCATACCTAAAACCAAAACACTAATGATTCTTCAAGAAATCAAATCACAAATGCTCAACTTAGTGTGTTTACATTACAATTTCCATAGAGTCAGGCGCTAATAAAGATGACTAAATATCAACGACATCTATATATCGCATTATTCACAGAACCTTTTACGCCCCTTTTTCAAGAAGTAAATGTGACTCAGGGAAAATTCGCGAAAAAGTATAACTATACCCTAAATGAAACATCGATTGCTAGCATTCCTATCCTTCCGAACATACCGGTGGTAGGAGTATCGGATGTGAGCTTTGATATTGCAAATGGGAATGTGGGTCGTATAATGTATCGTTGGACAGATTGTCTAAAAGGAAACAACATTACCTAAGACATTTTTTCTGACGTGCATAGTTTTCGCACAATAAATACTATAATCTAAACATATCGTTTGTAACGTGCGTAGTTTACGCAAAAATGAAAATTAACCGCAAACATGGTTTACTTACAACAATCAAAAGAAAATCAACGAAACGTGTTGTTTTTCTGGCATGCATACCTAGTGTCTGTACAATCACAAGGACGTCGGGTGTACTGTAAATACTGGTATGGTGTGAGAGAACTGCCGTGAACTGGGAACAACAATTCGCACACATCACTCATCATAAACAACCTTTTGATTGTATGTAAACTAGGTATACATGCCGAAAAACAACATGTTTTGTTGATTTGAATTTGATTGTAGTAACAAATAGTTTTCGTTCCGCTTCATTGTGCGTAAACTACGCTCGTCACAAACCTTTTGTTTACATGATTTATTTTATTGCGCGTAAACTACGCAGGTCAGAAAAAATATCTTAGTGAATGTTGTATCCTTTTAGACAATCTATCCAACGATACCTTATAAGACCCAATTTCCGATTTGCAATTTTAGACCTCACCGGCCCCCCCTCCAGGCCTTCTTACCAACCAATATGCTGCTACCATAGGTATGTTCAGGGAATGGGATTACTACCAATCGATGCTTCATATATGGTACAGTTATCACAATTTTTTCGCGAACCCCTGGTGTCGCGTTTTTTTTTTTTTTTTTTTTTTTTTTTGGAAAAANCATGGGTGCTATGAATCACCTGGTATATAGGTCAATGCTAAAGCCTAATGAATAAAGATGAGATATACCTGACATGCTGAATGCGCACAACATCTAGGTGTCCCAAAAGTGTACTGCTTTTCTCTCAAAACAAGACCTAAAGGTCCAGCTATGCCTCCATGTGAGGAAAGACCACACAGCCTATGCCGACCAGCTGTCCAGCACACTCTTCATACTTCACCACCTTACCAACAGGCATGTCACATGCCTCGATATTGCAGGGGTATGAGTTGACACTCCCAGGCGAATACAACTGTCCGCCAGCAGAGGAAACCAGTGAACCAGAAAGAGGTACCGCTAGGAAACAGCAGAGAACATAGGAGCTGGAAGCAGCCTGTGTACACCATACAGCCTATATCAAAAAGTGGGTATCCCTCACTATGCCACCACCGAAGCTACTACGATCAGGGCAGAAGATCTTCGTCAGGGAGCACTTGCTGCCCTCGGCATTCAAAAACTTTTGTGCTGACCTTGGCACTAAGTGGAGTCATCAGCATGTAGTAACAAAGGCATTAGAGGGCCACTACATATCTAGTCCGCATAAATCACTGACGGGTCATCCACGTCTACAGGGACGACATCAGGCGAGCTGTGCATTAGGAAGCTCAAGCAGAGTCCGCAGACGCCGAACCACAACAGCCACCATGCGACGAACAGTCAACGCAAGTGGCGGAATCGTCAAATGGCCACACAGTGCAAGACTTGTTCTGCCCCACGATGCCCGGTGTCCAAATGTCCTCAAGGATAGTAGGTGTAGGACAAGACTATGCATCACACACCACTGTGACCAAAATATCACTAATAGAAAAAAATAATGCCTACAAATGCCATGATGCCCTGTGTATTGATGCCTGACATCGAGGCACCCTGCGCCGAGGCGTCAATTCCAGCTGACTCTGCAGAGCCACGTATGGACGAGGAGACAAATGGTGACAGCATGTATATACAGGCTTCTCTCCCCATGGTCGTCACGTCAACAGCGGAGACCACCGAGAGCAGAACAACAAGTACTCTACAGGCGGCCGGTCAGATGTCAGAGGGGGACACCTCAACAGGGACTCCTGCGATCCCCCTGGTGCCCCTGCACCAGTAGCAGCAGTGACAACAAGAGTGGGAAGGAAACAATATGCCTCTATGCCACTCCAAATAGCTTCGTCCAGTCATGCAGGCCCGGTGCATAGTCTGTCGGGACTGTACATTCCACAGCACTACGAGGCACTGGCACGCCCATCAACAGTGCCCACTGATGCCACTCAACACAACACCAACAGAGCGACCCTCACAGGGGTGCTACAACCTGCGATCAAACAGGCCCTGGAAGACGGTTCCAGTGTGCTGTGCCTGACTGCGTAGCTACCAAGTAGTTGATGGCCAGGAGCACGAATGGTCTTTCGATGGAGTGGAGCCATTTGACATGAACCCTAACTCACTGGTCTCTGCGACCGTTCGCTGTGCCACAATGCAACAATTGCCGATCACCATGCTGACAACAAGAATATCTGGCACGGCCATCAGCTACAGTATTTCGACAGTGTTAGGGAAAGCATCTGCTTCCCAACATCGCGCGAGTCAGCTGGCGGTCCTACTTTGTTCCGACCACTTGGGCAACACAGGACCGTCTCGTGGTTTGGATCCCAAACGACCAGCATGTGTGCTCACACTCAGCACTGTGTCGTCAGGGCATAGCACATATGAAAACGACACCAGGGTTTGTAGCTCCTCTGATCGGGATGTATAAGAACAACATATGCCATTGTGCAACACTAAGTGTTTACGAGTGTTAGTGGTCCCCAAAAGCATTTCTTTTGAGTTGGTTTTTTTATTGATTTTGAAACGTGTTAATTTTAAAGCCCCTAGCCTCAGGCATAGAAAGATTTATAATTTAGGACATCACCTCTAAATTTTATTTATCTATTTTAGTTTATTTTTCATGTATTTTGACAGTTGAACTTCTTTCTTTATTTGTTATGAGAACTCAGCTCAAACATCTTTGGTTATGCTAGTTAATTTGTCATTGTTTTTCTCTTAGCATTTTACCTGGTTTTATCCAACAGTTTTGGCTATGGAGGAAGGTATAAATTACAGAAGTGATTAGACTATGATGGAGGAAGTGACATATTTTTAGAATTTCCTGTTTAATAAGTGTCACTGTGTAAACCCCGTGATTAATTACTCTCTCGTCAGACTCCATGACAAGCGGTATTACGTAAAATGTGGTCTGCAATATTTGCTACCAAATTTGCAATTACACCCAACATAAGTGCAGGAATTGTAATTGAGAGGCGCCAAGTTTCAGTAAATATGTGGGGCACGAAAAGAAGACGCCCGAAACCGTGTAACAATTAGATTTTGAGTACTTCAAGTATGCCGGCATCCGTCTCCACCAACAATTAAATATGACCTACAGGGCTGAAAAATATGAATTGGCATAATTTTACGCATGTGTGCTGCAAATTTAGCTACAATTATTTGGAATCTATAAATTATTTTTAATTTTAAGGGAGTGATTTTTGGACATTTTAAATTTATAATCTGAATTTTAATTAGGGCGTTAATTATTCTACGAACACTATCCAGAAGCCAGTTGAGGGAAGTTCTTGTTCTAAAGCCGAGTAATATCTACGAACATTTTAAGTATTTATTGCTGAGAAATCAATGAGCCAGTTTCAGATTTGCTCACGTAAATTATATTTGTGTTTGCTAAGATTTAAAGAGGTAATATAGCTTTCTGATTCCTTCTCAACTGAAAATAATTTTCATTGGCAGCTAATTTTCATTGGATTTTCATTAATTTCTCACTGCATCCTAAGCAGATTATTTTTATAATTATGAATTCTCATTTTTATGTATACTTTTATATTAATAAACCTATTTTTCGGCACTTATGAATTGTGTTATGTTTTGTGTAGAAGTTGCAGTACAAAAAATTTTATTATCAAGGGATTTTAATGTTTTGTTTTCCTAGTTATCATATAAATTGTGTGCAATTTTGTCTTGTGTGTAAATATATTGATTTTAGGGGTATTTATTTTTCAAGTAATTTTGTATTATGTAGAGTATTTTCAATCACAATTCCTGTACTCTCTTCTAACCTGTGATCGCAATTAAAATTCAGACATTTCTGCAACACAATTACAAGTTTAAGCAATTTTCCCACACTGTATCAGTCAAAGGGACGCCGACTAGAGTGGCGTCATTTCATCTCAGTCAGACGCCACACGCAAAGAGAAAGCAAGTGGCACAATAGGAAGTTGTTTAATCATCACTTGTACACCCGACAATCCTTTACATACTCTACAGGTTAATGTTTTATATTGCTTACTACAAGGAGCCAATACTTTAATTTTCTTCACACGGACGCAGAATACCTTTTTCACACACAGCAAATTAAAACCTCAGCATAAATTTGGCTCCCAAACGTATGTACCTAACTAACTACCTTCCAAGTACTGAAACACTACAGCTAAGAATGCCACAAATGTCACTTTCTTATGTGTATCTTCCAAGAAAAGTAGTCTGTCAGTAGATCTACCTCTGAAGTGGCTCTGTTTGCAGATTTTTCTAACGAATATAGAAATAGTAGAATATAAATTGAGAATTTGGCATTATTGGACAGGGGACCGGGGCCAACAGGCCACCATGTTGTGATGTCACTCGGCCACGATATTACGTATGAGTGACCTTAACCTCACACCCATGCCCTTGATCCCGTGCCTGTAACCTTGGATAACCTCGAGCCCAAAAAATTTTCAACATTCCCAAAAGAGTCAAAAAATGTTTCGAAAAGATCTGCAATTTTATATTTAAAAAAATTTAAAAATATGTAAATTAAAACTTTCTAAATCCTAAAATTTATTACAAATTTATTTTAAAAACCTTCATTTTCGGAGGTTTCCCTGCACCACATTCAGCAGACGACTGACCCCTTCCAACCATTAACTCTTGACGCGATCGTATACCAGAGTTGTAATGTGATGATTATAAATTGCCCGGCGCCACAGCCCTACGGTGAGCTGGTGAGATTATTTGGGTCGTTCGGCCGACGGCCCAGGGGTTCTCTAGTAATACAACGTCAAATACTATGAAATTGCGAGCTGTTTGGCCGCTGCGCACGCCTAAATTAATAAAGCACTCAAGTTTTTTNAACACTCTTCGACAATAACAAATCCCTCCTCGACCCTCTCCATCACCTACCACCACATATCCCATACACCACCTCTCTCCTTATTATGGTTTATTATATCGTTGGCATTCCACCCTAGCTCCACCACCTCTTTCACTGGAGTCGCAGCTGGCTGTTCGCCTTGTTGCGACATCACCCGACTACCATATTGGATCTGGATAACCTTTACCTTGCACCAGTGTCCTTGACTTGTGCCTGTGGCCTTGAATAAATGTAAGATCGAAAATACCCAAATAAATTTAAAATGTTTAAAAAATTTTAAAAATAAATAAATAATTTGAAGTCCGGGTTTTGATGGTTGATGAGACTAAGCTCCCCGCACGAAGACCAGCAGACAACTTGTAACAGGGCATTTCGGACCAAGATTGTAAATAAGTAGTAGGAATATGAATTCGGTATAATTAGTTAGAATTGTTGTAGGAGTGTCATTCAAATTGGTGTGAGTGAAGAGATTTGGGCGGCTCTTAACAGCGAGATCTTGAGATACGATGTGGGTGATTGAGGTGAGTATGGAGTGGAGCCGGAATGAAAAGGCGGGGTGAATGGGAGGTTCCTGTGAAAACCCGCCGACCAACAGCATCGTGTAGAACGATTCCCACTTGTAAAAATCCGGTGACCCGGCCGGGGATTGAGCCCAGTTCGCCTTGATAGGAGGCGAGCAGGCTAACTGTTCAGCCACCATGAACCCTCAAATTGGTATGTGTTTGTAATCGTCAATAGTGTAAGATAAGTTTTTTAGAGTAACTTTGTATTTTTCATTTTAATTTTAGGATTTTATATCGAGAGAAAGGACAGGCAGGAGGGTTATGTGAAATAGGTGGCTTCATAGCTGGGGAAGCAACCCCAAGCAGGGGACATCATGCTGGTGTTTTGTTAGATGTAGGAGGTCATCCTTCGAGGGTCGTTAGGGTGTTCTGCCTTGTCCATGGCAATGCCTGCGAGGGACGTGTAATACTGTGAACCCCGTAGAGTGATTGAATATTAAAGTTATAACTATTAAAGTAATTATAATAATTTTTGTTAGATTGCTAGTAGAGCACCCAAATGACAAAATGTACAATACGTAATAAAATAGAATAAACAGGTAATCTGTAATCGAGGGGAAGTCTCACTATTGTCTAGGCTCGAGGATGCTGATTGGCCGGTGGGCTTCCCTATAGCCACGCGGAGACGAGACGTTGCGCCTCACTGTGAGAGGAGTCGTGAGCGACAGAAGTCCTCGCAGATACGCAGGCCGAAGCCGTAGTCCCTGTCTCGATTATTTATTCAACTCGTAAAAGAGTTGCAAGAGGCTATAGTCAATTCGAATCCTGGCCGAAGCTATGGTTTTCGTGTGGAGGATTAATTACGTGCATGGTAGTTATCGCAAAGAAAACCATTTTGGCCTTCTGGGTTGTGACTGGAGCTGCATTAACGAGAGGACTAGAGTTAATTAAACTTGTAAGTACCTGAGCAAGATGCAGCGCTCACGATACGTATTTTGAATACAGGTATTGGTTTTCACATAATATTTAACCAAAGACGATAGTGTACTGACTCCCAAGTTCCAGTGTGGCCATGATGGCAATCACTGTGTTTTTTCATTCCTTTAATTAAGTGGGAAGAGAAGGAAATACATCTATCACTGACCATATTAAAGGTGACATGCTAGATGCACACAGGCCGGAATATCGCAAACTGATCCCTACAAATTTCTGTTGTCTGATTACTGAAGTTCGTTCGACCCCATCCACCCTCACCACATATTTGTATTGGCTGTTTAGTCGGCAAGCCTCCACCACCTCTACCCCCCCACCCAAGTCCACGCCCATCCCACCAAGTCCATCCCCTCCTCACTCTACAATAAATTTTGCTTGTCCTTCATTGGGTATTTTTTGTTACCCCTTTACCCAATTCTATAGTCTGACCAGTTATTCTCGCTAGCTTAATCCCTTACCACTAACACTCTTGTTTTCAGCATTTTCCGACACTGTGCGATAGTGTGGGAAAAGTAGTAAATGTGAACAAAGTTTCCCCCCACTACAGCTTTCACATCCTCATCGTTTTGGAATCGTCGTCCATCGAGATCCTTTTTCAGCTTACAGAAAACATGAAAATCGCATGGTGCTAAGTCTGGACTGTATGGAGGATGCTGCCATACTTCCCACTTGAATCGCTGCAGTAGTTCGGACGTTTGGCGGGCAGTTTGAGGTGTTGCGCTATCGTGCAACAAAATCACACCGGCGCTCAATTTTCCCCGGCGCTTCTCTTTAAATACTTTACGCAACCAGTTCAACGATGAGGAAGTGAAAGCAGCTGTCTCCGGGTGGTTACATAGCACTGGAGGAGATGTCTACGCATCTGGAATCGAAAAGTTGGTTGACCATTCCGACAAATGTTTACAGTCTCTTGGGGACTATGTGGAAAAGTGAACTTACATTGTATGTTGTCATAGCTGTGTTTCCTATGTATAGGCGGTTTCATACATTGCCATAACGTGGAAGTGTAACTTATTTATTGATTTGCCCTCGTACATTCCAAACAGGAGCCGCTGTATCACAGTTGTTACAGTGCTTGCCTCCTATCAAGACTAAAGAGTTCAACTCTTGAAGGTGGCATCCTGATTTTCGCGTGTGTGTGTGCTGCAGTGGACGTTGACAGTGGTTGGTGGGTTCTCTCGGGGTACTCCTGTATCCCTTCCTGCATTTCATCGCCGCACCTTACCCGATCCACTTCACCTTAATCACCACCAACGATTTCAGCTGTTAAGAGTCACAATATTCTCTTTCAATTTGGCAGTCCAATCACATGTCTACCCTCGAAAATGCACTGGAATACTCACTACGATATTTTTAAAAAAATATATCTCTAGCGCCATTAATTTCACTAGGAGCAACCAAAGTGTGAAATTGTATTGCTCCTGTATTTTGTAAACATTCAGCACTTTCGCATCACTCAGTTCAGCGAAATGGCTGGAGTAAAGTGGAAATGAGTGAAAAAAGCAGGAAAAAAAGACAAGACCCTCGAATCAGTAGAGGGGCCACAGCAATTGCTTACTATCACGAGTCTACATGCAGCATCATACTTACCGGCAGTGCGCTGGGGGCTGGCTCAAACTTCCGCTTCGACCCCCGAGACAGGTTCGATACCCAGTGGCAATTTTCGCATGTGACTGACGATGCCACTGGCTGGCAGATTTTCACAGATAAGTCATATTTCCCTTACCCTTGCATTCTGGCAATGCTATATCCACCTCACCTCGCCATTCTCATTCCTGTAACTGACCGGGAGTTTGATGCATGTCCCTACAGAAGGACAGCATACTCCACTTGGATACCAGTCTACCCTTATCACATCCAAAGTCTCAACCCTAGGTGGGAACTGTCAGGGGATTTTCATTTTCTCGAGTCAGTTGTTGGAAATGCAGTGCAACCCACCGGTTTTCCAGTATACGAGATCGAAGCTCTAGGAATCTGTCGGCCGAGAGTCAGTCGTCCACATGAAGATGTTGCCCATTTAATTCAGCGAGAAAATATGTATATATAATATATACATTTTAAAGGGCAATCATGGCAGCACACTTAAAAACCTCAAATCCTGTTCGCCCCAACAAGGGCCAAGGAAAACATAAAACCTGCAGATGCAGTCGCCTATGTATCATATATATATATATATATATATATATATGTGTGTGTGTGTGTGTGTGTATGTGTATCAAGGAATATACATTCTTTTAATTATGTATACATTTAAGTAAGACATTATTCTTATATATATATATATATATATATATATATATATATCACTTTGCACATTATATGGTAATATAAAACATACGACTAAAGAATATTATACTTTAATATAAATGTATGTAAGTTCCGGAAATCTGTGTTATAAAATATGGAATGTTATACAAATTTTCAAGTCATTAAGTTCGTTTTTTACTAGACATGATTCTCAAAGAAGAAGGAAAATAATTTTTAAAATTTAATTTGCTAGAATTACACACATATGAATATTTATTATAGCCAAGTGTGTGTGTGATAATACATATTACTTCGGTGATGTAAATTCTGGCAAAGATAAAACACATTCGTATCCACACACATGTTATATGACGACTTATAAATAGCTGAAGTCGTGTAATTTGTAAGTAAATTGTTATAATATCTTTGAATTAATGAAAATTTTAGAGCATGAAATTTTCTTTACTATTTTTACGATTCATTGGCTTGTATATCAGGGATGTATGTATGCAGCTGACAAATTGAGGACATCCGGTATTATCCTTGGATGTTCTTAGGTGTTTGGAGATACCAATCAGTTTTATCCCACCCCAAGAAAAGACTGTAAACACGAAAACCGGCCAAAATCTTGGTGTCTAGGTGGATAAATGTGTGTTATTTGTTCACATAGTGTCCTTATTTAGAAGAATCTTCGGATGAACTCATTGCAGATAAAGCAATTGTAGAAATCAAATGCCCTATGTCGATAAAAGATTTGTCACCAGAAGACGCATATTCTGCAGGAAAGAGTAACTTTCCACAACACAAATACGGTAAGCTCAGGCTCAGAGAAGATTAGACTTCCTCTTCCGAGTTCAGGGCCAGTTAAACATAATGGAAAGATAATAGTGCCCCTTTGCTGTGAACACTAAAAGGCCATTTTTAATCATCGAAAATTAACTGAAGCATTTAAATTACACAAATGAGTAGAATTTCAATGGATTTTAATACCGTCACAATTAATAACTCGCATATTATTTACTGTAAACTATATAAGAAATTATATTATTTAAATTAATTAATATTATAATTTTATTGTATGTATGTGCTTCCTTTGTAATGTTGATATGGTAAGTGTAAATATGTTTATCTTTGAATGTCTCTGGTTTTCTTTCAAGAGAACGTAAATAGTTATTTGAGCTCTGAAATTATTATTTTCTTTTTAGATTAACACACTTAATGATTGATATGTTTTGTATTCACTACACAGCACAGTTAGATTTCGTTTAAGTTTCTTTATGTATATTATTTCATTTGGTACTATAAATAACCATCGATTTCTTCCAGACAATGAAGACTCTGCTTCGCTCAGTGAAAAGGGACCTTGTTTAAAGAAGTTTAAGTATCCAAAATTTGATTCAATGTTTTGACTTTTCAGAAAATATTATGTTTTTATTAGACGAACCAAAAACAGAAAGATAAATGAAATTCCATTAAAAACGCTTATTTTAACATAACTTTCAAACATTGACTTTTAATTTTGTTACTTATAAATTATAACAATTTTTATAAATGGGAATTGATTTCGGCTTAAGTGTTTCTTAAAAAGTGTTGAATTGCCTAGAAATTTCTTTGTTAGTAAGGTAAACTCAAAAATGATTTTTAGTTGTGCCCAAATATTACTTATGGACAACCTTAAAATTTGTATGACTAAAAATATAAATGAAAATTATCAATTTATAGTTAATTAGTTTTTATTTTTATTTTTTTATAATGCAATTTTTAAGATCTTATCACAAAATTTAAAAATAAAGCTTACAGGTGTATGTGTATACACACGCTACACACACACATACATACTAAAAACCTTAAAATTATAAAACCTAAATGTTATTTTTTTACAAGTGCGAAGAACTATTTGAAATTTAGCCATATTGTTATTATCTAAAATGTCTCGTATTAATGCATAATAGCAATTCCATACCCAGCAAACTTCTGACGAGCTAAGCTTCTGACTGATTTGAGTTTCTGAGTTTTCTTCCGATACTAGTTGTCAAAAGGTTCTTGTTATAATACAAGATAAATTTTGTATATTTACAGGACATTGTTTTATAGAACATAATAAACTGCTGATGTATGACCATGTTTATGATAATATTGAAGACAATAGTAATTGGTTGTTAAAATTCAGCTAGTTACACAATTTCTACAGAAACATGTTGTAGATTCAGTCCTTATTTACTCGTTGCCTTAATTAAAACTATCATGGCAACTAGTATCAACAGAACTGTTTGTAACAAATACACTGAAGAGCCAAAAAAATTGGTACACCTGCCTAATATCGTGTAGGGCCCCCGCGAGCACACAGAAGTGCCGCAAGACGACATGGCATGGACTCGACTAATGTCTGGAGGTATGCAGGAGGCAATTCACACCATGAATCCTGCAGGGTAATCCACAAATCCATAGGAGTGCAAGGTGGTATAGATCTCTTCTAAGCTGCATGTTGTAAGGCATTACATATATGCTCAATAATGTTCATGTCTGGTGATTTAGGTGGCTAATGGAAATATGTAAATTCAGAAGAGTGTTCCTGGAGCCACTCGGTAGCAACTCTCGATGTGTGGGGTGTCACATTGTCCTGCTAGGATTGTACACGTCCGTCGGAATGCACAATGAACATGAATGTGTGCAGGTGATCGGACAGGATGCTTACGTATATGTCACCTGTCAGAGTCGTATCTAGACATATCAGGGGTCCCATTTCACGCCAAATGCACACGCCCCATACCATGACAGAGTCTCCACCAGCTTGAACAGTCACCTGTTAACATGTAAAGTCCATGGATTCATGAGGATGTCTCCATACTCGTACACGTCCATACGCCCGATACAATTGGAAACGACACTCGTCAGACCAGGCAACGTGTTTCCAGTCATCAACAGTCCAATGGCGGTGTTGGTGGGCCCAGGCGAGGCGTAAAGCTTTGTGTCGTGCAGTCAACAACGGTACACGAGTGAGCCTTCGGCTCCGAAAGCCCATATCAATGATGGTCCGTCGAATAGTTCACACACTGGCACTTATTGATGCCCCAGCATTGAAATCTGCGCCAATTTGAGAAAGGGTTGCAAGCCTGTCACGTTTAATGATTCTCGTCAGTCTTCGTTTGTCCCGTTCGTTCACGATCTTTTCCCAGCCGCAGCGATGTCGAAGATTTGATGTTTTACCGGATTTCCGATATTCACGGTACACTCGTGAAATGGTCGTACGTAAAAATCCACATTTTATCGCTACCTCGAAGATGCTATGTCCCATTTCTCGTGGGCCGACTATAACACCACGTTCAAACTCACTTAAATCTTGATAACCTGCCATTGTAGCAGCAGTAACCGATCTAGCAACTTTGCCAGAAGCTTGTTGTCTTATATAGGCGCTGCCGACCGCATCGCGTTACTCTGATTGGTTCAATACCTCTGTAATTTGCGTACGCACGCCTATACCAGTTTTTTTTGGCTCTCCAGTGTACAACAAATGTTTGCAGTGTAGCACTTATCTGTTTATTTAAATGAACTTTGGGGAGTTTGATCACGAAGTGGAGCTTGGTCCAGCTACAGAACTTCACGGAATTGTTAGTAACCTTGCCTGCTGGGCAGGTGGCTAAGCGATTATACCAGCAATCTCCACGATGGCAGACCAGGTTCGATTCCCGGTGAGTCAACAGCCAGATTTTTGCATGTGGGAAAAGTGGCGGACATTGCAAATCCAATAGCCTGTGGGTTTTCACGGCTCACTGCGGTTTTCCCTACAGTTGTAATCCGATGCGTTTCCATTGCTGCCATACTTGCTCTTGCAGAAGCTTCTATGAGGTCCGATGCACGAGCCAGTTTAGAAGCAGCTATGAGACACTGCATAAAATATACTGATTATATGAGTGCGTCTTTCTAACATGAAGCATACTCTATGTGTGTACAGATGAGCGTGCCTCACAATAAATACTACCCACATTTGTGAAACAAAAGAAATTTTATTGTACAAATTATGCACATCTTAATATTCCGTCATTGCTGATTAAAATGGGAACCATACAGTTTGTATTATTTTATTTTGTACAGCCAGAACTATAATGTAAGCATCCGTGAGTAAATTGTTTTTAAATATTTAGGGAAATTTAATAGTTCATATAATTCAGTTAATTATTCATTAAAAATAATAATCCAAGATTTTAAAAAATAATGTGGAGTTTTTTCTTATGCTCCTTAAACAGCGACCATAGTGTACGCGGACACTATACACCTGCGGTACCATCACAGTGCGACATAATAAACTTGAAACTTAATTAAACTCACTTACGTAAAGTTTTTCTGAGTGGGTAGTAATGAATGCACTATCACATAATATTTAAAATTTTCTGTATCGTACACGAATGTTAATTTTACGAATGTTTATAAAAATTACTACATACCTGTTTCAGCTTCCTCACATAGAAATCTCGCACATTGGTCGCGGTTTCCGTGATTGCAATATGATTGGTCAAGTACGAAAACTGGTATGAAACATGCGACGGAAAATAGAAGACGTTATTCCAAATCTGGCATGATATTCAGCCATACGAGACGATAAATGTCTTACTGCCTGTCTGGTATAACAACCACTTTTAGTTGTATTTGTGCATAATTTAATTGCACAGTACAAAACATATACATTCTAATTTATTACAGGAAAGATACATATAAACTACAAATATAACTACAGAAAATATTTGATTCTTTGTATTTTTAATTGTGGGCATTTAATTGTCCCAAAAATTCGTATATGCTGTGTGCCTTTCAAAGTTTACCAATTACTTATAGCATTTTACAACCGACTGCACTGAGTGTGCACTGAAAACTGAAAAAGTGCATGTGTCATGTGATTGCCAGAAACGAATGTATATTATTTATGCACTAACAACTGGAACATGCCACCATAAGAATGCAAAATATTTGTGACAACATATGATTTTCAGGAGAAAATGCTTGAACTTAAATATTGGTGAAATGATTTTAATGTAGATTTACAAAATTCCTTAGATACATTTTCTTAAATTTATCTTTTTAACTTGTTGGCAAATATATGCACGAGTCACTGTGTGAAATTAACCTCATCAAACCTGAAATAGCAAACGATATCGTCAATATACCAAGAGCATATTTGTTCCATATTAACTATTACATATTATTCAGCTGCCGAAATGTTAGATATTGTAGAATTTCCAACATTGCAATAATTGTTTTGTTGTTTTTATAATCACAGGTTGCCGCCATATTGCTCTGAAACTGCCGTACCGGCTCCAAACACTGTGCGGGAAAAATTGCTCTCAGCGTGCACGCTTTCAGTGCAACTCGCAATAGGAATACGAAAATCCGACTGCTCTCAGAGCACGTTCCGGTAATTGGAAAACGCGACACTCAGCCAGTTCGCACCGAGTGCAGTCCAGAGCAGTAATCGGAATACGCTATTAGATTCTGTGCGTAGTATAAAGCCTTGTCTCATCCTGGTTTCACATTTACGTGTCGGACATTCATTGCATATCTGCATGACTTAGGGACAGATACACTCTCGAAGGTGTAGTGTGTGAAAGCGTAAATTACATGTTGACACAACCGATTACAAATAACTCCAAACTTAACAGTTACAATTCTCTTATTTTTGGACTTGCATTTCATTACACCTTCTATTTTAAAAAATGTGTTCTATTTTAAAGATATACTTACTATTTTTAAAAAAAATTTTAACGAAAAAACGAATTCCACGTGGACAAAGTCACTGCCAAAAGTTAGTCAATGTATAAAATGAAGTTTCCGACTGACTGGCTGACCCACTCTCCAACGCGCAGCCCAAACCACAGGATATGAAAGCGTGAAAATGAAACGATGTATTCCCCTTTGGTGTGCCCCTAAATGGGTGAAAAATTATAAAATTAGTTTTCGAGGACTCCTAGATACTTACCTCATTAGCCCTATGAGATATAGTCTTCCTCTTAGGTTCAGAAGGTGAACTATAAAATATCTAAAATCAAATTGGATGATTTTTTAAATTCTACCCAAATAAGGTGAAACGAGGGTGAAATGTATTTCCGAGTACTCAACATTAGCTTATAAACCTAATAAAAATATTATTATACCATTTACTTAAAAAATTTTCGCTACATAAATACTTATCAATTAATTTCAAAATTTTCTGTCTGTAATTCCAGCCCCAAGTTGGTTACATAAATATTTGATAACAAATTTCCGATTTTTTGACATTGAAGCCCCAAAGAAGGTAAATGGTGTAAAATGTGGTTTCGATCATATGTTACCTACATTAGATCGTTTTCATATCTGTAACTTTCAAACCAGCATAATATATCGTAAAAATTATCAAATGATTAAATTATGAATACAAAGAAAACCTGCAACTTACTGTGAAAAGAAAAGTTTCATTTCCCTTGCAATTCCACACAATGTTTTCATAACTGAACATGATCAATGATTGTCTCATTTTCATAAATTGTGCATTCTGTGAAAAGCATTGCAGTTTTTCCACCTAATGAGATTCTATATTCATAAATCACATTTTATACCGTGGTAAATAAAGTTGTACGCCATTTTGGATGAAAAGTGAACTGGGATAATGTCAACTGTGCAGTAACCAAATTTTGTGTTGCAACATTTAATTGGTTTTTTGCAAACATAACTGTCAGAACGAAAAACTTGCGAATCGTCGAGACAATTTTTAAAATCGCATATTATAACAATGGCAAGCACGTTTGTTTATTTTTGTTTACCATCATATTAGAGCTATGTGTATGTATGTATATAATATATACATACATACATACATATATATATATATATATATATATATATATATATATATGCAATGTTATTATATATGAGGATTGAGCTATTACTGTTACTACAGAAGACGTTACGAGGATTGAGTAACATTAACAATATGATAAATCATTATCATAGTTTGTATTAGTTGTTCGAAAGGATAGAAAAGGAGTAGGTACAAATCTATGGACATAGTTGTAAAAATGGATTATGCAGTCCATTACACTATGGAGTTCGTCAACAGCATCTACATTCCTTGCATTTCACAACACAAACGTCTCCTGAAGTTTGGGGCTCCATTCATGTTACTGGAAAGGAGATCCATTGCTGTTACTGAAAAACCTTAACCTGCCAAAACGCTGCAATAGCACCAGGCTCCAAATGAAGTCTTGGCAAAAATATATATTCGAGTCCACCATCTTCACTGCATGTGTACTGGGGAAATAAGTTTTTAAATGCGCATATCACTCATTTCATCCGAATAAACTTTCGAATTTAAGAGATTGCTATCGCCTCTCAAGGTCTGTTTTACAATTAATATAAGTGAGGTCCATAGACATTCACTAAAAGTGACAGAGATAGACTTGAGGATGTACTTATTCTCTAATGGGCAGCTACATGGCCTGCTCCAGAGTAAGCTCAACTAACAAAAGGAAATACCTACACCTCACGGCCAATGTCGTCTGCAAAGATGTCCTTCAGCGGCCAATGTCGTCTGCAAAGATGTCCTTCAGTACAGGAAATCAGTAGCTGCTTGGTGTAGTACTCGTGGGCGAAGCTGCGGTCAGAAATAAGTTTTATATAAATGGCTTAAATTAGCCAGCACAGGAATTTCATTTTGAAATATTGTAAGAGTCAGGTTTCTTTTTTTGTGTTTGTTGTTTGATGTGTAATTTGTTGGTATTAATGTCCTATTTTTCAAATTGTTTGTACTGCTGTATACAGTCCGGTCTGTCCACAAAGCATTCTGACACTACAGGCTCTCCAAAAGTGCTCCCAAACCATAGGAGGATCCCTATATTTTTAATATTGAGTCATACAGGTGTAGAATCCCCTATATCACTATTACACTCAAAAGCTGAACTGTACATTTTTGGTCACTATTGTGTTTCTTGAAATGATGGAAAAAATGGAATTAAATAGTATTTTGAAAATATACACTACTGAAGTTCGTTCCATGTCACAGAAAAATTCAAGATACCGCAAAACTCTATAGTTTTATGTGTCCAACTGTTTATTTAGCTTCCCCCCTCCCCCTTCATATGTTTCTGAGAGCATTTTATAATTTTAAACAGTGTTTTGGCATGGAACCCTTTTTAATAAAAGACAAGCACTAGTGAGCAATAACTTCGTATGTAACCTACCGTAAATTGTAGACTAATATAACTTGACTGCAATAATAATTTTACAATATTAAACTTAACTACTGTCTAATTATTAACCAAATTACAATGCCAAATAAACTAATGTTATTAAAGTTAGATGTTTAACAAATTTAACTATGCTGTAGTCGTATTTTTCCTTATCTTAGACATCTCTTAGAAGTATTTGTGTGATGAGAAAAACATACAATTATTGAGTCACTGTAGAATGGTGGTAAAGATAATATACTACTTAAATATAATTTTTGTTAGAATTGTCAAAAAAAAACGTGGTTCAAATTTCTATTTAATCGTATTGATTACCATAATTTGACATTATTGAGGTAATGTTAAGTGTGTAGTTTTTATTTCAATATGCTGTATTATAAAGGATAACAAAAGCAGGAAAGGGTCGTAATTGTGTTTTTGATTAGGTCACTCACTATCCGTAAGGTTCTCTGTCTGAGAGCTCTGGGGTGACTAGCGAGAGCACAGGGCCCGCGATATTTTTATTATACTAATTATACTCTAGCTCCAGATAATTTGGCAAGGATAGGTTGGGTTTCCCCGCAAAAAAAGCAAACTAAATCGTTCGTCGTCGGGACAAGATAAAGGTGACAAACAAGAGCGAACTGATCTACATCTTTGGGCATCCATAAGGGGGGTGGGGGGAAATGTGTTTTTCACTCCTAACTTCACCTCATAAAGAAACTGTAAAATTTTAATTAATCACAGACGAGGTGCAGCGTAAATGTGCATGTCTCACTAAAAACTACAACCTAGTTATGTTTCCTTGCGTCATAAACATGTAGGTACCGGACTGATCATTTAGTCTATGCGACGCCGTCAACGACCATTTACACTCCCCTTGTAGCAAACGTAAGTTGTAAAGAAAAATTGGCATATGCCAATCGGATGATAGTGCGGTTTGGCAATTACATTTAATGTAAAATAATATTACTCTCAATGGAATTTATCGTTAGTTATATTCTTAATTCATATTGTTTTAAAAATATGCTTTATTTCGTTATTTATAGACTAATTATAAAAGGTACGCATACATACAATTCATTTTTGTGACTCGCTTTTGTAATGACTAATATTAGAATTTTTCTTCTATTTTTTTTGTATGGTATTGTTTTATCTATTAAATTTAATTCTCCATTTTCTTTCTTTAAGATGGCATACAAATGTCGCATCATTTAAAATATTTCCGTGCAAGTTTATGAAATTTAACTTATATACTTAACTAAATTATTTATATGCATGTAGCACAGTTTGGTCATTCAATGACAATTCGTAAAGAAAAATACTTTTGTCTTTCAAAAACTAGAAATGCATCTAAGTTACAGATTAGTAGGCGCCAATAAAGTACAAAAAAAAAATGCATTTTAGACAATTTCTGATCTCGCATATTTGGATGTATAATCAGACTCATTAAAAACAAAGGCTGCGAACTAAAATGCGGAATATTTTCTTCGTAATTCTTGAAAGCAGGAAGCCACTGATACCAGTACAACAGTTATCCAGCCGGGAGGAGCCTACATATAAACTTTCAGCCTCTCTCCCGCGTGCCTACAAAAAGTAGGTCAGTTTCGTAAAAATGTAACCCTAGATATGCTTAATTCAAATTACCTCTAACAGGCAATACAGGAACCTTGTGCTCGCACCCACCACGTTCGTGATATCATCTAGTGCAAGTACCTGCCACCATACACACTCGACACTTGTAACTCAGTCCCATGGCCTGTATAAGGATATAATAACAAATTTCCGATCTTTTATTAGTAAAGTTTTTGCCAAACAACTTTCACTGGTTTGCATTACTTTTCGCGAAAAATTTAAATTTCCATAACATATAAGAAATTATAATAACATATAATATATAATATATTATCATTGTGTTGACACATTTAATAGGCTAATTTGTCACCATTATTTTTAGCCAATTCTGTAAACACATTAGTTTGGTGCACGTGATTACTCCACTGTTTGTACTCATTTTGTAAACAGTTTGCCAGTGTTTGCCAACCGGTAGTTATTTCGTATTTGTTACTATGCTCGTGTTTATTTTTGTACAGTTGATTGTTTTAGTGCTTTATTCGGTTTTTTGGTTTGCCAGATGTTACTTATTAATTTATTTTGTGGAATGACTTGTGTACCTAAGGACGGGAATGAATATTTATTTCCAGCATTGGTATGATGGCACCAACATACTGAGAAATGCTAGTTCAATTCTGAATACAGATAGTTCACTCACGCCTGTGAATTCTCTTTCTGTTTCTGACAGAGATACAGCAATTACACGGATTTGAAATTGCCACCCGAATCCGGCTGTCTAGTTATAGTTGTTAGCGTAAATGTGTAAAAGAGCTAGCTTGTGAATGCAAATTTTAGTTGTAAATTTTTGTGACCAGCTTGCTACCAATCCAACCGCGAAAATTCGCCGATTGTTTCCCGTTCCATTCATTCTTAAAACGCCATCTATACAATTCAAAATAAATGAATTGTAAAAGTAAAAATGTTCTCGCTAAAATTCAGAGCTGAATGTGAAGACGGTGCAGTTAGAAAAATTTCGCTAGGCATTTTTTAATACATATAACTCCACTTCCCACATTCTAAGTTATGTGATTCTGTGTTGTGTGGTCCTAAGTTATGTGATTTTGTGTTGTGTTTTTCTAAGTTGTTTGTTTCTAAGTTGTGTATTTCTAATTTGTGATAGTTCTAAGTTATGACTTTCCAAGATAGGATGTATCTAAGTTATGTGTTCTGCATTGCATGTTTCTAAATTGTGCATTTCTAAGTTATGTTGGTGATAAGTTGTGTGTTTCTAAGTTGTGATCTTTCTAAGTTATGGTATTTTAAAGTTATGTGACTCTGCATTGCATGTTTCTAAGTTATGTGTTTCAAAATTATACAGTTCTGTGTTGTGTGTTTCGAATTTCGAAGTTGTGATAATTCTAGGTTATGATCTATGTTATGGTGGTTCTAAGTTATGATAGTTCTAACTTATGTGTATTTGTTCACGAATTTTAAGTTTTGACTGTTCTAAGTTGTAATTTTCTAAGTTGTGTGTGCTTCACATCAAGACCGAAGTCAATTTTTAAAAAAATATGTGTTGTGTGTAGGGTTTTAATATTTTCGGGAAAATTGAAACAAGGAAAAATCAAGAAATAACC
>NQII01001904.1:233540-250870 GCA_002778355.1 Clitarchus hookeri | reverse complement strand
AAAAAAAATAAAAATTTGGAAAAAATTATTATTTAACTTTAATTTATTAAATGTAATTTGTTATTCAAGCTAGTTATTTTGTTGTTAATATTTTGTGTCTTATCGCATCTGAGTACTTATATTCAAACAAATATTTTATGTTTAGATTTTGTAGTTTTGATTGTTTTTATTGACATCGCTCATTTTTAAGACAACACCAATATGGTTCATACTGTATAAGAAGACCACTTTCTGACAGTCAGTGAGTGGCACTTGACGTATACGAAAAAAAACAAGGTGCCATTTACAAAATCATGTATCAGCTGATGCATGGACGTACAAAACTTAAGATTAAGTTGGCCATTCTGAGTGCACTGCCGATGCACATCACAAGAGCAGAAAATACGCGTATAAGAAAGAGTTCTTAGATTTATTAATACATTTTATTTTACAAGGTCACAAAACAATGATTGTAAGTGTTAAAAACTAAACCTTGTGATAATGTAGTTGTGTAAAGGTGTTCAAAATGAAATGTGCAATAGAACGATACGATGTGGAAGAGTTTTCTGAAGTTATGCTAACTTCAGAAAGCTTTTTCACATCGTATCAGCCCTCTCAAACCTCGCTTTCAACACGTCCTTGATATTAATTCCAAAAGCATACAAAAATATTGCATAATATTGTTGAATTATTTTTTCTAATAATTTGACGAAACGACATGACTTTGAAATATATTTCCAGCCCGTAATATAAGAACTATCAACTTTAAAAAATACGCTACCTGTTGACCAAAAGAGGGTTGCTCAAACTTCGCTGTGACGTGCTGTGCGCACCATTTGTCTGATATAATGCGAGGTATTACCAGCCAGAAATGAACTGCTTTCCTGTGCGATATATAACGAATTTACAAACAGATGCCAATAGTTATATTTTTCCACGATCTCTGCATAATTTTTAAAGTAACATATATTTCATGTACAACGATTTGGAGTACAAGTCTACCCATCTCCTTGTTTCCATAGATAGTGAGACACGCGTGAATTGTTTTTAAGCAATTCTAACGTTATTCCACGTCACATATTTCCAACTCGAATATATTAGCTAAAACGTCCAAAGTGTGATAATAGATTCTACAGACCATCTCGAAAATGTTTACCCAAATTCACTATCTCGGAGAAATTAAAAAGGAATTAGCAAATATTGAATTATTTGCAACATTTTATATTTTTACTTTTATAACCTACTTATTTTTTTAGACAGATGTCAGTCTTAAAATATCTTAAAATATGTTTAGGATACAGTACAATGGCAAGTGGATTAGCTGACAGCGGTTTGATAAAAAATACAGCCCCGACTTGATGGACCAGCTGATGGCGGAAGGATACGTAGTCAGATGTAAACAGTGGCGCTACTTTCGCAGACCTGTCAGAAAGTGGCCTTCTTATACAGTATGGACTTTACCTGAGGTATTGTTGTTAATGTTTGTTCTACAGCAGCAGAATCCTATACTATTTGTTCAGGAAATGAAAATAAGTATAATGCAGATGTCAGTATTATTTTTAATATTTGTATAGGCCTAATTTGTGTATGTAAGGGGATAAGTATTTTAAGTCAAACACATGTTTACTAGTTTAATATAACCTCATTGCTTTGCCTGAAGCGGTTGGCTGTCTGTTATAAAATTGGTGTCACACTTTACACAGACCTTAAAGACTACAATGTAGTGCCAATTTTTAATCAGTTAATACATTTAAAATATTTGAAGCATAAATACCTATCCTATCCTAAAATTACAGGGATATGCATGTGTTTATGTTAAATAATTATATGTAATTCCTTGTTCATATTTACTTCAAAGTTCAGACTATTTCTACAGCAGCATCTTTCAATAATTTTTGGTAGCTTTTTGTTATTGACTTACAACTTAGAATGTACAGAAATGTTATTGTGACGTGGACCACTCCTGCATTGTCTGGCACGGTCACTGTCGTCACGTCATCGGCCTACAGTTGCTGCACAAGTGTGGCCCTCGGAACACGCACGTCATGACCCGATACCTAGTGATCCAACTGAGTGCCTGTGGTGTCCCTAGAGAGAGATCTCTATAATTAGGAAAGGAATCAAGTGTTAGAATGTGTATTAAATATCATTAGAATTTATTGCCCACTGGAAAAGTTCGTTAAATTCGCCCTTAGGGAATTGCGATGTAATCGCTGAATAAATGCACGCCATGTGCTTATTTAATGAGGTGTAGAGTAGCAAGGTTAGGGTATTTGAAGTGTTCTATATAATTTTCCGAGTGCAAATGTGTGTCTAATCACGCAATTAGTGATGTGGGAAATAATTAGTCTTTTTTTTTTCAACCTGACCGTTCCAGTCGTAGAGGGCCCCAAAACTTAACAGACCTAAATTTCTCACGTGCTCTGCAAGGCACCGCATAATAATGTTTTGTATTTAAAGTAGTGCTTATTTAAGAACTCCTAACTCTCTACAGGAACACGAAAACTCACTCAGAATGTTTCAGTGTTTCATGTGTATATGTTTCAAGTTCTATGTTAATGAGGTCAGTTAATTAAATTACCTCGCAAAGTGGAGCGATGTCTCGGCGAGGATGCTGTTCACTCGCACCAGCTCCGGCAGTCTGATTACATGGTTCTAGGTGCTGAATGTGTGTCGCGTCGCGGGGGACTTTCATACTTCGTTTTCAACACTTAACTGCAAGAGGCTAGTGCAATTTAATGGAACTTTTAATTAATTAGCAACAGTTCTACCCATGTTTGCAGCACCCCTCCACCTTCTCAATTTACCGACCCCAGAGGTTTAATTACTCTTGTAAGTTTTCGTGACATTCTTGGCCTTCTAGTACAGTAATGGCCGCTAGCAGGCTTTGTGAGTCAGGTCCGCTTCAATTGGCATTGCATACATGTAACTGTGTACACTATTCAGTAATATAATTTATTTGGGTTAACAGAAACTTGTGAGTTCTCAAGTTTGTGTTGTATTTCGGGTCCTGGTGCTATCCAGGAAGTCATCGACGCCTTAAGGAGGCATCTTTCATTTATAAGGTAAAAAGTAATACTAAGGCATGCTGGGGAGCCTGAATACCACAGCTATATGTTACATTTTCCTGTAAGTTTGTATTATGTGTGTCAGGGGATAAAGCCATATGGTCGTTAGGCCCACGATACTGAGAACTGTGACTTCGTGCTCACCCAGTGAGCTGGTGCCCATTCTATTAGAAATAGGAATATTGTGTAATATTCTGACGTTTCTTAACATAGTCGCCGGACGATATCTGCATTAGTATCCCCAACCACTCAGGTAACGTTAATTGCATTAAAATATCAACATAATTATTAGTGACTAGTTGGTGTATATGCTTGTATAAATACATAGACTTTGATCATCCTTGAACATCTGCTACTAACACTAAATGAGTGAAAAAAATGTAATATGAATAATGTGTGTATATTGGCTAAATAAAGGCTTGCTAGAAAATATCAATATTTTTATTATTTTTTAAATATGTGGTTAATTGACTAAGCATGAGTGCTATTATATATGTAACAATGATATTTCTTACAGATGGTTCGGAAACAGTAAAAAATCTGGAAACATTTCAAAATGCTAACATAACAGGATAAAAGCATTGCCATTTGTATTTAACGCAAAATAAAATACAGATTCCCTAATGCCACCAGAATGACAAAACATGTTGTGACTACTTACAGTAAATGTCCCTTGTGAAACAAGAGATGTTTTACCAGTGGCAATGACAGTGATGAAGCACACTTTGTGCATTNGGAAACATTTCAAAATGCTAACATAACAGGATAAAAGCATTGCCATTTGTATTTAACGCAAAATAAAATACAGATTCCCTATTGCCACCAGAATGACAAAACATGTTGTGACTACTTACAGTAAATGTCCCTTGTGAAACAAGAGATGTTTTACCAGNATGCCACCAGAATGACAAAACATGTTGTGACTACTTACAGTAAATGTCCCTTGTGAAACAAGAGATGTTTTACCAGTGGCAATGACAGTGATGAAGCACACTTTGTGCATTCACATTACCCTGATGAATAAACAGAGCCACCAGCAACAACAACTACAGCGGACACTAATTCTGCTGTAAGTACACTCCCAAAAAAATTTGTAACGAAGGGGTTTACAGTAGTTCATTCCAATGTTCTTTACTTGCCATAATTATCGTCTCCTCTGCATCACTAAAAGCTTTAATCATCAACAACTACATGTGTTATAATCCTGATATTAGTTTTTAAAATCGTACTCCTACTCCTATCACCTATTTGATCTGAAATGTGTTAAATCATAACAATACTATTAGGAAATGGAAAACCCCTACAAGACAGACAGTTATAATTTTTAAAAAAAATTGAAAATTTTTTAATATTATTTTACATAGCTTCAATTGAGGAATGTTTGGAAATTTTAAATTTCTTACTTATGTTTCCGCAATGCATGAAAGCATGTTTTTAAAACTGTCTCTTTATCATTGTTCAACATTTAATTGTTGTAGTTACAATGCGATTAATACAAAAATGTTATAAATACCTGTTTTGAGTAAAAAGTCTTTCACATTGTATTTGAAAATATCCAGTTCATTTGAATGTCTTAGCCTGGTATTTTTGTTTTGAAAGTCTATATTGGTAAATTAACATTCCTGATGGGACTGAAAAATTTGAACTTATTGACCAGGTAATCTTCTTAAAATGATCAAATTACCTACTTGTTTATAGACCACGTGAATATTGTGCACGCTTATTAATCACGCAATCTTAAGTGGGATCTTCTGAACAGTGTTTTACTGTAGTTAGTAAATTTTTAATTAGGTCACAAAATTTAGCAAAATTAATTGCAATAGCACTACTAAGTGTTTCAAGGAAGTATTACCGAGATAATATTTCAAAAGAACTTCTCACATGCCCACAGTTATTATCTGTAGCAGTAACACTGTTACAATAAATTCATACCTTTTTGTTGCAGACTACCAACACGAGTGAATGCCAGATAGAATGTATGATTAAAACTCATTTGGAAAACAGACACATTTCTACTTCTTCAAGATCGACCTGCGAAGAGTCTTCCGCTTCAGGCGAGAAGTTTCTTGCATTCTTTTTTAAGCTCAAATTGCAACGTCCGAAAACATGGCACAGGAAGTAAATCTATAACACCAGTTCTAGATTGTACATTCTCACAAAATAGCTTGAAGCAAAATGTTTTAACCTCTTTTGTTGACAAAATCACACATGCTGAGAAGGATAAAATAGATTAAAATATAGCAAGAGCCATATATGCATAGGTGCACTATTATCTTTATTAGATAGCCAGTACTGGGTTGATGCACTGAAAACTTGCGACCATCATATACGAAGGCCACAACACATGCACTCAGCACAACCCTCTTGGATGCAGAGTATTCCAGGGTCCAAAATTTTGCACATGAACAGATTAGAAATGCACTCTGCCTAGCTCTAACGACAGATGGCTGGACTAACATTTGTGTGATGGTGTTTTCGACTTTATTGTATGCAACTCCTAGTACAGTATTTTTCAAGAGTATTCAGCCTGATACAGATTGGGAAACTGGGGAGTTCATATATCATGAAGTTGAAAAGGTTCTGGAAAAAGTAGGTAGCCATAAATTCCTTTTTCTAGTAACTGACAATGCCAGTTCCATGCGTCTGGCATGGCAGCTTATCACAAACCAATACCCCCACATAAGCTGTGATGGATGCATGACTNTGCCAGTTCCATGCGTCTGGCATGGCAGCTTATCACAAACCAATACCCCCACATAAGCTGTGATGGATGCATGACTCATAGTCTTATTACTACTGCAAAATATAATGGAGCTTGAAACAATGAAGGCACTGCATGTGAAAGTTACATCTGTAGTTCTACATATCAAGAATACACACATAGTGCTGGCCTTCTGCTGAAAAAAGTAGCAAGTTCTGTTTGCAAAAAAAAAAAATCTTTAAAACTTTCACCTAAAACAAGATGGGATGCAGTGGTCATTATTACTTTTGAGAGCATGCTTGTAAACAAAGCTGCTTTGCAACNTCACCTAAAACAAGATGGGATGCAGTGGTCATTATTACTTTTGAGAGCATGCTTGTAAACAAAGCTGCTTTGCAACAAACTGTCATTGTTGAAGACCTCAAAATTGATTTTTTAAAAACCGTGTTGCATTGTGCTTGAAAATGACATATTTTGGAAACAAATTATAACAAGTTTGTCCTCAAACCAATTGTGACAGCTCTAACCAAATCTGCCTGATGTTCCACGCATCATGTCTGAGATAGAGAAATAAGTATCATCTTCATCTGCAGCATCACCCTTCACCAAAATTGAAGAAGCCAAAGTACTGAAAGCATGCAAAGACTTCATCCTGAAGCTTATACACTGTGTTGCGAACTTGCTCGATCGAAAATACAAAGGAGCAGTGTTAGATGATGATGAAATATTGTCTGCATTAGATTTTATCACCAACATAGCACCGCAACTTGGACTAGATGTAACTTCTATATTATCAAATCTTGCTGAATACAGGACATCAAAAGGATTTATATCAAGAGATGCTATATGGAACACAGCAAAATATGTTACACCTGCCATATGGTGGCAAGGATTGTGCACTACACAACCTTTATCTCACATGGCACATGGTTAATGAACTTACCACCTTCATCTGCAGCCTGTGAACGAAATTGGTTTCAGTTTACTGCAATTCATTGAAAAACCAGAAATTGTCTCAGTGTAGACAAGGTATAGAAGATAGGCTGTAAGAAGTAACCTTCAATTGAAAAAAATACTACTAATGATAAATTACATAGTATTTCCTATCAACCATAACATGTTGCAACACATGGACGAGATCAGGAACCGCACATTTCAGATACAGAATTTTCAGAAAATAACATTGCTTAAGCTAGGCATCTATATAAGCAGTATATATTTAGATATCTAGGTTATCTGCAATAACATAGCTACTTTCAGGTAACTAGTAAATTTGTCAGTATTCTGTACTCAATCAGAAGTATCCAATTGAAGCATGTACATACACATTCATGTTAGTTAGAATTGTTGTATTTCATCAACAACGCTCTAACCATGTTGTAAAAATAGTTGTGCTGTATATATTTTAAGCTTTGGAAATAATTCTAGGCCAGTTAAAAAAAATGATACGCTACTACAACAATTCTAGGCCTGTTATGTTACTAACCTAGTCAATGTACACTGAAGAGCCAAAAAAACTGTTATAGGCGTGCGTATGCAAATAACAGTGATATGGAACCAATCAGAGTAACGCGATGTGGTTGGCAGCTAGATCGGTTACTGCTGCTACAATGGCAGGTTATCAANACCAATCAGAGTAACGCGATGTGGTTGGCAGCTAGATCGGTTACTGCTGCTACAATGGCAGGTTATCAATATTTAATTGAGTTTGAACATGGTGTCCATGTTGGGACATAGCATCTCTGAGGTAGTGATAATATTTGGATGTTCGCGTACCACCATTTCACGAGTGTACCGTGAATATCGGGAATCCTNTCTGAGGTAGTGATAATATTTGGATGTTCGCGTACCACCATTTCACGAGTGTACCGTGAATATCGGGAATCCTGTGAAACATCACATCTTCGACATCGCTGTGGCCGGAAAAAGATCGTGAAAGAACGGGACAAACGACGACTGACGAGAATCATTAAACATGACAGAAGTGCTACCCTTTCTCAAATTGGCACAGATTGGTTTTGTGGACTGCCCTGCAGGATTCATGGTGTGAATTATCTCCTCCATGCCTTCAGACATTAGTCGAGTCCATGCCACGTCGTCTTGTGGCACTTCTGCGTGCTCGGGAGACCCTACATGATGTTAGGCAGATGTACCAGTTTTTTTGGCTCTTTAGTATATTTAAAAGTATACTAAGTTATTTTGGCAATCATTATTGTGCATGGACATACTTATTCACTTTAAATTGTTGTACTTTATAACCCAACTGTAACCATGTTGTAGTGTTAAACATTTTTTCTCTGTGAATTAAACAAGCTTTTGAATTTTGTTTATTTTTTATTGTTATTTTTTAAATTTTTTTTCAATTTCCTTATGAATTTCTGGAACATAAGAAAAAAAAATAATTTGTCATAGTTTTTTATCTTCAATTTTTCCTAAGTTTTTCCGGCCTCAAGAACCATAGTCATGTGTTAAAAACACAGCTTTTAAACACAAATACAAGAACGTGGCTTTATTTCATCAGACATATGGTAATTACCATTGTTGGCATAATGCTGGTTACACACCATAGTCTGGAGAGTGCTGAGTGACCATGTAACATTTTCGTGGTAGCAAATTTTTGTTGACATTTTCTGTTTGCCGAACGCTGTATTAATGTGTGTGCTCCAACACGACGTATACCCAACCTTACCCACCAAGTACCAGCGTTGGGCCAACGTACGTTGCTGTTTTCATTAAACATACTTTGTTGGATTTTGGTTTGGAAACAATTTTGGCCCAATGCGCACATATTTACAAGTTACCAACCATTGTCTTTAGCTTGTTAATCCAATGCTCTCCCAACAAATAATAATCACCACTTTCGCTATTTTAACAATTTTTACATTTATATTTTAGTATATATAAATTATTCTAATATGTTTTAAAACAGTTTTCATTAAATATATTAGGCAGGTTTTGGTTGGAAAACGACATTGGCCCAACCTGCACATATTTACAAAACACCAACCATTGTCTTTCACACATTTATCCAATGCTCAACAAGCAATTATTAAAAATTCTTCACATTCTCTCTTTTTAACATTTTTAAAAAATGAATGTGTTATTATATTCACATTGTATGTTTTAACATACAACATGTTGGTTGGGAAACAACTTTGTCCCAACACGCACACATTTACAGAACTCCGACCATTCCCCTTAGTATGATTATGCAATGCTCTACCAACAAATAAAAAATCACCACTTTCTCTATTTTAACAAATTTTTAAATTAAAAATTAATGTGTTAATATTTGTGTATTATATCCATATTATAATATCAGTGTATTTTATGTCTTAACACAATTTTTTATTAAATAGATTAGGTTGGGTTTTGGTTGGAAAACAATGTTGGCCCAATGAATACACATTTACAAAACACTAACCGTTGTCTCTCACACGTTTATCTAACCTTCCACTAACGAATTAAAAATCACCACATTTTATATTTTAGCAGTTTTTTACAATTATTTCTTTTATGTGTGTATTTTATTGTATGCTTTAACATTATTTCGATTGAATATAGTAGGTTGAATTTTAGTTAGCAAGCAACGTTGGCCTAAATGAACTTTTATGTTGGATTCCTACACAACATTTGTTAACAAATTTCCAACGTTGGCCCATTGTCTGTTGTATGTTGGATACCTACACATTGCATGGCCAATCTTGCCAACCAATTTCAACGTTGCCCCTATGTATTTTGCGACTGGGGTTACATTACATTACATGGTGCTGCAATGCTATGTAGAACGTTGAACTGTGACGTGAACCACGCATCCACGAGCACCTTGTGCCCACTCTGACTGGCGCTGTCACAACAACTACACAACCTACACCGAGCCACACCAACTACATCAGGCCAGTAGTGCGTAGAGCAGGTCGCGAAGAACAGAACTTGCACAAGTTACAAGAGGTAACTCTTTTAATAAATAAGTAGGCGATCCGAAACGGTGTTTACCATAAAGCCACAGTCGTTGGGCTCACTGGTAATTTGTCGTCGCATAGTAACTGCTTGCGCAGCGGAATACTATGTGAAGCACCTCCAAATAGCATCAAACTGGTTTGTTGACTGAAGCTGAAGTGATAAGTGCCCCAAAGTGTCACCCAGTAGTGTGCAGCATTTTTACAAATACATTAAACACCATCGCTGCATTCACAGCTACAGTCAGAGGTGTGTTTTATTGTATTAATATCAATCAAGCATGGCATTCTACACCCCTTTGCACAGGTGGACTCGTCCATCCCTTCAGGAGGCAGCCACCTGGCAACACTGTAGCTAGTGAAATTCAGACACGGGGCATGTAGTGAAATTCAAACACTTTTCACGAGAAACGTAATTATGTATATAATATGTATGTATAAAAGGTAAGTTATATATTTTCATAAAGGGAGATTGCCTATAAAGGCCCCCATCATTGTAACATATAATTTAGTGTGGTTATACGCCCTGTCAACTTCACAACTTCAAGCATAACAGACATTTGTCATTAAACAGGGGTATTACCAATGTGTTTCATTTTATTTAAATAATTTTTCACGATTACAATTATGTCACATAGTGCTCATATTATATTTCATCATTCGCTGCTTGTCTTCGGTTCTCATGACTCGTTACGAAAATTGAGGCCACTCGGCCAGTTCGTCTCTGCACTCGAGCCACACCAGCGGCTTTGGTCGCCCACTCCGCGAGCCCCGTCGGTACCATAATTAAGGCTATAATCATTTCACTGCAATATAAACATTAACTAACTGGAACATTTGTTATCTTTATTAAATGTATCGAGTGGAGAACCACCCGCCCTCTCACCAGAGAGCTTAACACAATCGTTTATCAACATATTTCTATATTTATTTCACACTAAGGTCATCGGCAGGCTGTAAGTGCTGGGTCCATTTTTATATATTGTTCACCTGTAGTCAGAACAGTGAATAAACTACTTTACCAAGTTAACTGTGTCTAATCATTGTAGGGTACTACACCCTTTGTAGCTTCACCCACAATTTGATAGTATATTTCAGGCGTACGAGACGTCGTACAGTCTCATCATGAGGTATAAACAGTGCAACAGTAAGTACATGACGATATCATCAACAAACTGACGGAGGTATCCAGGGCCCCCTGGGCCATCGACCTAACGATCCTCATCAATAACTCTCCACTGGGTTATGGTGCCAGGCAATCCAACACCTACTAGCCCTGGGTAACCTCGACCACGTTAAAGTAAAGCAGAAATTTCTACGTCCTTGGTCGAAAGCAGTATGTTTATGAGCTGAGGTTATTCGCATTTTATTTTGCGTATAGTTGTATGCAAATAAATTTAGTGTATATGTACATCCTATTATCCTGTATATATTAAGTACTTTGTGTCACCTACCCTTGGTGTGTCTTACCATGAAGAGCTAATCTATATGTTATAATGATTTTGGAGGAGGCACACTTATTTGATTTTGATCCAGAAGAAGGGGAATGCAGCAGATTTTTATTTGTTTTCGATAAACTCTCTTTTAGTTGACGTGATAAACTATTTATTTTTGATTGCAGTTATATATGTTTTATTAACACATATGATTCACATGCACTTTCACTTAAATCTGATCTAGCTGAGTTACAATTCAGCTAAGGAAAGGATAAAAATATCTTACAGATCTTGTTGGTAATGTTTAAGAAAAGGTGCTTTTCCGAAAATTGGAAAATTATTACTGCCAATGGTGTTTATGGTAATCACTAGTTCCACTCAATAGGAATTTTAATTTTATGAAAGTAATTTATCAAATAAAATTGTTTGTCTTTTGAAAAATTAAAATTAAATAATCACGTTTATAACTGTTCATAATGTAACTATGACAGTTGTGTGGTTTGTGATAGGTCGTTGGATACATGCGCAGAAGAAAAATAATCAGTGTTCGTCAAATGTAGTATATAATGGAGGTATGGAGTTAGGGAGATGGCACCTAAATTGTGAAGCAGATATCATTTAAAGAAATTGTGATTAGTCTTTCTATTTAACATGGTTAAGGACCCCAATTGCCGCATTTTTCATACATTTTATATTATTTCCCGGACAATGTCTCTGTTTTTCATAGACCTCCCAACTATCGCAAATTGTAGTATGTATTTTTAATATCCGAGGTACTTACAAAATTTGTGTTCTGTGTGATATTTAATGACTATTCATACGATCTTCCGGGAATGTTTCCCCGGTTTTCGGAAACTCCTATTCTGGATAATTACCGTCTGTTTGATTGTTTATTTTATTGCGTCTGTAAGATATTTGTTCAGCACATATTTGTAGAAAGATATTGGATATATCAAATATGTCAAATTATGGTATACAAAGGTTATACACTCGACAGACACATACACACACGCACGCGCGCATACACTTCAGATTGCACGTACCATCATATATTTCTTCATAATGTGACTTATTTTCTTCCAACATACTGTAAGGTGTCATCGTTTTTCTGAAACGGAAGAAAAATGATGCGAGAAAAACCGTAACAAGAAATGGGTATAATGAAATATTATACTGTAATTTATTAATTTTTGTAGTTTTGATTTTTATCCATGTTATAAATTGCATATTCAATCAAACATTATTTCAGAGTTTTAAGAGTTTTTGATTAGTGAAAGAAATTTTTTGAAGGAGTCGTTGTAATGTATTGAAAAGTTGGTTACCAAGGTAGTGCGGCCCTTTTGGACTAGCTTTAAGTTAACAGAAGCCATGAGTACGGTTTTTTATTCTAGAGTCATGCTTATGGAATTTCTCATTTTTCTGTAAATAAATGACTGTTTTTGGACACGATTATGAGTGCTGAAAACATGTACTATCATGCAAATTTTAACATCTCTGAGCTCTTAGTAAGAGGTCTAAATGAGTTAGTATTTCTTTTATATTCATTTTTTTAGAGTATATTGTGTTATTTTCTTACCTCAAATCTAATTCTTCCGATTTTACCAGTCGTGTTGGCAGAAAAGAATTTCGCCATAGATGATGTGAGTTTGCTGTTAGCAAGAATACTTTACCCATTTTTAACAGAATGACCTGCATGGTGAACGGTTGGTATTATCTTTGGTTTTTGAGTGGAGCCATTTTCCTGTTGAATGTTGTTTGTAGCGGAGAATAGCGTGTGTAATTTAAACAATGTTTTGTTTTCGTGGCTAATGTTTATAACTATTACAGTTAGCACTGCAAAGCTGTTATCTACGGTAATAAGAGCTAAATATTTTTGTCAATTTGTAGAAACTCTACTAATATTTTTTTTTATAGAATTTATGCTAGTAAACGATTTAATGAGGGTTTGTTATGACGTGCTATATTGGTTGATAATGAAGTTAACTTTTCGACCTAGATTTTCTTCTATTTTTAATTAACATTAGCGCATTTAACTGTAGATTGTTTGCTGTAAATCTGTTGTTTAATGTACGATGTGTGAAAATTCCCGCAATGCAATGGCTGTTGAAAGAATCCATATATGAACGTTGTTTTAATCAAAGTAACTATAATCGTCTATTTCGATATCAGTTTCGAATAAAATTCGTGTGCTGCAATGGACATAATTAACAGGTGTTATCGTTTGTCAGCTTTTATAATTGCTTTTCCTATTTGAAACCATTTTGAGAATTGTAATCTGAATGTTTGCTCGCGTATGTTGGCAGACTTGTTATTGGTATTTTTTTCTTCATTTGTTTGTTTTGCCATTCGTACCTGGTAACTTTTTTCGATGTTCGTTGTAAACAAAATATTTGTATAAAAAACAGTGGAATATTGTATTGTATGTTTATATTGGGGACTTGTTGACTTTAGTGCATAATGTATTAATTCAGAATATATTCTGTGGTATTGCTAGTAGTTTAGAAAAAAATATTTTAAAGAATTAAATATGGGAGCGAAAGTTTGGCAATAATCGCTTTTTTGGATGGTTTAAACCCGTACAATGTTGATGGTTGAACATGTTCCCCGAGTTCAGCTACCCGGATTTGACTTTGTGGATTGTAAATACTTTGATTTTCTCCAGAGCCATATGATGCAGAATATTTCAAGATTTAAAAATAATATGGTAATTATTAAGTTTGGGGGCTTTTCTGTAAAAAAAAACCCCCTAAAGTGGTATATATCCACTCTGCTAATCACGTAGAACACGAATATACTAGGGGCATTAACGTACGACTAATTTCTTAATATGTTTCCACCTAACCTAACAGAACCTAACCCCACGATGGGTGAATCACTATTTTTACATTTTTAAACTAACCTAGGATTGTAAGGTTGTAAAGTAATATAAGATTATACAATATTAATCAAATCTCCGATCAACACATTACAATCACAGACTAGATGGGAACCCTATAATCCTACGTTATTTTAAATAACTTCAATCCTATGTTACTTAAAATCGCTACAAATAGTGATTCACCCATCGTGGGGTTAGGTTCTGTTAAGTTAGGTGGGTACATAATATACAATTAGTCATAAGTTAATGACTACTATAGTCGTGTTCTGGGTTACCTACCAATAATCCTAGGTTAGTTTGGAAAGAATGTGAAATTGTGGGGTAAAAACGTCTGGCAAAACCTTCTTTGAATTACGTATTATAACTGTTGGATTGCTACCTCTATGGACATTCATGTTTCACAATGGCCTACGCTCGGTAGTCACCTGCTCTGTTGTTTCGCAAGCATCTGCAGCGATGTGTCTTCAAGTGTAACCGTGTGTATAATAAACGACTGTGTTAGAAAGCATTTGAGTCCACTTCTCTGCCTATGTGCAATAATTCAAGTGGTTATGGGCCCAGCACGCTTCCACTGCACCACTCTGCTGTGAATTAACAGATTCTGGATAAGCTTTCCCATGTCTTTCACACGTTGTTGGTGTGAAACCCAGTTTCCTCAGCTTTTCGCTATTATTTATTACTGACTGTATCTTTGAAAGTGGTTCTTTTGGCAGTGTCACCTGAGTCGGAGACTTTTGAAACACCTGCTTGTCATTAGGATTCTTGCCAGCTGAAGCCAATACTCTTGGCTGAGGTGATGAATCATTTTGCTTCACTTGATCTTTTGCCAGAATGTCCAGTTGTTTAGCTTCCGAAATGTGCACTCTTTTCCTAACTTGTACTTGCATTGGCTTGTGTATTATTGGCTCAGTTCTAATCGTTTCTTCATCTTTTTTTTCCTTCCATAACTAGGCCTAGCTTTCCTCTTCCTGGTGGGCGACGCTGGGATCCCAGCACAGCAGGCTGCATGCCGTATCGTCGGGCGCGAGCTCAGCATCCTCGAGCGACTTATCGTCCCAGCACAGTACTGCACAGGAGCTGGCGTTGCTCATCAGCGGGAGTGGCGTGTCTAGTTGCTGCACTTCCAGCCGCCCTGCGTCCCAGCAGATCAGCTGGCAGCTGGTTGTCGCCTCCTTGCTGCACCTATCCCGCACATGCTGACTCAACCGCCGTGTACATGCCTGCTGTCCTGTCTTAACTGCTGCTTTTCTTGTTCTGCCAGGAGGTTCCACTTTCTCAGCATATTCATCAAACACAGGCCCTCTTTGGTGCAGATAGCTGTAATACTGTTCTGATACCCAGTCGTTAAGCTGTCCGCTATTTCTTGGAAACACGGTCTTTATTGCTGGTGCTGTTTCATTCTTTGGATCTGTTAAAATGTAATTCTCACTAGATTCTGGAATTTCCTCACTCTCTGTACGTCTGCAGTTTTTCCAGCAAATTATTTCGCAAGCAGATGAGTCACACTCACTCTTTTCTTGTTCTATTCTCTGTGTGCTGAAATTATTTCTTACGCTTGGAACGTTAGCAGCATGATGGGACTCTGAACTTTGAATGCTTGGATCAGAAAATTTTTGTTTAAAGTTGTGGTTGTACTGGTAATGCATATCAATCTTGTCCCGCAAGCCAAAATGTACTTCACTGTCGTCATGGGAAGTTTTTTCTGCATATGGAGGAAAGCAAAATAAATTATGGTTGGTACTCATTTTGTGTTCTTCTTTGTGAACTGTGCTGGGAGTAAGTATCATACCTTTTGGTGTTGAATGTAAATGCAAGTTTTGTTTTTTAGAATTTGGTTCATAATTTACTTTTAGTACTGTTCTTTTCTGTCGACTAAGATTCTTGTTCTGCTGTGAATTAACAGATTCTGGATAAGCTTTCCCATGTCTTTCACACGTTGTTGGTGTGAAACCCAGTTTCCTCATTTTTTGCTATTATTTATTACTGACTGTATCTTTGAAAGTGGTTCTTTTGGCAGTGTCACCTGAGTCGGAGACTTCTGAAACACCTGCTTGTCATTAGGATTCTTGCCAGCTGAAGCCAATACTCTTGGCTGAGGTGATGAATCATTTTGCTTCACTTGATCTTTTGCCAGAATGTCCAGTTGTTTAGCTTCCGAAATGTGCACTCTTTTCCTAACTTGTACTTGCATTGGCTTGTGTATTATTGGCTCAGTTCTAATCGTTTCTTCATCTTTTTTTCCTTCCATAACTAGGTCTAGCTTTCCTCTTCCTGTTTTCGTAGGGGTCTTCCACTCCGCCTTTACATCATCCGATGTGATCCCACCTAATTGCTTCAGTGCAGTGCAAATTTCTGCTATGAGAGTTTCATCGGTTTTAGGCAACATTTCCATGGTTTTCGTAACTGGTTCCTGAAATCCTATAATTTTGCTATGGGTTTTTCTTGGGATATCACTTGCAAGCATTTCTTTGTAATTTTCTTAGTATTCCATGGTACAGGGTCGAACATCAGGGGATCATTGAACCAGTGAAGGATTTCCAAGTCGAAAGTCAAAATAAAGTTAAAGCCCAGGAGGAGAACAGTGAAGATGAAGTAAATGGGGTAGGAGAAAATGAAGACAAAAGTAGAACAAAATCAGGAAGAGAGGTGAAAACCCCAAAATATTTAGACGACTATAACGTGTATTCTGCCTATTACTTAGAGTCGAATGAAGATGATCCACAAACGTATGCAGAAGCAATCAAGAACCCTGAATGGGAGTTGGCAATTCTAAAGGAGCTGAAATCTTTAGAAAAATTAGGAACATGGATTATTGATGATTTGCCAGATAAAGAGAGAGCTATTGATGTAAAGTGGGTTTTCCGAACCAAAACAGATGGGACCAAGAAGGCTCGTCTCGTAGCAAGAGGTTTCCAGCAAAAGGGTGATACATTCTATAATGATATATATGCTCCTGTTGCCTGATCATCTACAACTAAAGTGTTATTTAGGGTAAGTGATTGTCTTTTAATGGGATACGCAGTTGAACTGTAAGGAACCGCTTTTCTCCATAGTGAAGTTGAGACATCTATGTGAAAGTGCCAGAAGGTATGAATTTGCCTGGAGGAAAAGTTTTGAAGTTGAAAAGAGCACTCTANGAGAAAATGAAGACAAAAGTAGAACAAAATCAGGAAGAGAGGTGAAAACCCCAAAATATTTAGACGACTATAACGTGTATTCTGCCTATTACTTAGAGTCGAATGAAGATGATCCACAAACGTATGCAGAAGCAATCAAGAACCCTGAATGGGAGTTGGCAATTCTAAAGGA
>NQII01001904.1:117440-232985 GCA_002778355.1 Clitarchus hookeri | reverse complement strand
AATGGCCTACGCTCGGTAGTCGCCTGCTCTGTTGTTTCGCAAGCATCTGCAGCGATGTGTCGTCAAGTGTAACCGTGTGTATAATAAACGACTTGTGTTAGAAAGCATTTGAGTCCACTTCTCTGCCTATGTGCAATAATTCAAGTATAACTACATTTGCACGGTAAGCTACCTGTTAGTTTACAATTCTACAATCGTACGTTAGTTTAGAATTGTACTGTTGTACATTTTTACACTAACCTAGGATTTTTGGGTTTTACACTAAACTACGANCTAAACCTTCGTCATTTGAAAAATTTGAAAAATGTAGAAGTGACTTGAATGTTATATAAGTTAAGTATTGTGAAATTTATTTATTAAGTTTAACAATTTAATTATATATATTTAAATTGAGGAGGAGTGTTGGATTGCTACCTCTATGGACATTCATGTATCAAAATGGCCTACGCTCGGTAGTCGCCTGCTCTGTTGTTTCGCAAGCATCTGCAGCGATGTGTCGTCAAGTGTAACCGTGTGTATAATAATTAACGACTTGTGTTAGAAAGCATTTGAGTCCACTTCTCTGCCTATGTGCAATAATTCAAGTATAACTACATTTGCACGGTAAGCTACCTGTTAGTTTACAATTCTACAATCCTACGTTAGTTTAGAATTGTACTGTTGTACATTTTTACACTAACCTAGGATTTTTGGGTTTTACACTAAACTACGANCTACGTTAGTTTAGAATTGTACTGTTGTACATTTTTACACTAACCTAGGATTTTTGGGTTTTACACTAAACTACGAATTTAGGATTTTAGGGATTTAAAGGTGCCGTAAAACACACCAAAATAATATCAATTTACTCAATTTATCAATGTAGGTGGGTGGTAAAATACCTCTGTCAACGACCAATTCAATCTTACCTCACTCAATAAAATCACAATTTTCCACAAAGCGCTACATACGCGCACATAACGCACAGAAACACTCCTTTACAGCCGAATATATACACAGAAGCACTCGTTAATAGGGTAATTTAACGCACAAAAGCACTCTTTCTGGCTTTCTCAGTTTTAAATCCACCGGATTAGAACGTCATGAAACGTGCCGGCTAAGGTGTGCAAGCAACTGACCAGGTTAAAAATTGTCTGTTAAAATGCCTGTGATGACTTCAGTGGCTGCTAGATAGCATGGAATTTGCAATGTGCAGCCATTATTAATGTTGGTAGACGTTAGTAGACGTAAACAAACAAATTTTGCAATTACTTTAAATATGTTATACTTATTTTAACATTACGCCCTCTTGAATATGAACAAGGTAAGCTTTGCAGAACCCATTAATGCAACTTTTGTTGTTCTACGACGTTTCGTTCAGAAACTTAAACAAACTGCCTGAACAGTCATTTTGCAATTTTTTAAAATATGTTGTAAAATTCTGACGGCACAAATAATTTTTGGAGAAAATGTTTCTCATATAGTTGATTTTATATTGCACGAAAAGATCGGGTAAAGTTTAATTTTCTGTCTGCTAGCTTGGAAAATTGTAGACTACCTTCTCATACCACTGGGTCAATTAAATTGAAAATTAAAATTTCTTTGGTACTAGTCCTTAATTGAAATCAATTTTGGATTATCACAAGCAAACTAAAATATGTAAGCAACTTCTGCTCGTACCAGACATACAGTTACTATATTAAAAAATCTTAAGACCATCCTAATGTATGCCTTAGACGTCCTCTTCTTTCTTGAAAAGACAAAAAAAATAAACTACCATTTTTAGGCTGCTTCTGATGCCTATGCTTATTTAAAGAACTTGTGATGGCTCTCCTCCATTGCTCTACCCTTATGATGGGCGGTCCAAATAAAATTTAATTCAATTTTAAAGACACAAAATGTGTCCGTGAACACTGTCATGTCTGAAGAGAGAGTCCCTAGGCTTACAGAAGCAGCCCTTCTTCCTTAACAACATCAAAGAATAAACCATCTCCTGATAAGTGAATCCTATTTACAAACTGTTTAAAGTCAATGATCTCTTAGGCCTATAAAATTAACACTATGCAAGGCACTAATTTGACAAGGAGAAAACACTTAAAATTAAACAACATTAATCACTTTACCTGTGACATTAAAATGTTCAATTAATTAAAATTTCAAAAAATTAGAATCTGTTCGCGAAAATAAAATTGTGATAAAATTTCTACCATAATCTGTAAACATTGCAAAGGAATCATAATATTTACCAGCATAAGTGTCAAATTAAAATTTGTAAACACAAAAGTAAAATTCTTTCTTTTAAATCCTCACAACAGTCTGGCAAGAATGCAGGAATAAAAAAAAATGATTGGATTTCTCAGATCAAGAAACCAATTTCTTATAAAAGTAAAAATATACATATTTCAAAATTAGAACTTTTAAGAAAATAATTAATGAAAGCTCTCCTGAACAAATTATAGTTATACTTTAAAGTTACAAACACAGCTGATTCAAAATATTGTAGAAAAGATTTTTTTAACAATAATTTTAAATGTAAATAGTGTATATACTGTCAACATCGTACCAAAGTCATACATTAAGCACCTGTCATGAAAACCTTCATTTTGCCAAGATTGTTTAATTTACGTTGTGTTTAGCAAACATAACTGTGGACAATAACAATGATGGCAGATAAGTAGCTTTATACATAACACCATCATAAAATATTGGTGTTAAAACCAAATCATGTGGCATCTTGTACATTTACAAAAATTGCACTTTTCAGCCATTTCAAATCTAGATGTTCAGCAATTACGACGGACATAGATTTGGTTCGGCCAGCGGTGAAAGGTTCGAAGGACTGAACCAGATGCCTAAAATTCTCTGAGATACACCTACAGCAGAATTTCAATTAATACAAAAGTACATAAACAGCTTTGAAATATTATACTTAATACTGAAACTACTTTATACTTTAATTATATTAGGTACTTTAAACTGAGATTTTACTATACTACATTTGAAAGCTTTGACAATAAAACACAAAATTGTAATATTCAATACGAAGCTAACTATTTGTCATTACATTTAAATTCAAGGTTCATTATTTCTTTTAAACTAAAGGGGAAAAAAAGGGGGGGGGGATCATTACTGAACTGATGCGTGTCAGACATGTGTATTTAGATTACTGTTTCCCACTCAACATAAAACTGGGCCTCTTGAAGGACACAGTCCATCACTGCCAACATTTGTAAAAAAATTTAGTGTTCACATTTCTGTGTTATCACAAATTTCCAAAAACAAAATTTATGTTGATTGTAAATTATAATTATGCAAAAAAATTTAAGGCTGTCAGTATTTTTCTAAAATTGACCTGGTTGCTTCTTATTGGCAAATTCCCTTAAAGGAAGAGAGCATGAAGAATACTGCATTTACAGTACAACNATTGACCTGGTTGCTTCTTATTGGCAAATTCCCTTAAAGGAAGAGAGCATGAAGAATACTGCATTTACAGTACAACAAACACCATATTGTTTACACGCCTTCCATTTGGGTTTAATGTTTCAGTAAGTCATTTCATAAGAGGGTTAGAACAGNAAACACCATATTGTTTACACGCCTTCCATTTGGGTTTAATGTTTCAGTAAGTCATTTCATAAGAGGGTTAGAACAGGTATTGGTGCTTGAAGTATTATAATGTGCAACTATGCATGTGGATGATGTATTGATTGTTTCTAGAGATTTCAATGAACATTGTTTACAGTTACAAATGGTTCTTAAGAAACTACATGAAGGGGGACAAAATGTTATTGCAGCGCAAAGAATTTTACAAATTCTTTTTGTTATAGGAAGGACCCTACAACATTTAGGAAAAAGTAGGTCATGATTTGTACAGAATAAATGGGGTTAATTATCATATTTCCTCGCTCATGCACTGGGATAGGCAACAGTGAATGATGTATAACATTATTGTGGTTAGTGAAAGATTTCAGTCTTGCTGGCCAGTAAATAGCTATTTTGTAAGAAATTATTATTGTGAAACCAAGTGGTTATTTTCATGTGTTTTAAAAAAAAATGTACAATAAATTGTCAAGAGTATTGTATGATACTAGTGTTGAACAGAGTAGTAGTGCAAGGAAGAAGCAAAGGTGTGGTAAAGAAGAACAAGGAACAAGTAGGCAAAGGGGTAGTGTGTTACTATATGAATCAATATTGTTTATCATAATGCACAGGATTGTTCATGATCATGTGAAGATGTTTTGAGTAGTTAGGAGGTGAAAGGAAAAGAATAAAGAGGGATGAAGGAAGTACAGCAGTACAGTGTAAGGAAGGTTTTAAACAGAGAAAAGTAAAGTTACAACGAAAGAAATACAGAGTTGTCAAGAATATTAAAAATACTGTGATGATGTCCAGAACATCTAACTGTAATAGTATCAACTTATGTATTTTAATCTGTACTTATCTTATACGTATTCAGTGCTGTATTGATTGCAACTTGTTGTAAACATAGTTGTATTTTTTTATTATTATTTTTGTAAAACTTTGATTTAATACAAAAGTGATAATTTTAGGAAACTGATATGTCATAGTTATAATGTAGCTGCAGTTGTATTTTTAAACAGTATTAGCAGTAGTTTGATTTACTAATGAAAGAAAGTATCGTTAAGGAAACAAATACATTCTTTTTTCTCATTTTTAAATATTGGTGTAGTATAATTGAAAAGAAAGTTTTTGTTTTGCTGAAGATTGCTGTTGGTTAACTGTGTATTTGTAAATGATACTGACTGTCAATGGAAGAGAAGTAAATAGTATAATTTTATTGTGTGTAAACAGTTGTGCCCAGTAAATAAGCTATGAGAAGGGTTAATTGACATAAAAAGTAATGTTTTTTTAAAATTGTTTTTGTGACTATTTGAATTTAGTTCTTGTACTTTAAGCAGAGTACCGAACAAGAAGAGCTATATATAAGAGTTTTAATGTATATAGCAATACTGAATGATACAGAATGCAACTATTTTTGGAAGAAAAAAAAAACCTTGAAAAACACTTTAAAATGTAAGTTGATTTAAGAATGATGAATGAATATAATTTTACTGCTATTTTGCAAATTAAATGTTGGCAAATCTGAGTAATGAAGAAGAAGAATTGAGAATGTAAGACATTTTGTCTAGAAATATGAAGGTGGAGAGGTGTTGTAATGTATTGGGTTTGAATAATACAGGTATGCAAGGGTAGGATATTGCTCCAGTTTTTATTGCGTTTTTGGATTATAAGCACTAGTAAGTTTTTTGATTGGGACAGGTCTGAGGCCCCTTTTTGTTGGCACTGGCCTAATGAAGAAGGCAGTGGCTTGTATAGTTTTTGGACAGACCTGGGTCTCCTTTGTAAGTGTTGTGTGCTGATCCCAACAAGGAACCAGAATAATGAGCAGTCTACCTATAAGTAATCATCATTGGCTTACATTGTGTTTACACCCTCAACCACCAATTAGAAATAACATTTGACTGTCATTTTAATATGGATAAGTGATATGTATTATTTTCTGTGAAGTCAATATTTTTCTTTATCTGATTTAGTTTGGTTATCAAATTGTAAACTTAAATTGTGTGTAAAGAACAGAGCCGCAGTAGTCTGCAGAATAGCCGCATTCAGGGTAGGTTTTGTTTTGGGAAAGGTTTCTTTGAAATCTCTCCCAAATGGAGGGGGTAATGTAATGATGCAGTTTATAATAATTAATTCAAGACATTTGGTTAATTTTCTTTTATTTAAGAAGAATTATAATGGCTTATCATTATTTGAAGTTTTGGCTATGTTAGAATGTTTATCTGTCATGTGTTTGTTTTTTCTGAAATCGCAGAGTTTAGGTTACGTCAGCAATCGGAGATAAAAACTTTTACCACTTTTGTAGACAATTTTTTTTCCTTTGAGAATGTTCTAGAAATTTGATTATTTTGCTACGGCGCAGTTCGGCGTGGGGAAGTAGTTGCGACGGGGGTTGCACAGTATTCCGAAGGGATTCCGTACCACGCCATGCCCTTATTTGCTCAGGTTTTTGGCGCCCTGGTGCGAGGAGTGGGGGTAGAGAGAGTTATGATTTGAGTCCCGAGCGCCTGCTGCCCGCTAACAGTCGACAACCAGCCCTCTAAGAAGACACATTGATCATGACAAATTTTGTCCACACTGACAAGCACCTGCAACCTTTACTTCTTTTTTTGAACTTCAATTTTTGGACAACCATTTCCTACTAAATTATTTCCGGCGGTGTGGGAGTTCGCTAGGGTGCCAAGAGGGAACCGACGTCCCTCCTGCCTTCATAATTTTCTCTTACGATGCAAGTTTTGAGTGACGTGAATAATAAATGAACTACTGCTGCACTGTTCTTTGCCTGTCTGTATCGTTAAGCTGGCTGTTCGTGACTCTGCATTAATGGAAGATGTGAACTGTTTATTTTGAATTTGAAATAAAAATACAGAGGAGATAATCAGAGACTTGAATTCTTTATTTAATTTTTAATATGGTGCCTTTATTTAAGTTTCATGTGTCTACCGAGTGAGTAAAACCAAACTGTAATTTCCTGTCGCCAGTTCTGATGTCAGCGACATTCCAAGCTGCTGTTTAGAGCTGATTGTGGGAAGAAGATCTGATGACGCAGTTGAATTTCTCTTTTGCACCTCTCCGATGAAAAACCACACAATTTCTTGTAACCCATCTTGAGAGATGGTACCCAATCTGAGGTACTGTAATTTTCCACAGAAGATGATTTTTCTGCAAACAAATATAATTTCATTAAAATAAAATTAATGTAGGTTCGTGAAATTTACATTGAAAGCCTTAAAATATAAAATAAATAAATGACAACATAGTTTACATTTGTAATGGCTCTATACATATGGAAATAAAATGTATTTTATATGTTTATATTCCTGTCTTGAGAGATCTCTCAAAAATAATTGTAGACTAAAAAAATTTCTTGTCGTTTTTGAGTTTACTGTAANGGGGGGGGGGGCGCTTATCTCCGTTGCCCAGTTGTGCATATTTCGTAGATTTAGGCGTCCATTGTTTGTGAAGGTCGCTTCATCGGTAAATAGTATGGTCTTCAGCTATCATCCCTTACAAACATCAGAACAAACCTACAAAACTGAACATGCTGCCGGAATTCACCTTCATGTAATAACTGATGAAGAGCGACGTGATATGGATGGAATTTCCGTGGCGCAGTATCCGTAACGCGCTGGTTTTATTTATTCCTATGAATCTGGAAAGTTCTCGCGTACTCATGTGGGAGTTTGCATCGATACGTGCCAACACATCGTGTTGATGCGTATCGTCCATAGCAGTCTTGCCTCGCACTCGTGTTGTGGAATTCCAATCATCTCGTGACTTGAAACGTGTGCAAATTCTTTGTATTGTTTGCCGTGAGATAGGCGCCCAATTAGGATTCCTTTCACCATACATTCGGACGGCTTATTTGGCATTTCTGCTACACTCACCGTAAATAAGTAGAGCATCCAGTTTTTCCTCATTTGTGAACTTCTTTGCATACGTACGTACAGCTTCACACTGTAATACCACTTACCATAACGGATTACAGGGACTGGTGCTGTGCTACTATTACGAAGCTGTCCTGCAGGATGAGTCACGGCACGTGTTGCTTGCTTACATCAGTGAGTACATGTCCACTGCCCTATGCTACCAGTCCATCTAACTTAACCATATTTGCACATTATTTCTTTATGTTTCTGTGTTACTTTCTATAGCATATGCTATATCACTGAATTCCTCTTTGCACGTACTTTCAGATGCCGTTGAAGTAAATGTATGTTTCCAGGGGAAAAATTATATGTGGTTTAATTATTTCTATCCATACATGTTACAAATAGTCACTTTGCTGCAAATTACTTGCCCCGTACGTAATTTCATTGAGTAAAATCCGCATTTCATTATTTGCAACCATTCTGTAAATTTAGCTGTGTCCACGTTAGGCCCAGTCCACAATAACTGGTCAGTGGACACCTAACTATTGATTGGTGCGCGTGACTCTCTGGCGTTACAGCTTGCCGTCCCAAGTTCCTATGTCCCAAGATCAGTCGCCAACTTCAACTTTCGTCCGTGAACGCAAGCACGGACGTGTTCAAAATTGTATGTTTTGTTTACATTTTACCGTGGGCAAACTGTAAAAGTAAATAATGATGTATTGATAACAAAATGTGAAGATTGAAAATATAAAACTCGCTATTTGTTTAAAGCAATCTTCAATCTCACAACAGCAAAAACAAACCTTAGTAAGTAAAAGTACAAAAATGTCTGACTAAGTTTCATTGTTAGATGTTTTAATTACAGATCTGTCTTATTTTTTGTTTAAACACAATCTGTTGTTTTTTTGTTAGAAACATTTTTATAATTCCTAATACCCGGACTACCGACCGTTGGTTAACAATCATAGATGTTACACAGTAAAGTGAAAGACGGCATCTACTATTGAAATAACAATATGTTGCAAACATCGCATCTGAAATGTGCATACGTGACTATTTGGTTCGTGTGTGCATTTTAAAGTGCCTGAATAAATAATCAATATATAATGGTACTTAAAAATATTTTTTCAAAAAATTTCACATTAAAACATATTTCACAGCTTATTTTCTCCCTTTCGAAACTGAAAATATGCTTGGCTAACTTTTTCATCATGGCTACATAGGTTGGCAACACTGCATTTTCAATAACCAGTTGTTTATGTCTTTATTTGCCATCACAGATGTTGCAGGTGTGAGTGAGCATATGGTTGTTTCTTGTATATGTGCTTTACTATAAGATATTCTGATTAGCTAATGCTGCAAACATAGTATTATATTGTGCTTTTTGACTTAGGTTTACATGTATGTAAGTATGAAGTATAGTTTTGTACTTTTTACATGTCACATGTTGGTATCAATTTCCTTTCTATTGCCAAATCATAATGGGAAATGCTAATACAAAACTGAATGGGTTGAAAAGGAGCACCATGGATATATCATCAAAGAATGGGGCAAGAAGTTTTCAGATAATGAAGTGTTCTGCAGTGTGTGTGTGTAAATAAATTCAGTATATTGATGACCTAGAATGAAAAACTCAGATCTCACATTTTTGGTGAAATTACTTTTTAATCCAATTGATTTAAAGTGCATCCCTTTCATTCACATGGACGACTGTAAAATGTGAGATACAAAGTTTTCTAACCAACAGTACAAAAATTCATTTTTGCAGAAAGATAGGTACAATGTTTTCATTCTAAACCAACCAATGTAAGTGCTTTGTAATTGTAATACAGCATGTATCATATGACAAACACAAAGCTGTGTGCCAAGTTTGATCCCCATCAACTCAAGTTAAAGTTGCCTCCTGGGTAGGCCGCCGAATGGTGTGCAGAGCTCCAGCAGAAAAAGTTTTATTAAAAAACCGCCCCATGTGTTTGAGTGAGGCTTGCTTAAGAATAGCATTTAAGAAATGTTACGCGACTATATATGTTTTTCAGTTTCTCCATTTCTCTTTATAGCATGTTTTTGTGATAGTGAAAATTGTTCAAATGGGTGTTTTCAACAGTCATTTTTAGGTATAAACATTCCAGTACAAAACATTAAAAATGGAATAGGGACATGCATCAAACCTTTATTTTTATTATTGAGTCATAAAATGGTAGGGTCTCCTCTGAAAGTTTCATAGAGGCACGTTATTGACCCATCTGTCATAGAGACAGTTACTTAGCAGTTAAACAATTGTGGCAAATTGAGAATATACAGGCTGTTTGGAAGCTCACCTGAAATATTTTGGGAGGTGATTCCTTGTGGAAAATGAGGTAGAGGTACGTAATACAACTTATAGCCTAGCTCAATTCCTAAGTGAGATAGAAATGTGCCAGTGAAAATCGAGTTTAGAAAGTTTTTTTCACAAATTATTAAACGGCAAGGAATTACTCTACGATTCGCAGGATAATGTTTAGTGTTGCGGAGATATTCAACCTATGAAAAAAAACTTGTAAAGACCTTCCGCCTTCATAAAAATTATAGGAGTGGCCACCCTCTAATTGTATACAATTTTGTTGCCTTCGAATTTTTTGCAATCTTGATGCTGCCTTATTGAACAGTACGTCCTACTTAACATAAAAAGGTCATCTTGCTGCAAGTCCCTAGGACCCACAGTTTCCTTTTAAAAGACATACACAGTTTTCAATGGTAACGATACAATGCATGGTACGTAGGCAATACTTCATACTCGCGAATATAAACATATCGTAAGCAACCGATATTGGGCCGACTGTTCTTCAATGGACTTAAGTGGAAAATGTGCTACGTAACACAACCATATTCACATGCCTTGTTGCTGCAATGTCATTTAGACATTCATTAAGGTTCAAATGAGTCAGCAAGTATCAAACAACTGCACAATATAATAATTATTATGGTGGTCAATGTACGTGTTTTCCTTTTGGAGTTGGTCAACTGGGACAAACATCCAATGGTTGAGGCGTAACGTAGTTTGGGTATGTCTGCTGGTACAAATGAAATCTTATCACTTCAGCCTGCCGTACCATACATCAAATGCATGTCGGCCAATTCCTGCCATGTAACACTCATCATGCTGTCTGCACTTCAGTCCTACAAACATGTACGCCCAGTACACACACTCTGTCTCATTTCACTTGTGATGCTTTTGGGAATAGTCACCCAATAACGGCTGCTTACGATGTTGTTTACCTACATGTGTAAGAAGTATTGCCTATGGGCTAGGCATTGTATCGTCGCTGCTGAAAACTTTGTATGCTTTTAAAAGGAAACAATAGGTCCTAAGCATTTGTAACACAAGGACCTTTTTTGTTAAGTAGGGCGTATTGCACAATAAGATGGCATTAAAATTGCATAAAACTTGAAGGCAACTAAATTGTATCCTATTAGAGGGTGGCCACCCCTATTATATTTATGAAGATTGAAGGTCTTGATGCCGGTTTTTTTCACAGGTTAAATATCTTGGTAACGCTAAACATTCAGCGAATCGTAGTTTAATTCCCTGCTGTTTCTGATATTTTATGAAAAAACTATTTCTAAACTTTATTTTTAAGGGCATATATCACCCTTAGGAATTGAGCTAGGCTATAAGTTTAACGACGACTCATGTACCGCCACTGTCGAGGACATGGTGGCTTATATGGTCAGAGTTAATGTCCCCCAGGCACCGACTATAAAGTGTGTGGAGGTTGTGGGTATTGTAATGAAGTAGACTATTACTGTTGTATTTTGAAGTACGAATATATTGTCTCGTATATATTCACAAATACACAACATCAACACTTGAGAGGTGCGGTACTGTGCTAGTTCGGTTACTCGGATTTACTGGGCGAATTCTTGGTTGAGTGGGGCTTCTGTGACGGTGATTGTCATACTTAACTCAGTGGTGAGTGCTGTCAGCTATGGTGGGCAAGCTCCGGCGGTGTGGTTGGCCTTGGCAAGGCCGCAGTTGCTGTCAGCTCACTGTGGTGCTGTTCTAACGACGTGTGGCTGGGGGTCCGATTTCCCCCCGGCCAAAATGGCGCGGCTGACTTCTCTGCTCTAACTGACTGTCCGACGCGGTGATAAGCAACTTCCTTACCCGGGCTGTAGTAATCGACTGACCCCCCCTCCACTCTCGAAACGGGGTTTTTATGCTTGCAAGCCCCCAGTCTTAATTGTCGGCACGTGGCGCCTTGTAGGGGTGGGAAGGAGGTGTGAGGGGGTGAGGTGGAAGAGCTCCGAACAAAGCCTTCCAACACACGTGTCCTGATTTCTGAAGTTTCTGGCGGGGGGAGGGGTAATACCTACTGTCGTCAGCGGTCCTTCCGTGGTGCGTATTTTCTGAGTTAGGTGAAATACGCCCGATTATTTGGTTGATATCTCGTGAATTCCCTGTACTCCACAGATCTCGCGGCGGGCAAGAGGTGTCCGGTGGTGAAGGGGGGGGAGGGGGAAGGTCTACGCTTCCGCTCCACGTGTACTGAAAATTTTCCACCGGCCCTGGTTCCACGTGCCGTCTGGAAGTCGCCTAGCGAAGTGCGCGAGGCGGGGGTGGTGTGAGGGGGGGATGGATGTGAGCCAACGGCGTTCCCTAATCCCTAAACCTGCATGCGACAAGTTGCATTAAATATGTCTACCTCATTTTCCACAATAAATCACCACCTGAAATATTTTGGGTGAGTTTCCAAACAGTCTATATAATGCTAAGGTAAATGCAAGTATAATGTGTGCAATTAAATTATCCTTTTGACTTTTGCAAAGATACAGAAGGTGTTTGAGATGTATGTTCTCTTCCTCTGATGCTGTTCCTCTACAGTTGTAACTGGGTTTTACTAAAGCAACATATTTTAGAAAGCAGATATCTACTTATATGTCAGATACTTAATAGTGTATCCACATTCTGGAAAGTCAGGGAAGTTGGAATCGACCAGGGAAAGTCAGGGTATTTACTTGAAATCCTGGAAAAGTCATGGAAATTCCCCAGTGATAGTAATTTGAGCAGAAAATGTTATGCTTCAGTCTACCTTCACCCAGACTGTGAAAGCGTTTTTTTTCAGATGGTGGTTTAGTGCATAATAACAAACACTATGAAGTGGCTTTTGCAAGGCTCTGTTTGAATTTTCATTTTTTATAATGTAATTCTAGCTTCAAATTAAGTATGATTATTGTAATCATATGGAAGTCTGCATAATGTCTGTTAACAATGTGAAATGGCAAGAATTTTATTGTGCATCTTTTTATGTACTTATTTGTACATATCTGTATATCTTTACCAGGAACTGTTAAATAATACAATGCAAACCTCTACATGATAAATTTTTTCATATTTATTTTGAATAGAAGATTGCAAGAACTGAAACGCAAACAGACACTAAAAATTTGTATAGTACATAATGGATTGTATACAGATGTTTGGTTAATTATTTGTTTCCGGTAATATGTTTCAAGTTTGAAGAAGTGTGTAGTATGTATTCAATGAAAACAAAAACTGAAATACTGTGAACTGCTCCATTAGATGGTGCAAACCAAGTTCTGGCAAGTTTTTGTGTAAATATTGCAACTTTTTGCTACAGTTGAAGGAACATAATGGCTAAGCAGTGTACTTTAATAAACAATGGTTAGATAAACTGAATCCAGAATTTGCTGCATGGTTAGATTTGGTGCATGGAAATTCTTCATTAGCTTATTGTAAAGTGTGCTTGAAATCTTTCAAGCTTAGTAGTATGGGGAGACAGTCTGTTCTTTCTCATGCTAAGGGACCAAAACATATAAAAAAATGCTCAAATTACATGTTTGTAACCCACAATTTCATTATTTGCAAAGTCCACTAGATCTGAGCAGCGTGATGTGCTTTCATTACTATCATGTAGCTCACATACATCAAATTCATCTTCAACATCCAACTCTTCTTTAGCACCAGTTATGCAGCAAACAAATGTGAAAACTTTCACAGTGAATGAGGATAATGTTACATCAGCAGAAATAATGTGGGCACTGTAAGTAGTTGCAGGGAAGATGTCTTTGAACTTGAGTGACAGAAGTGCATCTCTTTTCGGGAAAAGGTTTCACGATAACAAAATTGCTCAGAACTTCTCAATGAGAAAAACTAAAGTCTCGTATGTACTTATTCATGGATTAGCTCCTTATTTTAAAGATTGTTTGCAGTCTGACTTGAACAGCTGCAGTGTTTTGATGAATTGCTTAATAAGGTGGTGCAGAGGGGTCAAATGGACATGGTTGTTACACATTTGGGATGTCCACCAACAAAGAGTTTGTACATGTTATTGGAACAGTGAATTCTTAGGACGTGCAACTGCTGAAGATTTTTTGGTAGGATTCTCTGAAGACCTTATGCTCCCTTTAGAAAACTTGTTGCAAATTTTGATGGATGGGCCAAATGTAAATCATTTTTTCAAAAGAAATTTGAAGACAAACTGAAAGTTGACAATCCAGATGGGAAATCTCTTCTTGATGTTGGCACTTGTGGCCTACATAACATCAAACAGTTGGTTGGGATGTTTTTCGTGTTCTGAGAGGCCATGTATGGTCTTTTCAAAGACATCCCAGCAGGTTGAGCAAAGTACACAGAAATTACAGGGAGTAATGACTTTCCCTTCAAATTTACTTCTGTGAGGTGGCTAGAAAATGGGGCATGTGTTGAACAAGCGCTAAAAATATATGATTGTGTTGAGAAATTTGTTAAAGAATAATCAATACCAGGAAATGATAACCACAAATGTTTCAAAGAAGCTATGACTGACCCTCTTCTGAAAGTCAGAGTGGCTGCTTTCTAAAATCTAATATCAGAGTGTGAACCCTTCTAAGAGAGGGTTCAAAGTAAAAAACCGTTGGTACCTTTCCTGTACACAGCATTTGAAGTTGTTAGGAATCTCCTATTGATATTTGTGAAGCAAGGAAAAATTGCTTTAGCCAGTACTGCATACAAACTTATGACTTAAGATCTGTCCAACAGTGAAAACCTTAATCCAACAGAGAAAGTCAATGTTGGATATGCTGCCAAAAAGATGCCTAAAGAAGTCAAGTGTTCTGACAAGAACAAATATTGCTTAAAAATGAGTTTCGAAAAATTGTTGTCAGCATTTTAGAAAAGCTAAAATTGAAAAGCCCTCTGAAATCACATCTTGTACGAGGATTGACTTGCTTCGATCCAAAGGTTATTCTCTTCTAGTCAGGTCTGGGTTTGAAGAGAGTTGACATTGTCCTTGAAGAGTTACATGGTGCCAAAAGAGTATTTGAAACCCTGGCTGAGAGGGTTAAAAATACTGTATGTTACTCTGACGGTTGAAGCTCAGTCAGAGGAGTGGAAAAAGAGTTTCACTGATTTTGTATCTCACAACAATGACACTCTTGGACTTGATGAATTTTTTCCATTCACTTATTGGCAATAGATTTGAGGATTTATGGCATGTCATGAAGATAGTTTCATTTTATCACATGGGAATGCTTCCGTAGCAAGTGGCTTCTCAGTAAACAAGTTTTACTTTTTGAAAATTTATTAGAAGAATTGTTAGTGGCTCAGCGTATTATTTATGGTATACAGTGAAAAGTATGGGTGAAGTACAAGAGGTGATCATTACAAGAAGCATGCTTACTTTTGTGCGAGCTGCTAGGCGAAGATACCAAGCTTATTTGGAAAAGAAAAAGGAGTGGAATGCAGAAGAAGAGAAACAATGGAGAGAAAAAAGGAAAATTAAGCAACAGCTCAGGGGGCTAAAAGAAAAGAAGAAAGTCATGAAATTGGAGCGGGAGAAAGAAGACATTGAAATTTAAAGCAGGAAAAAAATTCTTGAGAATATGAAAAGGTTGTAGAAGATGTGTCATAAATATTAGTGCCTTAAGGCTGTATTTAGAAAGACTAAACTGTGACTTAATTAATGACTATAAATCTTGTTTATTATTTTGTATGAAATTAATGTGTAATAGCATTCTTACTGTTTTTTTGCAGTTATTTTTGATAGTCAATAAATAAAAAGTTTAAAAAAATAATTAAAGAAAGTGGCGAGCAAACTAGACTAGCTATGGGGATGGTAGAGGCTGGATTTTCTTTATTTCTTCAAGAAAATTGTAAAATAGGCAAATTATTAAAAAAAAATTTTGTTAAGGAAAAGTAAGGGACATTTTCTTACAGATTTATGTGAACACCCTGTTACTAAACACTGTGCTATAATGAAACTTGTAATAAAGCAAGCAAAAAAGAGTTTCATTTGGCTGTAATATATCAGTCCAAATTGCAAGACCATGTACACACATTTGCAAAATAATTTGGTACACCATGAAAAAATTGCATTAAGTACAACTGCAGTTGCCACACAGTATTGTCATAGCCCAACATGTGCCCCATTTGCAGTTAATGCTGTTTGCTTGTGTGGATGTGCCACTAAGGGGCATAGATGTCCCTCCATCATTCATAGCTGGAAGACACCGACTAAGGCCATAGTATCAGTATTAGCAACAGAGCAAAGTTATTGAACACACAGCATGCCCTGACAGTGCATTTGCAAAAGCTTTTGCCCAGGAGGATGAGTTTGCCCGCATGTCTTATTCAGCGAGGCTGGTTGAACATTCCGGTGCATTGATCACCAATGTAACTGTGAGTCGGTGTTGGGCACAATGGGAACAGGAGGGTAGACCTGCACACACCCGTTGAGAAGGCTTGAGACGACCCCGGCAGGCCACCAGCTGGAAGGATTGTTTCATAATGCGACAGTCTGTAGACACTCAACAGGCGTTGCTATGCACCATATCTAGGCGACTAGCAGAGCAGGATCTGTCGTGGTGGTGTCCATTATGACCTCAACATTGAGTATGTGTGACCTGTAGGGAACGGGCAGCATGACAGCTTGTGGATTGGCGACTAGTGGTGTTCAGCAACTAATCTAAGTCTTGAGACATGCTGGCCAGCACCATGATCCACATTTCATTATAGAGTGGCACACCGCCCCAATGTCATGGTGTGGGGTGCCATTTCATACGAATCCCGCACCACACTGTGATTGAAGGTACTCTGATGGTGCAGCGATACATCCAGTATATTCTGCGGCCATTTGCGCTCCCCTTCCTAGTGCTGTTTGACAACCCCATTTTGCAGCAGGAGATTCCTGGCCTCTCACAGCATTGGTATCTCTAACTTGCCTTTGTGATATCAACTTGCTTCCTTGGCCAGCAAGGTCCCCAGATCTCTTGTCCATCGAGAATTTATGGGACCAGATTGGACAGCAACTTTGGCCGATGGCAATTACAGCGGATTTGGAGGGTCTGTATGCCTCCATGCCCAACCGTATCACCACCTGTCTCCATGCTACGGGTGGTCCAACACCATACAAAGTGCATCCTGCAACTGTTGGTCCCCAGCAATACATGCTTAGTGTGTTAAATTTTGATGTTTACATACTATTATGTCCTATGCCTGTACCCACCTGTTCTCCAGCAATGGCATCTTCAGAGTAGTTAATTTTTTATTTTTTTTCAAATTAGTATAGTTACGCAGGATCTTCAGTTATTGTTTATTCAAAGATTGGCCAACAAGATAGCAAGATAATGAGAAGTTCCAGAGGGACGTGAAAGTGCCCCAACATCATTTCATAAAACATATATAATCTCTGTGGCTCACTCTGGGGCCAGCAGCTGAAAGGGAGTAGTTTGATTCATTGAAACATTACACTCTGGCGCACATCCCTAAGAAAATGCCTAATTTGGCAAAGAAGAATTCATATCAAGATGTAGCTAGTCAACTGAAAATTGGAACTATGTTTGCCGAACTCCATTTCTGTTGCCAGTGTATTCACGTCATTTACCAATTTTAAAGTATTTATAGACTGACATCTGTCTAAAAAAATTGTAGGTTATAAAAATAAAAATATAAAACCTTGCAAAAAAATTTAATATTTGCGAACTATTTTTTAATTTGTCCGAGACAGTGAATTTGGGTTAACATTTGTGAGACTGTAGTTGTAGCTATTATCACACTTTGAACTTCAGAGCTAATATGTTAAGACTGGAAATTAAAGTAATTAGTGGAACTTACTTAACAACGCACTTTCATTCACCAACAACTCACAGACTATTGCAAAGCAATAATGCTGCTATCACGGATACTAAACAGTTGGAGTTGGAAATATGTCGCGTGGAGTAATGCAACAATGGCTTATAAATTATCCACGGGTGTCCCACTTTCTTCGTTTAATTAATACAGTATAGTAACAACAAGAAAATGAGTTTGTGGGAGAACAACATGGCATGTAACGAACGTAGAAGTAACTATCACCGGCCCAATAGAAATTACTAGTAATCAAAATTGCTGTACATGGAAATACATGTTACTTTAAAAATTATACACAGCTTGCAAAAAAATAAATTATTGGTATACTGTTCGTAAATTTGTTATTTCACACAAAAAAATTTTTTTCTGGCTGGTAGTGCTTCGGGAGACAGCTGACAGATGGTGCGCATGGCATAGCAGGGCATGATGTGAGACGAGCGCGTTATTCATCAGGTAGCAGCATGTTTGCCTGTCTCTTGATCCTGTCTATTTAAAAGTTCACTTTTCTCCTATTACTGGCTTGAAACAACACTTTAAAATATATTTTGTCAAATTATTTTTAAAAAATTTAATATACCCTGCGATATTTATGTAGACTTTTGAAATTAATATCTAGCATGTATGGGGAAAAAAAGGATGGGGAGTGGGGATACGACATGAAAAGAACTCCCAAGGTTTGAAGTTGTGTTTCATTTGAGTTCGGACCGTTTTAATGTGCATTTCATTTTGAAAACCTATACATTACTGCTTTAGCACGAAGTTTAGTTTGTAACACTAACAACCACTATTTTGTGACCACGTAAAATAAAATGTATTAATTAATCTAGGAACTCTTTCTTATCTGAACATTTTTGTTTGTCTGATGTGCGTCGGCAGTGCACTCAGAATAGCCAACATAATATTAATTTTTATTCGTTTGTGCATCGGTTGATACAGGGTTTTATAAATAGCATGTTGTTTGTTTTGTATACATCAATTTGCCACTCACTGATTGTCATAATCTTTCCAAGTTTTATGAGAGAGAGAGAGAGAAAGTGAGTATTTAAAGACTATGATTAGAAGAGTCTGTACTCATGAATGAAAATATCCTTCCTGCGAAAGATGTAGTGGTTGGGTTTGCAGTGTCAGCTAAACTTATAAAGGAAAGGTCAGGGAATTTTCACCTGGGTGAGGGGAAATAAAAAATTGCTGTTCTTCAAAAGTTGATTAGTTGTGTGAATACTGGGTAATGTAATTTACAAACATATGCATTTTTATATTTTAATGTTTTAAGTTTGTGAAATGGCAATAATACATGTTTGCCTAGTGACATAGGGCCCATACGTGCAAAATAAAGTATTTACGTTATTATAATAGCACTTGTGAAGTCAATAGTATGTATTGCAAGAAATATTGGTGGGCTGGATGAAATGTTGGCCCTGATTATGTGGCTAGTTGCAGTGTAATTTAATTCAACTTCACTGACAGTATATTTGTTCTGTCAGCAGTGGAAAAATATGGCATTGGAAGGTTTCGGTTCTGAAAATAGGTCAGGGAAAATTGTAAGATTCTGGTGAGAAAACAAGGAAAAGTCAGGGAATTTCAAAATGGAATATCAGTGGACACCCTGATATGGCAGTATATGTAATTCATTGGAATTAATGATGCAGGATCAAGAAAAATACATGCTGCTATTTCTCTTAGATGCTCAGAATCTCTACGTGAATGGATGCCATGATATAAATAAAATGGCACTCAAAACCTAGAGTTTTGTGAAGCATTTCAAATGTCTACAAAGAGGAAAAGAAAATTGTTAATTAGTGGGTTTGACATTTGCATACAGAAGAGGAGCAAGTGCAAGAAGAGCTTATTGGTCTTTACTGGGCTCAGTTATAATAAAGAATCCCTGTGAATATTTAAGATATCCTTCTGTGAGCGAAGTGGTAAAAGCAGCACACTCCCTCTAACAACACTAATGTTGAGCGTGGCTTCTCAGATTCAGTGCGTACCTTGACAAGTGTCCGTCCATGCATTCATGTGTGGGTGGACATTGAATGTCACAATGACTGTGAAATGTGCATTGAAACTTTTCCATAATCTGCCATACCTGGTTCCTATCACCCACCCAAGATCTTTTAATAGCACGTTGTGCTTTTAATAACTACCAAGCTTGTCTTGACAAAGTAAGGAAAGAGAGTATGAGCTGGTTCAAAACAAAAGAGATAATNGGGGGGGGGGGAAAGAAAATATTTCTGGCAGAAAATGAAGAAAAAAAAATGTCATTTTGTGAAAATATGAGAAAGAGAAAAGAATAATAGCTGACAAACTGTTCTCTCAACTGCAGCAGTAAAAAATCTACAGGAAGTAGGGCTTGCACAAGGAATGTTTGTAGGTGTTGCTGTATACTGTAAAGAAGCAGAAGTAAAGAAATAATATAATCCATTCACGGTTACTTCACACTTTTCTGAAGCGCTAATAAAGTTCTACTTCCAGGATAGTCCTCCACCTCATGCAAATTAAGCTTAACTAAGTCTAGAAAAGTGCACCAAAGAACAATACACTGAATTTGTGCGCAATTAGTTATAGTAATATTTTGCACGAGAACTATTATTTCTTACTAGGTGCTACCAACACATGTTTTCTCACTGTTTTTATACATATTGGATGCTAAAATATATAAAATTTAGGTTAAACTTTGCTTGGGATATATGCCATATTTAAGAAATAACTAAACACGTCACACATTTGATGATTTTTCTAAGGTTTAATTCAAAAAGTGTGAAGTAACCACGAATAGACTATAAGTGAATAAATAAACTTCAGATGTTAGTTGAGAAAAGAAAATGTTATTTCACATTTACATATTGCCAAGAAGGCAAACACTTGTTTTGCCATTCATTTTTTAAAGGACATTCATTAATGATAATATTTTTTAGTACTTATCCATTTTCAAGGACATTGGAGGAGTTGTTTCATTTTCAGTACTAAAATTAGGGAAGAGAATAATTGTTATATTTTTCTTTTCAACGTAAACATTTTTGGAATATTGAGAACTTTTGATTGGAAACAATTAGTCATTTTCAGTTGCATGAGAAAACCAATTTGTTACAGGAAATGAACTTTGAAAGCATACATGGCAACATTATTGTAAATCATTTTTCATTCTTTTAATTTTATTTCTTAAATACTTAATGTAAGGATGGTGGTATTTCAAAGTAACTAAACTCTTAACGTTTACAGTTATACTTTTGATTTTTGCATCAGAATTTAAGGTTGTCTATAATTAAGTCAGCACATAACGATCAAAGGGCGATAGTCCAACTGCAATTGAAATTATTATACCAACTTCATTGCCAATAACCTGGTTGAATAAGTAACAAAATGACTCACTGGTTTTACTTCCTGTCGCCTACAAGATATGTTTTGAGATGCAGGTAGAAATTTCCATAATTTGCATTTGTTTTGGGTTTGTATGATTTTTATCCAAAGGCAGTTTGCATTGGGTAATTTGCCTCTGATGCGACTTTGCGATTAACCAAGTACTTCAATAAATGATGAATTTTGGAAGTTAAATTTCTGCGAATTACTATTGCTTTCCTAAAGTTTTAATTGTTAATGAAAACAATTAAGTTAGTAATGTAATTTTAATTGTAACCTTGAAAGACAAAGAGAAGACACATACAGTTTAGCTTCCCCTCAGTCTCATTAAATATACTGTAAGGAAAGGTGTTATAGTTTATTGCATACAAGATTGGTTTTATTTTGCCCAAATGTTCTACACAGTATCAGTATTGCATTTTCATTTATTTAAAGGGTTTTTGTATATTTTCTTTCCTTTCTTTATTCAATTAGATTCAGTAAATTTATTTCTGTTTTTTCTTATTGAGTAGTTAAAATGTGGTGTCATATTGAGTTTCTTGTTTTTTGTGTGTTAATTCTCTCATCCTTGCTTTTGAATTCAAGTGATGGTGTTCATTGCACAGTTACTGTCTTATTAATTACTCCAGGCACCTATTTCATATTTTTATCCTTAATATTTATTTAATGATTATCTTAGCATTTTATTATCCATACTCTATTTGTGCTGTAATCTCTGCTCATATTTAAAAAAATTGAAAAATGTAAAAGTTTTTAATTTTTTTATGTTGCCAGTAATTTTATTTTCAAATAGCCTAGTCAGCAATATCTTATTGCAGATGATGGTTTATAATATCATGTGCTAGTACCTGCAGATGATGGTTTATATTTTTGATATTAAAATAATGTTTCATTATTTTAATTATTTATTCCACAGTGTCTATTATGTTACACTTCAAGGAGCAATGCCCCAGTCAGTTGTGTATGGAAGGATCAATTGTCCAACTTTAAACCTTTGTTATTAGCCATTCATTGTTACTTCACAATTTTCTGAAGCCTCTCTAAAGTTATTACTTTTTGTTTCAGATTATGTATCCTTCCGCTACATGTAAACAAAAACATTGCAGTGTGACTTACTGTCATGGTTTGTTAACTGTTTTCAGCTGTTCAAAGAAATCTATCATATTTCAAAAACCATTATGAATGAGTTCACAATTTAGGCCTATAACCATTTAAAAAATGTGTGTATTGATGATAGTTCTTATAGTTATTATTCAACACATTATTAACATATTTGTGTTGTACACAATATAGCACATTACGTACAATACACACTATTGTTTTGGCTGACTGTGTTGAACCCTTTTACAACTGTGGGGGAAAGAACTGTAGTATTAACCTCTTGTTATTGATATGTTTTGGGTTATTTCATTAAAAGGACAGCCTTAGTTGGAATAAATATTAAAACTAAGGAGCAACCATTCCAACAAAAAAGACAGGGTTTTTTTTTGTTTTTTTCCCCCTGTTATGAGTATGAAATATGCTAAAATTGAAAACGTGTATAATTTTCCTGCTACCACTAGTGCTGCGACTGTCTGAGAGAGAGACACAGAGAGACAAGCTCCGCTCCCTATTCAAAATTCCTCTGACGAAAAAAAAACATGTCACTAGGGCTTACACACCATTTTTGCACTGATATTTTTAACAGTAACAATAAAATATGTTTACATTAGTGCTACTTAAAAATTTTAATACTTCAACAGCTAACGTTTAATTTACAAATAGCATACCAAAGAACGAGGTTAAAACAACATACAGTAGAGCACCCCTCAACCGGAATCGTCGGGGGGAAGGGCTATTCCGGTTATGGGAAATGAGGGTGGGATGGTGTCAAAAATAACAGATTTTTTTGTCTGAACTCGTGTATATGTGGCACATAATTTTAACTTAAGAAATCAATGAGTGTAAATTATTAGTTTTATCCTTAAAGTTACAAAACCATTAAAAAAACACTACATACTGTTTATGAAATGTGAGTGATAAAACTCACTCGCTAATGACCTTCATTCACTACCTGGGAGGGGGGAGGTCTTATCTCTTCACGCACATTGGCATGAGTAAGCGAGGTCTGGAGATAATCTAGGGCTGCAGCGGTGACATCATGTTACTGTTTGTGTTGATGTGCAACTATAAAACTTCCTGAAGTACAGTCAATTCCATGGACAGTCTTTCCCTTACTGCATAGCACGTTGGCACAATATACATTTACAAGAGCGGGGCTTATGTATTTTAGTCAAAGTTCACAAAGTACCGTATTTCAGCGTGTGTAGGCCGCACATTTTTACAAAAAAAAATGGAGTACGGATTANCCCCCCGCAAACCTTGTTCAGAAATTTGCCAACAAATAGTACGCTCTAATGTTTTAACATTGTTTTTAAGAAAGTAAAAAAAACAATAACAAATGAATAGCTCATCACTCGTGTTAAAACGCGCATGGGTCGCACCATACTTAAGTCTGCCTGTCCTCTACAGTTCTGCTTTGTATCACCTCCAGCCGCCGTCCAGCTTGCTCACTTCCTTTCTCTTTTTTATTTCTTCCTCTCGCTTGGCGTCCTTCCTTTTCACCTCCTCTCCCTTTTCACGGTCATAACCTCAGCCACCCAGCACCAAGCAAGCTTGCTTGCTCCCTTTCTTTCCCTCCCTCCTTTCCCCTATTTTTTTGTTTGTCATGCTGTCTCTCTCTCTCTCTCTGGTCGAATGAGACAGCCAGCAGTAGCTATGTGTGTGTGATTCCGCACTCACACATGCACTATACCATTGCCTGCCTGGGAACAGCCGACCGAGCTGGCAGGCTATGCATGGCGCACATGTTCCGCAATTCAAACGCAATATTACGGCATTTTGACATAAATACAAAAGTTTTATTTACGCGGAATACTGCACTGTTGGCACTTTTAAGTAGGCGGAGGTCAGGTGACACGGCAAGGATAACACTTAACAACAAATTAATTAGTTTGACGTCATAGTTTGCTGTTGCCGCACTAGCACGATTAGACCCGGCAATATTTACGGGAATACAAAAATTCAGTGCGGCCTATACTTGAAATATTAATTATCCCTAATTTTTCATAAAAAATCTTCTGGAGCGATCTATACACACCAAAATATGGTACATTTACACTAACACGTTAGAACACTAAATTCTGAAAGTCACACCACTAAAACCAATGGCATGTTTNTATACACACCAAAATATGGTACATTTACACTAACACGTTAGAACACTAAATTCTGAAAGTCACACCACTAAAACCAACGGCATGTTTCGCACCTTGCCATTAGTCACTGTCACTTGTGTCATTAGCAACATAGCTGTAGCTGTGCCACTTGGGCCGGCTGTCTCTTCATCATGCAGCTTGTTTACCAGCTAGCAGGCATGTACAGTCTGGTGTGAGCAACAAAAAACCTCTCGCGGGAAAGTTATGGGACATTTGAATTATTTTGGAAAATTAGTTCGGGATATGGGGAGTTCCCTTCGAAGGAATTCCGGTTAAGGGGTGCTCTACTGTATTAACAGTGAACTATTTCTTACTAGCCATTGCCAACACATTGCCGTTCTCACCATTTTTAATTCGTATTTAATACAAAATAAATATTACAAGTTATAAGACAATGCAAAGTTAACTTTTCATTTAATCAAAAATATAATACTTTAAAATAGTTTTCAGGCTTTTGCGGCTATTGTTGTCAATTTCTTATGGCAGCCTCAGCGAAGAACTTGTAAAGTTACTGAAGCATTGTGTCATCTCAATTTTCTTCTCATACCAGGGGAAGATATACTACAAAATGAGAGCACTGCTATGGGCTCACTACTTTCTACTTTACTGGCCAATCTCTTTATGTCAAACTTTGAAGAGAGCTATTCACGCTGCCACCTACCAACTGAAATATTGATATAGATATGTTAATGACACATTTGTGGTGTGGAGTCATGGAGAAGAGAGATTACAACAACTCCAAGAACATCTGAACAGCATCCATCCCAAAATACAGTTAACTAAGGAACTACTGACCGACTGGCATGCTTACTAAGGAAGATGGACATACACACCAACATTAAACCTATTAAAAAAGTTGATAGCATCCTGGGATCAGTGAAAGACAAAACACCAGCTGAATAACAGGCTGGAGTTTACAAGGTACTTTGCTCGTGCTGGAAAGTGTACATTGGCCAAATTGGCAGGAAAATAACCAGAATAAAAGAACACTCCATGAAAACCAAACATACTATTTATTTCAACAAGCACAGTGCAATAGCCAACATATGAACTTATAGACCAAGAACCATTAGAGAATCAACAGATATATTAAAACATCCAAATAACATCAATAGAGAAGATGGATTCAAGTTAAACAAAATATGGGCACATCTCTTCATAGACCTGAAATTCTGTGACGTGAGAGCAGAGACCGCGCCTCAAGGATTGGCCAACCACCTCAACCAATCAGGAAACAGCCCTTCAGAGATCTGACTACATAAGGGCTCTTCCTTCGACCGTCCTCAATTGGTCAGGTATTGTTCCCTGATGATGGCAGCTGCAACGACTGCCAAAATGTTGGAGAAGAAATGCTCAACGTGGCTCAAACCCAGAAGCCAACAAATTGATAATACTTTAAAGTTAATCACAGTGTGAAATATTTGTGTTACACTAATTATTTAAAAAGCAGGTGGACATGTTACTCCTAGGGTGATTTTTTAAAGGTTTGTTTAAAAACGTTTGAAAAAACAGAGAATGGACTAACTAAAAAAATTTGTATTGTGGTACCAGTAAAGTGTTTTAAGGGTGTTGACCATGAAAATATTTGTTATTTTATATTTGTACTTGTAGACATTATCTGCGACTACTTTTTCTTCAGATAAAATGTTTTGAGATTCCGCGGTTTTTGAAAACCAACATGCTAGTCAAAAATTGTATTGTTTTTGTAATGTACTAACAAAATAAACCAAATTATTTGCATAAAATTTAACAAGAGTACCTAATTGAAAGGTCTCGTCTTAATTCATTTTTATTTATGCTTAGCAAAAGTTATTTTACAGAAATTCAACAGCAGTTACAAATAAAAAAAATATGCAAAACTGTCATTATTTTCATCATTTTTTTTAAATAGCAATAAAATATCCTTTCACAATTTTATAGACGTCTTGAAGTAGCTCTTGGCATCTTCGTTCTGTGTGAATTATTTCATTTCTGTTGGTAAGTTTTTATTATTTGTACATTTCTAAATCAACAGAAATAGTATTTTGGCATTTATTTATGCAAAAACTGTGCAGTCAATTTTTTTTAAGAGGAAATAGGAACTATTGATAAAGTTTAAAATTGAACATAATGTGGTACAAATACAAAATAAATTTTCTCTTGGCCAACACCCTTAACTGCTTGCCTTAATTGATGCAGTACAAAACATTTGTGTACAGTTAATTTAGGAAACTACCTATCATCTACCTAGCATGTTATCCATGGGATACTTTTATGAATGTTTGTTTCAAGAAGTGTGAAGATATATATATTTTTTCAAATCAAATGTCAAAAGTATGTAGTTTTCGAATTCAGCAGTTTGTTATTTATACCTTGACATTTTCTTTGATATCTAGTAGCTGTGCAAGGAGCACAGAGCAAAACTCCAGTGAACATTACTTATTAGAGACGAAATAATAAATATATGTTGAATACTTCATGTATAGTCTATTCACAGTGTCTTAACACTTTTTGAGTCAGGCGTTTGAAAAATTACCCCACGTGCGTAATTGTTTCCTAAATGTGTCTTGTATCACGAGTGTTTTAGTGTTTTATACCGGCTTATATATAAAAATACCTTTCTTTGGTTAAATTGTACATTTACTTATAATTTATCTATAAATTATAATACTAAATTTATAATTAATATGAATAAAAATGGGGAGAAAATAGGTGTGTTGACAATGCCTAGTAATAAACAGTTTGCATGCAAAATATTATTACTCTTAGTGCACACGAATGCAGTGCATTGTCCATTTGGTGTAATTTTCTTGACTTAGTTAAATTATGTGTGCATGAGACAGAGGAATATCTTGGAAGTAACCATGAATAGGCAAATACCTAACTCCCATAGAAAATACAGCCACGTTTTTAAGACGAAACCAATAGTTCCCTTTGTCAACAGACAACATTGAAAACTATTTCACATTTTCTTACTTAAGATTTTGTATTCTACCCCACACCTGGAACAACGGTCACAATGCGCCGGCAAGGGTATACTGTTTCATGAAGAGACAAATGTAAACAATTTATGCATAATTATAAAAGCACTGTTTAAAAAATAATAATAAAAGTGCCTTGTACGAACAGAAAAAAATCAGATAAATCTACCTTTATTATTTTAACTATCTGAACTTTTTCATTGGGCCCGCTAACAAAACTTTTGTTTGTTCAAAACGTTCATTTTATACCGCACATATTTACAGAGAATATGTATGATAAAAAATACAGTTAGCTGGAAGAATACAAGATTAAAATACGAGATAATTCAATTTACAAATATATTCTGCATAAAAACACATTTTTGACCACCGCTCTGCTTTCTAAAAAATAAATAATTGTTGGATAAAACATGAAGATGCTATGAATTTAAACAAACTCAGCGAGCTAGTTGGCACAAATTCCATTGATAACGTGGTGCTTGGTAGACGTGAACACTACAATGGTGGGGTTTCCTAGTGAGCAAATAAACTTTTGCAGGGCCGTGCACTAGAATGTTAACTTAAAGTGACATCATCACTTGCGGTCATGTTATTTATGGCCGTAAACACACGTTACGGAAAGTAAAACATGTTTTTGTTTATGGTGATAAATCAAAGAAATCTACTAACCTGCTCTGCATGCATTCGTATTCAAATATGCAAAAACACAAAATACATCGTAATAAGAAAATATGTGACTTAAAACAATAATTAGCAAAATTAGTACAAGATTTTGCACAATTCGTGAATTACAGCTAGAATTCTCGAAAATGGTAATTTTTCATTTTTTATGTAAATATTTGCTTTTATAGCGTTTGCTAAATTTTCAGGTCTCTACAGCCGTGATGAAAGTGTCATCTTAACTGATACGCTAATTTACATTCTGATTTCCTGTCAAATATTCTCTAACAGCGTGTATTATATGGTCAAGGCCTTGTAATAATTCCCGCTACCTTAACAGTAACACTTGTTTGGTGATGATTGTATTTTTGAACTGTGCACATGAGAAAAAATGATGGAATAGGTGTGTCGTTCAAAGAAAGCTACAAAATGTGATCCACAAATTATTGACACTTGGGACATTCAAAATGTTTTACACGCAGAAATAACTCGTTGCTGCAACGAAGACTGTGGACGTTTGATAAACAGTGCGACTAGTATTCCTAACCTCAATCACAAAACGAGGTGTAAACATTCATTTCGTGTTGGTTTATTTTTTTTTTTTTTGCCATATTTAGTTAGCAGAGCAACAAAACAGGTATTTGTTTAACATTCATTCCACGAATATAGGTTTAGTTTCAAGTAAAGGTCGGTGTAAATTTTCAATATAGCTTTGTTTGAAGTAAAACGGAAAAAATTGTGTTATTCGCACTAAAATGCTAAAATTTGCGTAATTTTTTTGTTTTATTCCAAATGCTATTTTTTTCAGGTCTCTTGCTATTGGTTATTAACTAGTTCGTCGTGCACACAATACTTTGGTGTCTCATTTTTGGTTATCCTTTATGTTGGTGTATATCTTCGTAAAAAATGTTAGACATACACTAGCAAAGGCTGTGATAATAAATGACAAGCTATATATTTGTTGATGTTTGTGTGTTTTTAGTGAATACAATGCCAGTAGTAACTAGGATGCTTGCACAATACCAGCAGTGTTACAAAATATTAAGGGGCCTACCTGGAGCGGTTTTATCACGTTTGAGGCAGAGAAGCACAGGAGTAATGACGACAATGCCCATTCACATTAATAGTGTCATTTAAACTACATGTCAGGCTCTGAATTGGTGTATTGTTCTTGTCACACTAAATGGTACTTTCATTGGGGGATAGTCTGCAAGATGGTTCAATGTATGTCTTTCGAGTACTGTTGTATGTATCTGACCTGTATACTTTGAGATGTAGCACATCAAAAGTAGGTGTTTTTAGTTATGTTGAAATGTCTGAAATGGCATTTATAATGTGCATGATGTCTTGAATGTAATCTATAAGCATATTGTTACATGTGTTCTTTTCTTAGATCAGCACATTAGGCAACATTTCATAGTTTCATTTTTTAAATATATTTCAGACACACTGCAATACATTTCAAATGCCAGATATGTGGGCCCCTTAATAGTATGTTAATAACTAGGGTAGGTAAGTACCACGTAATCTGCATGTGTTCTCTAAATCTGATCAAACTGTAGAATGTGCATGTTGATAATGATGCATTTACTATTGTTAACTGTTTTGCAATTTGTTCTAAACAAACTTATGTGCATTAGTCAGATACTGAGTTACTGTTTGTTTTTAGGCTGTTTGGCATTACCCGTTTTAATGGTGGCGAAGGACATTGTCATGCCACACTTGCGAAGTCAACGTGCAGGTCAGAGGTCAGCGTGGAAATTTACTGCTGTTGAAGGTGCACACCAAAGCCCAAAGAATGCTCTGTGTCCCGACATGAAAGTAGAACCCTCCACAAGTGCTCAAAAGAAGTACTCGCATGCAGTGAAACCATCTATGAGTCTGCAATATATTGATGAGGGCAGTGAGAAGAGACTTGAAGCTGCTTTTAAAAGTGTAATTAAGTATTCTTTAAGTACTGAGACCACAGACTTTGCAAAAGGGAAAGTTCCAAATGTAAAGAAAAAGCAAAATCTTGTTGATACCAGTATTAAAGGGCCAGGTTCACTCTCAAAAATTGAAATTGATCGGAGAATGTTAAATAAAAAGAAACTTCCTTCTCCAAAGCCTTTTGATGGGATTGTTTTTTCCCTAGTGAGTGATACACAACTAAATTTGTCACATTTTAACTCAGTGCACCGTTGCAAAACTTGTTCCGTTTCGTGTAATGATTTTTTGGGTGAATTTTGGGGTTTTCCTGACAGTGACATTAACATGGACACTGGTAATGATGGCACAACTGAAGATGAGCCGGGTGGTAGCGGTCATGGTTTTGATTTTGAAAAAGATGAAATTGGTGAATTCTATGGGTTTGAAGAAACCAATAATGATAACGAAAAGTTTGTTGGTCACTTGGAAGTCTCTGGGCTTAGGCCATGTTCAGTTGTTTTGTACAGGGTGAAGCCATGTACTGTTGTTCTCCACAGGTTGAAGTACACACATGAGAAAAATGTAGGTCCTTACAACTGGCAGTTTCCACCACAGAATAATAAGTTAGTTAGGAAAGCAAAGAAGAAACGGTCAGGTGCTACCCGCAAAGTTAAAAAACGTACTTGTGTAACTATAAAACAAGAGAATGATAACATGGACATGTCCCAATTTACCCTTCTCAGTGTAAAAAATAATATTTTGTTTGAGCCCATCAACAATATATCTGTTAGTGTATGGGACCAGTTTCAGGAGGCATGTAATTTATCGTTGCAGAAAGAATATGTAGAAGACTTCTGTGGGTTCGGTCACTTAAATAAGCATTAATAGTTTAATTTGCTTATTAAGTGTAGATCAGTTTCACGTGATGCATATTGAATGTCTGAAAGTTACTTGACAGTTTAAAAAATGTGGCTCTTCATTTACTCTCTTTGCAATGGTTTTATGTTTTAGTGATTAATTGGAATAATTACTGCAAGTGAGTTATTACCATCTAACTTCATTCATAAAATTCATGTTGCATACTGCTTATGTTACTTTAATCCTTACACAACACTACACATAAGTAATCCATAAAAAAATATTTTATCCATTTAATTTAAAATAAGTACTACTTTGCCAGACATAAAAAAAATTTTTAGCATGTTTTGTAAAATCTTTTTGTTTTACTAACCAAGAAATATAATTTTATTACTGCCAAAAGGAATTGCTAGTTTTAGGAAATAAAATTTTTCTTAAATGATGAGTTAAAGTAGAACAGTAGTTGTCTGACTCTCCAAGATACCGTTACTATTGTTCCAGTCAGCTTAAAGATTGCGTAAGTTTGTGTGTAGGTAAGTGTAAATAAAATTATAACACTGTCCATGCAAGATAATGTTAAACTTTTTATGTGTCTTAATTCTACATAATTTGTTGCTCAGTTATGGAATTGCTATTTTAATGTCTTGTGTGACAAAATGAAGTCTTGTAAAACTAGGACTACGGCAGATTTTCTGAAGGCCCGTGGCAATGTGTTGGGGTCCCCCAAGTGTTTGTGTAAAAAGGAACTGTGACCATGATTATATAATTTTTATTTACATGGAAAAGTAATAGATTTTGCTAACTTACTTCACATAAACGACATGAAGCAGTGGGGTATTCTTGTGGCACCAGTTGTGACATCCAAGGAAAGCCTATGCTGTAGAGTGCGTACTGCAGTGGTGCTAACGGATAGTGTAGTAAGAAGGTTGTAGATAGACAGGCATTTTACCCCAAGTTTCCCTCTGTTCACCCTTCTGAACAGCCGATTGCAGCTCTGTTTTAAATCTGTGTGTATTGTACCATCGGAAATAATCTGTACTCGAGGAATTATTTGAATGTTGCACCACCCTTGAAAATCATATGTTATAAACTATACAAATAAGTTAGGGCAGAACGTTGGCTCTGAACATGTGCAGAGAAAAAAAGAGAGAGAGCACGTGTGCATGAATTTATGGAGGGCATAAAAGTGTAGTGGTTAATTTCATGTTCAGTTGCAGTACTAAAACATTTTGCCGGAAATTTGAAAATGTTATTCTAAAATCATTTTACTATTTGAAAATAGTGCTTGTGGTCTGTATTATACACAATCTCTCTTAAATATAAAAATTAAAAATGTTAACATAATTTTCACAAAATTCTGAGTCTGTACATTGTTGTATGTGAAACATGTGAATTATTAACGAGACGATCTGTTAGTCTTCTTGCCCTGTATTTAAAACAATTTTCCTCGTGGTTGTCTTTTTTGAAACTGCGAGGGTATGATTGGTGGCATTGCCATATCAGCACACCATTAGTGAAGTTTGTTGTTAGAAGTGTAAAAAGCTTTTAAGACACATGGGTATATTTGTTACAGTTAATTGCTCTGCGCTGATGTGTGTACCAAAGTTTTAAAAATCATTTATTAAGTTTATCAACTTGCTTAGGCTCAAAGCCCTCTCTGTCACAGTGTCTGTAATTTTATTGCATGTCAACAGTGTTGATCTGCAAGAGCAGAAAGGGTATCATTTACTTATACAAATGTAATTTTTTGACATCTAGTTTTGTGCAAGTAACTTTTAGTTATGTTAGAGTAGGGTTTTATTTTGTGGATTAAGTTAATCTGTGGTATCATAACAGTGAGAATGTGACGTGTGTGATCAAATTATAACATCTTTGAAGTTGTATTTATACGCTGTACCTGGAACTTAGTCAATGTTTCCAACCAAATTTTTGGAAATATAAGCAATAAAATACTTTATATAGAGCATAAGTGTTGAATTGATGAAATCTGACTGACTGCATTGATACCATCGTGTTTTATCATTCCAGCATGTTTTTTTTAAATACGTTGTCAAGAAACATTAATTACTTAGTTAGTCATACTGTGGGTTTTTGTTGGATGATAATAGAAGGGCATCGTATAATAATGAATCTACCAGTCTGAAGTAAGAATTGTATAGCAAGGATGTTAGAGAATGTCCAGTTTTATATTTGTTATTTCTTGCAGGTGTAATATTTTTGTAAACAGGTGTAAAAATGTTAATAGATTTTCTTGAAAACTGATTACCTGAATCCATTTTGTCCAATAAAGTACTTGCAAACATATTGAATTCCTGTATGTATTAAGAAAAAGAATTGTACAAAATTGTAAATTGTGTACATTGTTTAAAATTTTGTTATACAGATTGACTTACAATAAAGGAAAATAATAAAAACATTTATGTATATTTAGTATTTTTGAAAACTGCATTGGAAACAAATCTCTATACTACTACAGTGTAGGCATGATGACCCTTAATAATTGGTGCCAGATGGGTTTTCCAGTTGTAATTGTCACAATATTATTCTACCGGTATTATGTTTAAATCTTCACCATTTAGCATGTAATAGGATGCTAGGTATTTATATTTGAGCTAGCTATAGTATATTTATCATAAAAATCATTTAGTCAATTTTGTGTACTATCTACCAGTATTTGAACTGAAATGTAGGGTGTGAAATTGCATGGTGGTTGGCCGTGTCAGAATGTTTTTACATGTCGGAGGTTCATCACAATGTCAAGTATTGTATTTACTCTTACCAATTAATCAACAATTAGCAACTGCTTTAAATACTCGTGTAATGATGGCATCCTTTTAAAGATAAAAAGTGTTTTGGGAATATACCAGACAATGTAAGTTTACCAGAAACATGAAAAGACATTTATGCCGTCGACCCGCTCTCTTCGGCATCTACTCTGGAGGATCTAGCCGCTACTCTTGACGTGAGCGAGCTGGGGGAAGAAGAGCAGCTGTCCTGATGGGAGCAGGTTCACGGAAAAGGTTGGCTGCTACCCCCAAGGGAACGAGCTCGGAAGGAGGCGGTAGGTGTGGAAACTCCCTAAATAAAGTTGTCACACCCTTTGTTTACTCCACTTTATTCCCCGATCTTTCGATTGCGACCACGTCCTGATTTGAACAACTAAATACGCTGGTATATTAACACAGTGATGCTGAATTAATTTATATTGAGTACTACGCTGACAAACTTGCTTTACACTGTTACATAGCTCAGTCAACCAAACACCTCTACTAACAGTTTGAAGGTGCATTGCTCAGTTAACATGTGTATTTACGGAGTTACAAGATAACAATACAATTTTGAGTTATAATATATATGGCATGGCCCCTTCTATGCGTGCTCTGAAGCAGTCCCCCTACTTCTAGTATTGCTAGCGCAAGTAGCGGGAGTCCCTGTTCTTTCACCGGCCATGTTTGCTCTGCCCTCTGTATATGTTGGGGTACGAGATTCATATACACTAGTCGGCACAACAACGTTTTCGCTGAAAAATATGTCTACAAAATATAAATCAAGAGTTTGCCATAAGAGGTTTGCGGGCAGGTACTTTCTTATTTTACATGCCTAATAGTTGAAGACAGTTGAGATTGTGGCCGAGCACATTTGCCTCCTACAAAGCTAATCTGTGTGCAGTTGCCAGCAGTCTCTCACCCAATTTTAATAGTGAAAAACAGAGTAAGTTGTCATTGGCTGACCGGTTTTTTCAGGGTGCTTACATTTCCCATGGCCTTGCGTCGTTTTGCTGCTCCATCTTCAACTCGCTTCACCCAGTGGACACAGACTTGGTAATGGTTGAGTGCTGCCTAAATCCTTAAACTTAGCCCCTAATAGTTTTGTGTGTTGCATTTTAATAAAGATTTATCATCTCCCCTGGATTAAATTCTGGTATCAGTCAGGTCTGGCTTTTGAAACCTGTACATTCCACAAGGTCATCCCTTCCTGGTTTTTCGTAAACCTCGTTGGCCTCAGCCGTAAAATTATTTTTGTTTTGTTGCGGTATGTTGTGCTTCCTTGCATGAAGTAGCAGGAATTTTTATGTGGGGCACACAAATTACCTAACCATTATTTCATCTCTGTAACTCTTTTCGTACATGGTTATTAATCATCTGTCATTGGTCCTCTTGGCTTTCTTCTTGTTGTCTTCAGTGTGACTCATTACCATTTAACAATAGTTGGTACAATATTTTACTTGCCATGTTAGAAAGTTTTATTCGCCATTTTTTGTAGCCACATCTCAAACTTTTTAATTTTTTTGCATTTCCAGTTTATGCAAAACATTAATCCTCGCTGTACACGTTTCTGTGCTTTTTCATCTGCCATTTGTCTAGTAGTTTTCTTCATCTTTTCTCTTTTTAGTTCCATGTTTTTATGCTTCCCTGGTGCTTAAGTGCCAGTACTTGTTCCACCTGTCTTCTCTCAACGCAAACATAATAGTGTAGGGTAAGCACTTCCATGCCTGGAAATTCAGCTGGACACTAAATCTAACTTTAAGTTGATCCAGTTTTGGCAGCTCCATATTAAAGATGTTCGTGCAGTGATGTGTTGAGGGGGAGGGAGGAAGTTTTCTAAGCAGTATAGACAGCCTTTTTCCATTTCAAATTTGCAAACACATGGGCATCTTCGAGGTAAATGGTTTGGTCTTCTGCTGTGTGCTCTATGAACCAGTTGAAGACTGCTCTCTCCAATTCAGCATTTGTTGACCTCTTGAGGTTTTTGGCCTTCACATTGCAACCCTCCCGTTCCACAACACTTGATTACTTCCCTATTCTTCAGTATCGTTAAGGTCGGAGAGAGATTATGCAACCTCACTACCGATGCTTGTCACCCAACTTCTTCCACTTCCTTAATAATTTAAAATTTTTGCAGAAATGTGGAGATATTTAACTTGTTTCTACTCATGTTGCAAAATTAAAAGTTCACTTTTGTATCCAAAAAATTTATTTACTGATCAGTAAATAAAAAAAATCAGGATTCTAAAACCATAAATTCATTGTAACATAATAAATAAGATAAATCAGGTCGTCAACAGCCAATTCAGTCAGTTTCAAATGTGCAACCTGAATTTAAAGTTTGCAGAAGAAAAGCCAAAATCAAATTTATAAAAATTACAAAACCTATCCAAAAGCCAAACACCATTCAAATAAAGACAACAAGGGTGTCACAATTCAAATGACTGCTGCGTTGATGGGAGGAAAAGTCTATGCATAACGTGCATGGGAAGGAACATTAAAAGGGGAGTGGTAAGTGGAGATCAAAGCACCTCTTTTTCATGTTGCATGTATGGCCACATGGTTATGACAATGTGTTCACTTCACCCCAGTTTTCGTTTTCATCTGATTTTCACCAAGCTTTTTTTTTATTTTGGCATACCAATTTTTTAGGTAAGGATACTACAACCCCTTAATTTTATTATTTTCAATTGTGCCTTCTTACATTTTTGCTATAATTTTTCTATTTTGTTGTAAATTTTTGGGATTTTTGACCGTTCTTGATGATTGACCTTGTAAAATTGCTACCGGCATTAAATCTGAACTCACAAAATCACTTTGCTACTGTAGTTCCTCAGTACTCTTCTGCATTTCTTGATTGTGTTATTAATTACAAGTGTGTTAATTTTGTTTTTTTCTGAATTCTAACCCAACATGAACTGGCAAAAGGCTTAATCAGTTGATCTCATTAGCCCACAAATTGTGTCGGTAAATACGAACTGGTTTCATTTTGAGGTGCCATGTCCATACAATCTTTAATTTTAAAGGTGATTGTCCTAGTGTGTCTGACATTTAGGAGATGCTGCTAGTGACGTTGGTCGTAGAAGAAATCTAAATCTCATTTTGAACACATTTCTGAAGGATAAATTAGTGTTTGTTATTTAGTTCACCAGTTTTTCAGTTATCACTTCTTACAAGTGACAAAACTAGCATATGTTTTGTTTCAGAGAGAAATTTGATAAAAATTAGTCAAATTTATTGGGCAAAATCTTGGTCAAGTTTTTACAAGTGCAGTGGTGGTTTTTTTTCTCCCCAGACCAATTATATGAAAACAGCTCCCAATAAGAAGAGTGAAGGAACAGGGCTGATAGAGGTGAGGGGTGGATTGCAACTTAGCTGATTTAATTGCAGCCTGGGAGGAGGATTAGATAATGAGAAATATGGTATGCCATAGTAAAATAAATGGAAACATTGAATTTATATAAATCAAATAATTTTTTGTATGCAAAAACATGTTTATTTACCACTACATTAAAAATTTTAAATATTTAATCAGGAGCTACATTTAAAATTAATTCATAATTTTCAAATTAACTCCATTGAACTGTACACTTGTATGGAATAAGCAGGGTATTTCCACTTCCAGACAGCACAAACAGGAAAAATTGTCCCGAGAGATCTTCTAGTGAGTATGGTAACAAATACACTAGACACCTGTAGTGTATTTGATGGTAGGAAAAACAATTGAGTTAAAATTTTGATCAGTGGGTACTTTAAACTAACTATGTTTTATTTCACATAAATTTGGATTCAGAATGAAAATTCTTTGTAGTAAAATACCATGGGGAAAGTGTTTTGCTGTTCATTTGGTATCTGTAAGTGTCCATAAGCCCACACTAAATTTTTTTTGTTGATATTAACTATTTTTATAAATAGTTCTCATTTTTCTTAAGAAGCACTTGTAGATGAAAGCGCAAAATATAAATGTTTTCTAAGAATAGATCACATAAGAAAATGTGAAAGTTTATATAGAGATATATATCTATCTGTGTGTGTGTGCATATATATATATATGCATGCGCACACATACAGTAGAATCACGTTATTATGACCACCTGCAGTATCCAGAGTAACCGCCCTTCGCAGCATGGACAGCAGCTAGACGAGCTGGCAGTGACTCAGTCAGGTGTTGATAGGTCTCCATGGGTATTTGGAGCCATGTTGTCTGCAGTGCATTCCACAAGTGTTGGAGGGTGTGTGGCGGAGGAGATAGATGGCGAACACGATCGAGGTGATCCCAAAGAGTTTAATTGATTGGGGATGTTTGGGGGACAGGGAAGAACTTTGAAGTTTTGATCGTGCTCTTCCAGCCACGTGCAGATACTTCTAGCCATGTGGCAAAGCGCATTATTGTGCTGGAAGATCCTATCCTCCAGAGGAAAGACAATCATCATGTACAGGTGGACATAATCGCCGAGGATGGATTCATAACCAAATCCATCAAGAGTGCCATCCACACAGTTGATGGACCAAGAGAATGCCACGAGAACATTCCCCAGACCATAACACTGCCCCCGCCGTCTTGTGTTCGTCCAGCAATGGATGCAGGGTGTTGGTTCTCCAACATTTCTCGCCGGACACTGTGACGTCCATCCGTTCTATGCAGCTGAAACCATGACTCATCAGATAAGGCTGGCAGTCACCATACTGTCGAGCAAATTCCAGTACAGCAGGGAGCGCACTATGTACAGCCAGCCTGTCAAGTCACATTATATACCCACTTCACCAGCCCACGTCATGGACTACGCATGACAGATGGCAGGTGGTCATAATAATGTAATTCGACTGTGTATATGTACATGTGCACAGGATGCAAGATGCGTACACAGAGGTGATAAAAGTCATGGGATAGCGATATGCATAAATGGGCAGTGCATTGGTTGGGCTTTCATTTGTAGTCAAGTGATTCATGTGAAAAGGTTCCTGACGTGATTATGGCCGCACAACGGGAATTAAGAGACTTTGAACGTGGAATGGTAATTGGAACTAGACGCAGGGGACATTCCATTTCGGAAATGGTTAGGGAATTCAACATTCCGAGATCCACAGTGTCAAGAGTGTGCCGAGAATACCTAATTTCAGGCATAACCTCCCACCATAGACAATGCAGTGGCCAACCGCCTGCACTTAATGACAGACCAACGACGTGTGCGCAGAATGGTCAGTGTTAACAGACAGGCAACACTGCGTTAAATAACCGCAGGAATCAATGTAGGACGTACGACGGACGTGTCCGTCAGGACAGTGCGACGAACTTTGGCTGTACTGGGCTATGCCAGTAGAAGACAGATTTGAATGCCTTTACTAACAGCACGACATCGCCTGCAGCACCTCTCCTGGGCTCGTGACCATATCAGTTGGACCCTAGACGACTGGAAAACCGTGGCTTGGTCAGATGAGTCCCGATTACAGTTGGTAAGAGCTGATGGTAGGGTTCGAGTGTGGCGCAGACCCCACGAATCCATGGACCCAAGTTGTCAACAAGGAACTGTGCAAGCTGGTGGTGGCTCCATAATGGTGTGGGCTGTTTTTACATGGAATGGACTGGGTCCTCTGGTCCAACTGAACCGATCATTGACTGGAAAGGGTTATGTTCAGCTACTTGGAGACCACTTGCAGCCATTCATGGACTTCATGTACACAAACAACGATGGAATTTAAATGGAGGACAATGCGCCATGTCATTGGGCCACAACTGTTCGCGATTGGTTTGAAGAACATTCTGGACAATTCCAGCGAATGATTTGGCCACCAAGATCGCCCAACATGAATCCCATCGAACATTTATGGGACATAATTGAGAAGTCAGTTCGTGCACAAACTCCTGTACCGACAACATTTTCACAATTATGGACGTCTATAGAGGCAGCATGGCTCAATATTTCTGCCGGGGACTTCCAACGACTTGTTTAGTCCATGCCATGTCGAGTTGCTGCACTTCGCCGGGCAAAAGGAGGTTCAACACAATATTAGGAGGTATCCCATGAATTTTGTTGCCTCAGTGTAGATCATTTAGAACTAAGTCAAAAATTTAGGGAACATATGTTAACATTTTTAACCATTTAACCATAGCATCACCATAGGTTATTTATGATCATGTTACACATGTATTCCTTGTTACAGCTGTATGAGAGTGCAGCCCAAGCTTAAGCTACACGCAATTGCTTTCAATGCAGTCTGAAGAGCAATTGGCTAGCATACCATTATGTATCAATACTTATGTTGCTCTCTTTAAAGTCTGTAATAACAAATATTTCATGTTTTGCTTTATTATGTGTGCGCCTGTGCAAATAAAACGTGCTCATGTTGACCCACGTTACTAGCCAACATGCAAATTTATTACATATGGTTAAAATTTACAGAAACTCTTTTTGATAAACAGTTGAAAATAACCACATCATCAGCAATTTTCCTCATGGCAGACAACGAATGACAGTTGCAGTGCTTAATGCAAGGAATGAACATTCGTAACTGTGATTTGTATAAGTGTCAAAATAGAGTCCACAAAGAAAGAAATTTATTTATTTCAGTAAAATGTTTTTTGGAACCTTACATAAAGCCTCCTAAAAATGTACCACTTTCTTGTGGTAAGTTTAAGAACAGTTAGTTTTTATATATTTTGCCAGTGTTACATACAGTAGACCCCCGTTATAACATTTTCCTGAACCTAACACCATTATTTCATGGCCCCACCATTTCTCCGTAAGGCTTAATGGTTTTATTTCCTGCATTTAACAGTGTTAAAATTTTCATTTCCTGCTTATAACATCAGTATTTGTTCAATTCCTAGCAGCATCTCAAATTAATTTTTTTCCTAAGTAAAATTTTAGTCATAACAATGCAGTGGCCTACAAACAGATACAGAAAACAGTTCATACTTGAAATATTAAGGATTTTAGAGGTGATGGTCCTGATGATCCATGGAATTTAGATGACTGATATTTTTGCATCAAATGATTCAGATGAAAATTTAGAACTTGACTAGCTATTTATATGGGTACAAAAATTATTACATTAGAATTATGTTTCACTTGATGTGTCCCTGCATGTGTAACAATGTTTCCTGTATATAACATTTTTCTTCATATAACATTTTATTTTACTGACCCCTTGGAAAATGTTATAACAGGGTTTCTACTGTAATTAAAATGAATAATGCATTTTTCACAATACCGTTTTTGGAATTCTGTGGTTAATTTGTTATTTTCATCACCTGTTAATGTAGAACCAACTTATCTGAAACTTGCTTCATTGCTAATGTATGCAAGGTGATGAGTGAACTGGCATATAAGTTGTGATGCCATGATGGGACCATGCACGTGTGATGTGTCTTGGCTGGCATTCAAAACTTTATATTTTCATTTGGTCATTACATTTTTAAAACTAATTTATTTTCATGTTATAATACTTCGTAGATGCAATAATTAAAAAAAAATTGTATCAGAAAAAGTGTGCATTTTGCCTTTATTAACTTTTGCTGATGATCTAAGGAATGTTGTGATGCTTGCCCAGTAAAATAGTTTGGGTTGTTGCAGGTTGTAGTAAATTGGAGTCCTAAAAAAAAAAAGAAGAAANGTTGTTGCAGGTTGTAGTAAATTGGAGTCCTAAAAAAAAAAAGAAGAAAAAATCTGATAAACAAATAAATTAATAAAACACTACATAATGAATAATGTTAACCTAAAGTATATATTACATTTTCAGACCCACAAGCTGATATTTTAATTTAAATTATTTAAGTTAAATAAATATATTAGATATAAAAATAATTAAATTCAAAGGAAATCACTGNAATATTTTAATTTAAATTATTTAAGTTAAATAAATATATTAGATATAAAAATAATTAAATTCAAAGGAAATCACTGATGAAATAATAATAATCAATATCCTCATTTAATTGTGTGTTCTTTCCTGTTATGCACCTGAATCATACTGGTGCATGTGGTAAACATCCACAAATGACCTCTATATACCTTCTTAATTTTTACTTATCCAAGCATATTGCATATGCTTTTTTCTGTGTGAAGCATACTTGTGTCTGTGTATATGCATGCATGCATGCATGCATGCACACCATTTATCAGAAATGGTGTTAGGCAGAACAGGAAACAGGAGAAGGTTCAGAGGTTTCCAGCAATGATGTGACCATAAATGTGCCAATGATAGAGACCAGCAAAGGTGTGTATAAGCCAGTAATGTTGAGAACCATCGGTAAGAGGTCCCAATAAGGGGAAAATTATTGCATATGGAAACTAAAAGTTCTTTGTGGTAAAATAACAGGTACCAATGTCTGAAAAAGTGTGAACACGCATTAAGTTATTTTAATTCACTGAAGCAATGGAATGGAATGGGTTATTTTCTTAATGTGCATGAAAATTTATTCCTATTTCCTCCAGTGATGTGACCACAAGATGTTCAAGATATGCAAAGGACCACCCATTAGGTTGGTGTAGAATGAGGCTCACAATATTTTATGTTTTATTTCTTGGTTTTATCATACTACATTCATATCTATGCTAACCTTGGCCAGCTAAATTAAGATGTTAGCTTCCTAGGTCCTTGGAATGGAANTCATACTACATTCATATCTATGCTAACCTTGGCCAGCTAAATTAAGATGTTAGCTTCCTAGGTCCTTGGAATGGAATCTCCGGTTATCAGAAGACTGGCTAACTCTGGCTACACTACGATGCCTCAGTCTGCATACTTATGGTTGGCGCTAAATAAAAATTCAGTGTATTAAAGTGGCTAATGCATTTTAGATGTATTTTAAAGNTCATACTACATTCATATCTATGCTAACCTTGGCCAGCTAAATTAAGATGTTAGCTTCCTAGGTCCTTGGAATGGAACCTCCGGTTATCAGAAGACTGGCTAACTCTGGCTACACTACGATGCCTCAGTTTGCATACTTATGGTTGGCGCTAAATAAAAATTCAGTGTATTAAAGTGGCTAATGCATTTTAGATGTATTTTAAAGAAGAGTTTTTCAGTAGTCACGATAGTAGGCAGTTCTGATTTTTGGGTTTGGTGTCATAAGTGCAAGTTTGCCTGCAGTTCGGAATGTTCTCAAGCTTTGGTGGTGGTTGAGATTTTGAATTTTAGTTTTTGTGATTTTGATTTGCTCTTTGTAATCTTTGATGATGGCCATTAAAATACTTTTCATCTGGCGAGAAGCTCAAGTTTTTAGGCCTTACAAAGATACTAATTTGAGTATACAGGTATCAGCAATTTATACTGCTACTTAAAAGTTTTATTTCTTTCCAATTGAAGCTATGATTTTAAAGTTTTTTAAATTATAAATTATACTGGCCCGATTGTCCCCATCCCCTTCAGGGCCAGCTATGTCTATCATCAAATATTACCACCTTTCAGCAGACTTGGTGGCAGTGCTTTAACTAGGAGGGGGGTTAATTCAGGATGGATCCTAGCAGGAAAGTATGTTCACTCTCAAGTTGAGATGTGTGCCCTTTGCGAGCCTTCTGCATTATTTATTTTAATGGGAAAGGTAAGAAATGGTGAAAAATGAAACATTGATCGCCCTCCCATTCCTTTTAACAGATCTGCTGTGTTCTTTAAAATAATGCACTTTTTTTTATTATGTGCTAAGCGGAGTATTTAATAGTGTGTGCACACCTAATTTAAATGAAACCTGGACCTAAACACAATTCTTTATGTTCTTTATTGTAAATAATAATGCTGGTATTACATATTTCATGATCGAAATGATTACGGTAGGCCTATACGTCAAGCAAATATTTCTAACGTTACTGGTGATGGAAAATATATACATTTGAATATTCAGACTGGAACATGGCTTCAAAAAAGGGTGCAAGTGTCAGCAGTGAACGTACATCATTCACTCTCCCTCTTGCGCTCTCTCCGAGTTGGGACAGCAGAGAGGGTTCTCAGTGACGTCGAGTGGGTGAGAGAGTACACTTTCAGTAAATTGGGACACAGTCTCAGTTGTATGTTCTAGGAAGCAGTGCACGTCGCCATAAGGAGAATGGCATACTAGCCACCCGACTACTGTAATTTCCGCTCTTCAGTCTATGAATTAAGAGTATCTACACAATGCATCGTAACTCACAAACGGTAGTGCACGTATTAAAATCTGTTGAGGAAAAGATGCATTCCAATTGATTTTACATTTCCTTACATGTAGCATGATCTAAGAGATCAATCCTGGTATTAGGAAAACAAATTACTTATTTATGAAAATTTTCTATATACATGTTTAATGTTATATTAAAGGGATTCCCTAGTATAAATTTGTAATGCCACGAGGTTATGTCTGGCCTTAATGAAGCCTTGCAACTGGCCCTCCCAAGACTGAAATGTATTTGTGGGACGCTGGATTTCTTGCAAATTAGATTTGTAACAGTAGGATAATATTACACGTGATGTAAGCTAATGGATTAAACTACAAATGTTGCTGTGTACTTTTCTCCCTTCCCTTAAGAAAACAGCAGGAAAGCTCTAAACATGCCATTTCTAACAGTTTTCACTATTTTTTCTTTTGAAATGTATGTAATAGGATAACAACAAAAAATAGCACACTCGCACACACACACATATATATATATATAAATAAATTAATGTATACCTTTCCTGGTAAAGTTGTATTGCCAGAGGATTTATTTGTTTATAAAGCTTATATGCACAAACATTAATTCATGGGTGCATCCAGGGGGTGGGGGGTGCAGGGAAGGTCAGCTCCCCCCNACCAAGTTCAAGCAAATAAAATAATGTCAATACTGCTTTAAGAGTGGCATAGTGCAAGATTTTAATGTTTTATTTTAAATAACTGACAATTTTGGTAGATTTTTCTGAGCATTTGAATTTAAAGTAAAGAAATTTAAGACAATTGTTGAGGCATTTTGTTCTGAATCTACTACAAAGCATCACAGTGACTGTGTAAACTGAAGCACCTATCCCATTCACAAACCATGCCCCCCGCCCCCTCACTCCTCAAAATCCTGGCGACGCCCCTGCACTTATTTTTACAAACAATGTTTTACTGAGGAGTCAATACTATTAATTACATACAATCTCACTGTGCGTCTCGGAAATAGCTTTAAAAATATAATGGGCATGCACAGTTATGTACTATAAAATCGTAAAAGATCTATACATACCTACTATAGTAAACTTTGGCCTGGCGAAGCTATTTCATATATATTTCAGTATAGTTGAATGTTTAATACGCATGGACGCGCCAATTTTAGTTTCTTGTGGTGATGCAACATGTTCTTGGAATACAATGTTCCCAACGATTTTCTTATTTGTTTATAAACCTACGCCGGATATAAGGTTTAACCCAATCTTTGTAAACAAACATTTTTTTTGCAGTCATGTTGTAGACACGTGTGGCAACACTGTTTATTTACGTTCATCGCGATGACCTGGTTCCAGTCCAGTATTTCCAATTGAGGGAGCGAATGGCCAGAGTGTAACAGCAATAACAAGATTGTAAGTGGGAGACTGGTTCGTATAGGAACAGCCGCTTCGCCACACACCAATCACTGCGGAGTTCCTGACGTCATTCATATCTGGGGGATGAGTAGTTTTGAAAACAAGTAGTAGTGGAGGGAGGTGAGCATTCCGGTGTGTGTGAGGGTATTTTGTGTGGTTTGTTAAGAAAATGGACTCGCTTAGGGAGCAAGTAATGATCAACCAGTTCGTACTAGCTGCAGGTTGTGCGCGGGAGCAAGCGAAACAGCTTTTGCAAGCAGCCCATTGGCAGTTCGAGGTGAGTGAAAATTGTAAACAAATGTGTAGAGCGCAGACGAAAATGGCTACTGACTCGAGCACTGGGTTAGAACACTTTCTTTAAAGGTTGGTGGCTTGGCGTGGTCAAGGCTTGAAGGTCAGACGTTTGTTGCTAGTGTTAGAGATTAGCAACTTGTAAAAGTGTACATTTTCGGTGCTTACAGAACATGAGCATGCACGCTTTTAATTATTTTCTTTAAAATGATATGCTCGTGCATGTGATGTTTTGGTTCGAAATTGTTGAATAAAAAAGCTTTAATGTAATGTGTAGTAGGTTATAGCATTTTCGTAGCACCTTTGGTAATAATTTGGAATGTTTCCTTTCGATTCCGAATGGTAAGTTAACTTTATCTAAACGTTTAGGGCTTATTGAGTGCCGGCNTTTATCTAAACGTTTAGGGCTTATTGAGTGCCGGCATTTGTATTGAGAACTAGAGATAAACAAAAACGTATACTACTATAAAAGTTACTGATATGTTACAGTGTGTTGTTGACACTAGAATATGAATTGCTGAAACTAGGCGACTGTATTTTATGTTCAGATGATAGCGGATTCGTTAAAATAAAAGTGCAAAGACGAATTTTGGAGTAACATAAGAAGTTGATGTGCGCAATTGTACATAGCAGAACTGCAAGTTACGTGGCCCAGGACTCAGCACAGCAGGAGAAAATGCATGAGCTGTTTTAAACGGTTGCTGTTGCAAGCTGACAATCTGGCCGGTACAGTGCCAAACTATGAGTCATCACTGCAAAATTCTCGGCAGCTTTTGGTCAGGCGACACTGCGAACATGTGTGTTTTGTTATTACGTAATGTTGACAGTTCACATCAATTTATTGGTAGGATCCGGATATTTTTTTATATGCCAAGCTCACGAGTGTTGTAGACATGATATAATCCGATATAGAGAACGCCCCAGTATTCAGGGTAGTAATAAAAATGCATGACTTTTTTTTTTGTAACAGACACGATCTGATGTCGAGTAGTTTAAGTACGTCTCTTACGTACGTGCGTTTACACAGCTCGGTTCCGGCAAAGGTTTTTTTTTTTAATTGAAATTATGTTCTATTAGCTTGACGCTTACTTGAAGCAATCTCGCACGTAAAATGCCAGATCGCCACTCACCACACACAAGGCGTTTATAGATTTTTCACGGTAAACTGAGCACTCTTGAAAGCACTGCTTTCTACTTCTATGCAAAAAGTGTATTATTATTATTATTATGCCATATGTAAAATTAACATTGATATGGACGGGATAATTTTATTCGTCNATAGATTTTTCACGGTAAACTGAGCACTCTTGAAAGCACTGCTTTCTACTTCTATGCAAAAAGTGTATTATTATTATGCCATATGTAAAATTAACATTGATATGGACGGGATAATTTTATTCATGCGTCGTTCAAGTGAAAGGCTCTAAAATTATTACAATAGTATATGCTTTACAAATTTGCTAATTTTTGCACGTATATGCATTATAAAATGTAACTCAAAATAAGTAATTACGGTATGCAGAAATGTTTACCAAACAATTTTAATTTAACGTTAAGACATGGAACTGCTTTCCCTCCGTCCTTACCAACTTTACTGGGTAAGCCAGTAAGGGTGCTCGTTTATATATACAGCATGTAGCTTATATACATGGGCAAACTCCGCAACCGTATTCCTCACGAAAAAATAATGCGAAAACATATATACGACTTACCTTCTAAAGTGCATCCCAAGGGCGGTACACCCCTTTACAGTAGGCGCAATAAGACCAGGTAATTGCACTTTCTACAAAAAGTATGTACAATCTAACCGCAAGACTCTGGTAAACGTTTAAATGGACAAAGTTCTACGATCCGCGTAATGTTTAATAATAAAAAAATTCGTGTCAAAATAGGGGTTGCAACCCTTATTTTGCAATAAAATTGTGTATTACCTGTGGTTCATTACTTTTTATGTGACATATTATGAAGTAACGTCAAAATAAGTTAAAAAANTAAAATTGTGTATTACCTGTGGTTCATTACTTTTTATGTGACATATTATGAAGTAACGTCAAAATAAGTTAAAAAAGGCCTGAATCATTATCATTGCCCTAATCCTAATCGTTTCTGAGGAATAAATGCATAGTACACAACCACGAAATACCGTGGCCGGGTATATATGCANGCCCTAATCCTAATCGTTTCTGAGGAATAAATGCATAGTACACAACCACGAAATACCGTGGCCGGGTATATATGCAACATGCAGGTCACCTGAGATGATAGGAAGTGGCTGGAATACTATGTTATCATAAAATATCATGTCGGTGGGTTAATAAATGAACTAATCTTGTGAGGTGAGCGTGGATGGTATCCAAGTGAAACTGGTTAACTGACGAAACCTGGATACTATTCACTCGTGTGTGTGTGTGTGTGTGTGTGTATATATATATATATAAACACACACACATACTTTCGTCGAACTGTCAAAATCTTGCATAGTTACATGAGAGAGAGAGAGAGAGTGTGTATATATATATATATATATATATACGCGCGCGCGCAAGTAGCGCCAAATGTTTACTTATCGTTTATGTATCCTTTCCCCATCAGCTGGTNGCGCGCGCAAGTAGCGCCAAATGTTTACTTATCGTTTATGTATCCTTTCCCCATCAGCTGGTGCGTCAAGCGGAGGCTGTATATTTTATCAACACGCTGCCAGCTAATCCACTTGCCATTGTACTGTAATGCTAAACAAATTTTAAGGTATTTTAGACTGACTTCTGTCTAAAAAAAATTGGTATTTTATAAAAGTAAAAATATAAAACCTTGCAAAAAATTTAATATTTGCTAACTCTTTTTTAATTTGTCCGAAACAGCGAATTTGGGTTAACATTTGNGAAACCTTGCAAAAAATTTAATATTTGCTAACTCTTTTTTAATTTGTCCGAAACAGCGAATTTGGGTTAACATTTGCGAGACGGTAGTACATCAAGAATAGTGTGAAACCTGCAGTATCGATTATATACTGGAACTAAAAGTAATTCGGGAAACTTGATTAACTCACTGTTATTCGCTAACAACTCACCAAAGACTATTGAAAAGAAGTAATTCTGCTATTACTGATACTAAACAGTTAGAGTTGGAAATATGTGGCATGAAATAACGTAAAAATTATAATACAGTACAGTAACAATACGAAAACAAGGAGATGGGTTTGTAGGAATAAAATAACATGGTGTGTAATGGACTTAGGTATAATGATTACTGGCTCAATAGAAATTACTAGTAATAGCTGTAAACTAAATATATGTTTATTTAAAAATAATGCAGAGCTCGTGGAAAAATAAAATTGTTGGTATCCGTTCGTAAATTTGTTATTTTACACACGAAACTTTTTTTTTTTGCGGCTGGTAATGCTTTGGGAAAGAGCGGACAGATGGTGCGCAGGGCAGGGCGAGTTGTGAGCCGAGAGCTTTACTCAACAGATAGCAGCACGTTGGCCTTTCTCTTGATTCCTCTTTTTGAAAGTGGACTCATCTTCTATTACTGGCTCGAAACGACACGAATTTGAAATATATTTCGTCAAATTATATCTTTTTTATTAAGTTGTTTACCATGCAATATTTCTGTATGCTTTTGGAATTAATATCAAGCACCTATGGAAAGTATGGATGGAGAGTGGCGATACGACTTGAAAAGAACTCTCAAGGTTTTAAAGTTGCATTTAATTTTGAACACCTACACATTACTGCTTTATCACGAGTTTAGTTTGCAACTCTAACAATCGCTGTTTTGTGACCACGTAAATTAAAATGTATTAATTAATTTAGTAACTCTTTCTTATCACATATTTTCTGCTTGTCTGATGTGCGTCGACAGTGCACTCAGAATAGCCAACGTAATATTAACTTTTGTTCGCCCGTGTACCAACTGTTTCAGATTTTGTAAGTGGTACTTTGTTTGTTTCGTATACGTCAGGTCGCCACTCACTGACTGTCATAATCTTGCCAAGTTATATGAGACGGACAATAGGCTTAGACTGAGGCGAAAAGCCAGGCGCAACCAATTTTATTATTTACCTACTCTAAAACTAAGTGTTAGGTATGAACCCGTGGTAGGGACGGGAGTTTAGTGCGTCTCAGGACTAGGCCCCATACGCCTACGAGGGAATTAAGTCATGCAAGGGGACGTGCATCGCGACAGAGAGGCAATAAGGCAGCCATGGCCGCAATTGGGGCCATGAACTGCCTCCTTAAGTGTACCTATAGCTGAAGCTATAGCTAAGAAGGGGGAGTGGAAAAACCGGCATAGGCACCGTAAAAACCCTCCCGAAAGGAAAGAAGTTCAAAATTATCCATGCATTAATGAAAATGCTATAGGAGACAGCAGGTGTGAATTCCATGCTCTTTAATGTGGAGTTGAAAACCTAGAAGAGAAGGGGGCGGGACTGTGGGCGCAAGCGCCCTTGAGGTTGAACTGCTGTCAATATTTCTGTGCAGGTGTACCAGCACAACAATATTGACAGCAGCTACTGAATGCAGGGTCCCCCTGCTTCTCGTCGAGTGCGTCGGAAAACTCGGTAGCTCAGTCATGGCACCTACTCCATCTTCGCTCTTCCGTGCTGTCATCAGGGTCTACACGCCGTGGGTGAAGGCGGGGAGACTTGGTACGTGAGCCACCTCCTTCCCCTCCTGCGAAATAGTCCGTCGGTCTTCTCTTGGTGAGATCTAAGCTCGGGCGGGACATCCGGGACCTACCAGTGCTGGTGGCGAGTCCACTGGCCTAGGATTGAAGACTGATGGCAGGATGCTTTCAAGGTCCGATGCATTCCATTCCATTCCTCAAGCATCCGCAGTCGGCAGCCCGCAGAATCCAGCAGTGAGGTTCGCTACACTTCGACCATGGCACCTCGAGACCCTCCTCCCCGCCTTGATTGTTGAGCTGCCTCCTGCACGCTGCGCTTCGCCATCTCGTACTGAGCTACCCAGGTTCCCGACGTCCACGACGACGGTGTTTTCGCATCGGCCAGTTGGTCCGCGGGCTGGTATTCGAGTATTCCCAGCTACCCCAGAGCCTGGGGATCCCCTATCCGTCACCTGGGGACGCGACGAGTTGCGGAGTAGTCGCCACACCCGAGCTGCCATAGTCCCGCCGTTCTCGCAGAAGCAGCTAGCCTTCGCTGGTCCCAAGGGGCGGGCACATCCCGGAGAGAGAGCAGCCACGAGCACGATGTTCATCCCACAGCAGCTCGGCTCGTGACAGGCGCGACCAGTTTTGTTAAAATGCCCCAACTCGCATCCCGGACCGATAAGAGAACGAGGCCGACCGGGATGGTTTAAAGTTTTTGTTTAATCATTTAGCCGCGGCATTTTAGGCATATTTATGCGTACAAATAGTAACGAAGCTTTTATTTTGGAAACCGGAATAAGACGAAACTCAGAAACATCTCCTGGATTAGTAATTGGTAACAACACATATTAACTGCGTTTTTAAACAGATTATTAGGGCTTTCAAGTGTAAAACCAACTTTCGCTTGTACGAGGGCATGTGTAGCGTAAAATAGGCCTATCGTACGCTAACGTTCACGCACTTCAAAGTGTTTGTTGTTTAAATAGTTTTTCTTATTACCACTGTAACTGAGTTTAAATTCATTGTGTGTTCACTAAAGCATTTTCAAAATTCGTGAAGTTCACTTGTAGAAAATTCGTCTAGGTATTTTTCTCACTATCAGTTTGCTGCTAAGATTTAGAAGATGATTTAGGCAATGTAAAATTATTTTATAGCACATTGTCCTAAACAATACGACATTTAAGTAGTAAATCTGAATAACCTAGCGACTTCTAAAGGAATTGAGTTGTTAAAGGANGTCCTAAACAATACGACATTTAAGTAGTAAATCTGAATAACCTAGCGACTTCTAAAGGAATTGAGTTGTTAAAGGATAAATATCTCCATTGTCCTGCGCAGCTCTAAAATATTCTGTCAAATGTGTTATTTCAACAAACATTTAATATCTGCATATTTAACTTCAATCAAATCTCGTGAAAAACGTAAGAATCNTAAATGTGTTATTTCAACAAACATTTAATATCTGCATATTTAACTTCAATCAAATCTCGTGAAAAACGTAAGAATCAATAATCAAATTCAGCAAGAAAATTATTTACAAAGAACAACGTAATAAAATCACATACTATACACTCAACTGTTTCAACAATACAATATAGAATAACATACAAATGTGAAACTCGTCGCGCTTACAACGGAAAAATTCAGAAAAGAGAAGAATGAGAAGATAGCGACTGCAAGTAATTCCCAATAAATAAATAAATCTTATACCTCTGTTCCAGTTGGGATTTATCATCAAAACTGTAAGTACAAAACGACTCCTACGCAAACACGGTTAGTGTATTAGGAGTGTTACGACCTCTCAATCTTAGCACAGCTGTTTGACCTTGCGTACGAGCGAAAACCAGTGCGATAACAGATGTTTATCAACTTTAGCGGCATAATTTAACTCTCAGCGTTTTATAGGCCTTATCAACACATTATACCACATAATCTTGCAATTCATTCGCCGCTCAACAACTAAATAATTTCTTTCAAGCGTTTGTGGCTTACTTCTGGCGATGGGAAACACATCAGGAGCGGTGTATCAAGTAGGTCCATTATACCAGGCATAAGTGTAGGCGAGCAACGTATAGGTACGGCGAAAAATACACAATACATAACCCTTAAACAAATAATACATAATAACCCTTGGACAAAGACAATACATTACACTGGTACAGATAAACACTAATCGGGCACATATTCTCAAGGCTCTGTTCAACTACTACTTTGCATGACTTTCTATCGCTTTATATCACTGTAACATCTGGATCATAATTAACATTATTCAATCCTAGTCGAGCCGTCGATAAGCACTTGGCTTCTCATTCAACTGCTGCCGGTTGTTGACTGAACATATCAGTAGGGTTCATGATAGGGTTTCAGCTGGGTTATGTTAAACTTTCCGACTGGTTTACCATTCATGTCTATTGACTTGTAGCAATTATTTATGCTGATTCCAGTAACGCGTTATGGATATTCAAATGTCAAGAATAATTTGCGGGTAACAAACTCCCAGTACGAACTAGTAGGGTTATTTTGGNGCGTTATGGATATTCAAATGTCAAGAATAATTTGCGGGTAACAAACTCCCAGTACGAACTAGTAGGGTTATTTTGGTGTAAAACTAAGTCGTTCAACTGGAACTTGCTTAATTTACTTGACTTGTAATGTCACTTGCTGTTTTCTGCCGACANCGTAAAACTAAGTCGTTCAACTGGAACTTGCTTAATTTACTTGACTTGTAATGTCACTTGCTGTTTTCTGCCGACAAATACAAACGTTTTACACCAATTCCAATAACTCTCTTCGTATCTTCTCGGAATCCTCCTCGGTTCTACAAGCGTCAAGCTTCGGTAGAACGTCAAAATTTTGAACTATGCAACCTAAGCACTGATTAGAGAGGAACTGTAAAGGTTCGAGACCTGTAGTCAGATGTACCTTATGGTTAATCACAAATTCCACTAGACTTATCTTGTCTCTCCTGACAATTGAAAAATACTAACATCTTTCCTGATTAAATCAACCACACTATCAGAACTCTGTCACTTCTCTGGTACTGGTAGAGATGAATGCGAATCAGGCGAAGTGATGAGCCAACTGCCAAAATAAAAGATGATGTACTGAGTCATAAAATCTGTGCCTAAAATTAGAGGTTTCATATGTTCCTTAACTATAGATCGTAGACCAATATGATCTGTCTATTTACAACCAGACTTGCTCATGAAGTTACCCCTACTATCTTGAGCTTGGGAACTGGTGAAATAGGAAGTTTGAAACCAAGACTTTCAATCTCCTTAATTAACTCTTCATTCACATAGCTAACTTCAGCTCCACTGGCTAACGAAGTCGGTACAGTTACATTACAGACTCTCATTAACTTCAGGACACAAGGATACTCTTGAACTGGGTAAACTATCCTCACTTTCCCTAAGTAGGAATTCCCTCTCCGTTTCATCTGATCATTAAAGTCAAAGTGCTGAAGTGTTACACTTAGACTTCACTTGATTTGAAAAAGTATTCTAAAATACTAGTACTGTGGTTGCGTTAATTTTAGGTACTTCAGGTGTCCCCACTAGATCAAACTGGGTCAGCGCTGGGAGACGTTCTGCACCAACCTCTCTAGTTTAACGGTGGTCTAGAGGTGGAAACATCTCCTACTGCTTCGGAAACCACTATTCCATTCCTACAAGGTGGAGGAAATTATTGTGCTAAAGGATTTAGCCCTTCATTGCGCTGCAAATAGCCTTGTGAATTGCTGGGATTATTTCCTGGCTGGAAAAAATGGGTTTTCAGGGTGCTGTGGTGGTACATTTGCATTCTGAACAGCTTGTCAAGGCTGTACTGCACTTTGATTACCAAACTCTTGTGAATGATTACCTGGAGGTACTAGATAACCTGGTTGCAGGGTTCCAATAGGATTTACTGGCCACACATTTTTACTGTGTCTAGCAGATCCCTTGCCAGAAGGTGAGTTAGGTCGACTGTGACTGTTCTTACCTTCCCTCTGTGGCATTAAACACACAATTCCGTCGGTGTGTACGTAGGCGTTAGGTTTTGGAGGTGCGTCAGAAGATTCACCCTTCTTCTTACTGCTATGGTTCTTCCTCCTGTAGCCGGGAGCAAATCTCTTCCCATTCTTCTTACCTATCTGGTAGAACTGTTGTCGGTTCTGCTCAGGATACTGTTAAACCATTTCCGAGTGTTGAGTGTTNTCTTCTTACCTATCTGGTAGAACTGTTGTCGGTTCTGCTCAGGATACTGTTAAACCATTTCCGAGTGTTGAGTGTTCGAACCATAACATAGAAAATTCACCCTGGGTTTACTGTTCGCAAATTGATGGGATGTGTTACCAGGTGCATGCCTGTTGTTTTGCCCCTGATATAACAGTTGTGTTCGAGGTTGAACCTGCCTATCAAACTCTCGACAAGTTGGAGGTTTTTGCCTTTTGTGCTGATCAATTTTTAAAATTAGATGTCTAAAATTCTACAAGTTTGTGAATGGCCTGTCCGCCCATCTGTCTTTGTAACGTGAAGGTAATTGCGAAACTATCACCTATGCGAACTCCTCATCGTCCATCGGGGAATTCAGGTGATGTGTTATTCCAAACATTTCACTGAAGTGTTGCTTTATTATCTTGTTACGCTTTGGGCCATACTTTCCAGGTGTTGGTGTGCTCTAAGATTATCTTGTATTCGTGCACTCTAGTACTGCTCTAAGAAAATCTGTCGAATGTGTGCACCCTCTCTTTTTCCATTTCCCACCAGAAAAATGCAGTGGATTTAAAACTTAGACCAAGGNTCTCTGGATTTAGAGCATGTAAAACAGCACTCTGTGGAACATATAGCATTTCAGCAGGAACTTTAGGTAGGTGTGCATGTGACTCATGACTTGCAACGCCCTTGACCTCTCATTAACAGTGGTTATAAATAGGCGGTTCCACAGCGACTGGCGGGGGAGTCGGGGAGTCATGGCGTGTCGTCGGGGGACACCAATTACGTAATCGAAGATTTAGAAATTACGTCATTTCCCCCTTTCTTTCCTCGAAATTTCCCTTTATTCCCTTAATAAAGCAAAATTTCCCTTTTTTCACTCGAAATTTCCCGAACTTCCCCAAATTTTTCCCAAAATTTTTCAAAAATTTGTCAATGATCCCTCAATGTGGGGCAATGAGGATTTTCATGCTCTTGCATTCCATGTTAGGGAGTTTTCTCCGAGTCGTCCCAAATCCCTGTCACAATGTCCTGACTAGTCCTTACTTCGCTTCTTGGGGGCCGAGGTGACGTGGTGGATAGACGGCGCACTTCCTGGGGCCGCGGTGGTGCAGTGGATAGACGACATGCCAAACGTCATGCTCTTTCATTCAATTGCGATGGGGAGCCGCGGTAGTGTGGCGGATAGACGACTCGCTTCTGGGGGGCCGCGGCAGTTTGGCGGAAAGACGCCTCGGTTCTTGGGAGCTGCGGTGGTGTGGCGGATAGACATCGCCCCAGGCGGGCTCCTTACGACTCCCCGACTTCATTACATAGCCGCAGGCTACAGGCGGGCTCCTGCGGCAACACATGTTGTTTTTCAAAATTTCCCAACACAGCTCTCTACAACGAATCACCATCGCCCCAGGCTGTGCGGCTCTTGCATTCCATTTGAACGGGGGGCTGCGGTGGTGCAGTGGGTAGACGACTCACTTCTTGGGGGTCGCTGTGGTGTGGTGGATAGACGACTCATTTCTTGGGGGTCGCTGTAGTATGGTGGATAGACTACTCGCTTCTTGAGGGATGTGGTGGGTAGCCTATTAACTTCTTGGGAGCCGCGGTGGTGTGGCGGATAGACGACTCGCTTCCTGGGGACCGCGGTGGTGTGGTGAATAGACATAGCCCCGGGCAGTGCAGGACTTTTTCTAGCATTTCGACGGGGGACGCGGTGGTGCAGTGGATAGAAGACATGTCAAACTCCATGCTCTTGCATTCCATTGCGACTGTGGAGCTGCGGTGTTGCAGTGGATAGACAACACACTGCCTCAGGCGGTGCAGAGGCTTGATCTTGCACCAGCACCAGTTAAAATCATCCAGCTATGAAAGAGAATGTAAGTTTAAGTGTTTTGGAAATACAGCAAATCAGGATATTTTTTTGCAAATAGCTGGCGTCTCCACTAGTTAGTGAATACAGCTATTGGGCTGATTAAACATGAAGCAATATACTGTACATACATACGATGAAATATATTATGTTAGTTTTCCTGCCACACTTTGTTACCGTTGGGTGTCTGTACATATTTAATTTAATAAAAAATATATCCGTCCAAAAGTTATTTGCAAATCTTGAGTATCAGCGATGTGGTATGAATCTAAGCTTATAGGTTCCGATCAAGACTCGCATTCGTGATTTAAAATCCACTTGGACATTATTTAAGCTTTTAAAGTAGTCTTAAAAACACTATGTGTACTGGAATTATAATATTCTTAAAATACATTTCGTAATTCATTCTTTGTGAAGGCTGTTTCGAGTATTGATTCAGTGGCGCAGCCAGAAATTTCTCAAGAGAGGGGTTACACGACCGTCGGAAGGAAGGGAGGGAGGAAGGTTAAACTGTCACTAGCGGTGCTGACGCATGGGTTATAACAAAAGTTACTTCACAATATAATAACATGCATCATAGTTAACAGAAATTATGATTTTATCAAAATTAAAGGCATAATAATTTTAATTCTAGTAGTTGACATTCTTGGGTAAAAAAAAAGGGGGGGGGGGATTTTACAACACCCATATCCCACCTTTCTGGCTACGCCGCTGGTATTGGTGTACAGGTGTATGCAGTGTCAAATATATGATAGTATATTTTTGTTTGTCATAATTTGAAAGCAATTCTGCTTTGCACGATTTTTGGTATATCGTACAAATACTGAATTCCGTTAGACATAAAATATAAGTACAAATATTCTGTGTGCAAACTCTGCCAGAACATGGTTTCTTCGAATCAACTTTAGAAAAGCCGATTTACTCTTTCAAAAGAGCGGGAATAATATTGATTCACATTGCAGCATCACAATGTTTCTGAAATGACAGCATTAGTTTTTTTTAAATAACGGAAAATTTTAATATTAAGTAACAAATATAAATAATACTAAGAAGCAAATAAAAACTATTTACACTACGTATCAGTGCTTCTGCTGTACGTTCTTGCCAATACCTAGTCATTTTCTTTCGTAAACAAGTTACAGAAACCACATATAAGGTGCCATTTTGTAGAGCACGAACGTAATCTGAAACCAATATTAGCTAACAGTTTTTCGACTAAGTTGGTTTTGAGCTGTGTTTTGTTTAGTGGCCGAGTGCTGCTCGTTTTTTTTTTCTAGAGTCACATGTAAATTCGTAAATTACGTTATGTGAGTCGGCTAAGTTGCATATTGCAAATTAATATTAAATGTTTCGCCTCGGAGCCTGTGAGAATACACCTGCATAACTGGCCGAGTAAAAAACAAATACATGTATCGTACTGAAAGAAAACGTAACTACATCAAAGGCTGACTGCTAACGCTAGCAACCTATCTCCCGAGGCCTGAGACTAGTACTAGTACTTTATTTTCACTATGGACCGAGGCCCGTGGCAGTGGACACTCGAAAGCGAGCTGACAACGCTGTTCCAAGACATCGCGAGCACAGTCCTTGTTCCGTTGTGTCTTGCAGAGCGCAGCGGCAAACAGAGCTATCTTTACGGCAAACAAAATGAAAGCTGCTACTATATCGCTGTTGCCGTAGTATTTAATTGCACAGCTTAGTGTTCGTTACCGATCACACAAATAAAGAATTTATCAGCTATTATGTTTTCAAGAAACATGGCAGAATGCCACAACGGGGTCAATTTCTATATATACGAAAATTAACATGAGAAAGAACTCATGTGCATAATGTAGTCTTTGGCAGATTCAAAGATGCCACATACAGTGACTATAAGTAACTGTTACAACTTCCTACAAGTAAAATGCTTGTTTCTTGTTAAAGTTTATATCTCTCATCTGAACCTATGAATTTTTTTAGTTAATGAATGAACACAAGTGGTGTTTATGCAGCTTTTTGTAAAGAAACTAAATCATACAATTTTCTTTGATATTCAATAATTGTATTGTTTCTAATTTTTTATTTTTTATTTTTACATGAAATACTTTGACTTGACCTGCAATATTATAAACATAAATTCGCAGAACTAGAACTCGGCACATNATTTTTTATTTTTACATGAAATACTTTGACTTGACCTGCAATATTATAAACATAAATTCGCAGAACTAGAACTCGGCACATATCCAACACACCCCCATAAGGGATGGAGCGCTAATTAAATAAGAGTTAATAACAATGTACTAATTTATTTAGAAACACTACAAAGAAAATGCCTAACGTCTTACAATAAATGACAATCACTTGCTGTTTGCAATTAACTAATTTAATTAATACAATTTACAATCTTTTCAAAGAAATTAATGCAATCAAATTAAAATCATTTTCAACAAACTGTGTATAGAAACCTATTGAATTATTCTACAATTTATATGTCAATGTTTGACACATCCAATATGTATATAGCATGGAGCCCGTTTTTAACCAGTGTGTATTAGTATGTATATGTAGGTACATGTATATATATATAGGTATGTGTAGGTGCATGTATATATATGTATGTATTGTAACGATTTCAGCATTTAAAGCCTTTTGTTTATGTTTTCAATTCTTTTGAGTTGAATGTTTATTTATTTAAAACGTATTTTTAAAGCCCCTACCCTCAGACATAGCTAAATATGTAATTCAGGACATCACGTCTAAATGTTTTAAAAATCTTTTTGTTTGTTTACTTTTCACGTATTTTGACAGTTCTACTTCTTTTATTTATTTTGTTTTGTGAACTGAGCTCAATTATCTTTGGAAGTGCTAATTATTTTGTCGTGTTTTTCTCTTTGCAATTTACCCGGTTTAATCAAGAATTTTTGGCCACGGAGGAGTGCATTAAATTACAGAACTGACAAGACTGTGGCGTATCAGGAAGTGACTTTTTTTGGAATTTCTCATCTTTAATCAGCGTCCCCCGTCTGAACCCCGTTGCTAATGACTCTCCTCAGACACTATCACAAGCGGTACATCATAAGTTTTGTCTACAAGAATCACTTCAATTTTGTAATTACCGCCCATCACAATGGTAGGAAAGGCGTTAGAGAGGCGCCTAGTAGAATTCAATATGCGGGGTATGAAGTGGAGAGGCCCAAAACGCATTGCACATAGTTTTGAAGTGCTACAACTACGTCTGCTGCCGGCTCCGCCTATGCTGTATAAGTATGACCTACGTCGGGTATGGTAATGCAAATTTAAATTACTTTACGAATGTGTGCTGCAAAAACTTGTGTGCTATTTGGATCACGAAATTATTTGAAATTTAAGAGAGTGGCATTTGGACTTGTAAATGAATTTTTCTGAATTTTAATAAGAGCGTAATTTGGTTGGACAGTAACCAGAAGCCAGCAGATGAGAGGTAATGTTCTAAAGCCGTGCCAAGTTATGAACACTTTAAGAATATTATTTTCTGAACTACAAATGAGCCAGTTAAATTTCTACTTTGATTTGGAATAATAGTCCATAAATATATTTATTGTAGTCTTAGACGTTAACTTCCGAATGCGGTGATATATACACACTGTGTTTATTACTTACATGGCAACATTTGTTTAAAAAGTTAGTTAAAGAATAACTAATGACTGAAATAAAAAGTTAACTAGGGCCTCAAAAGTGCTCACTTTACCGTGAACAGCGTATAGAAGTAAATTTTTTGATGTTTTGAAAGTAGTCTGCACGAACAGTTGACGAGCCTTTCTTCTTGTTCAACCTAAGTGTTATATTAAATGAAATGATCTTGATTGGTCTCATTGAAAAATAAGTAAAGGTATAGCAGGCTTCGTGAACGTGTTACTTGATACGTGAAGTCATAGACGTAAAGACTGCGGTAAGTTTTTACACCGCAGGGTGGCGTTTCAAAACATTACTCCGAGAGTCGAGTAAAGTAACAGAGAGTAATAGCTGAGGAAAGCAAGAGTAAACGTGGTTTTGGAACGAGCAGTGTGTAAATAGCATACTGTGTTAACGAATGTGTACTGATTAAGTAACCAATGTAAATTCCAATATATATTTATCACTTCCCCCAAATTCTTTCTTTTCCAAAAAATTCCTCACGCACATAAAAACACATTTACTTACCATAACTTAATCATAAAAACTATATCTAAAAATGCAACCTTTACACAAGTTCTGTTAACTTTTAAATAAAATTACGAATTTTATCACTCGTCATTTGTAATTTTCGTAATTTGTAATTTTCCCGTGTGTGTGTTACCAGAATGCCCACTTTTCCTTTCAGTTTGTTTAATGCTACTGAACTTTCCGCAATTTTCAGTTTACCCTTAGTTACTTGCTGAAGTAGTGCGTGTAAAAGTTTTACTCTGGCAAGATTCTCAGAGTAATTACTCTGCAGTTTTGGGACATTTCTAAGAGCGAGGAAAGCATTTACTCAAAAGTGTTTTGGGAGATACAAAGAGAACAGTTTACTCGCAGAGTAACGTATAGACCGTCGCCGGGTAGTATATCGCTGTAGACGTATATTATGGAATGGCGACAATGCAGTCGTCGTCTGTCTTTGATACTACGGCCCGCAACCCGATGTAAATTGGTCCAGTGGCGAATCGCAGTAAGACTCCTACACGCCGCTAAATGTTGCACGAAGTTTATACACTGATATTACATTTGCAACGACAACGGACATTTTACTGACGTGATTGTGGTGTCCAGTGAAGCAACCTATATATATTGAACAGAACTGTCAACCACCACAATCGTGTGTCCTTGACCGATGAAAATCTCCACGTTGTGGTAAAGCAAGTAGTTACTCTCCATGGCTTTAACAGTGCGGTGCGGTATGTCTGCCAGAGGACTTTTGGGGCCATTTGTTGACGGAACGGTGACAGGTGAAAGTTACCTTACAATGCTTCAGGAAAACATTGTGCCAGCTGTTCACAAACTCTACCCAGATGACGTTTGCTTTTCCCAACAGGACTGTGCACCGCCGCGTAACCATCGAGACGTACGGTTGCTCCTGGATGAAACATTTGTCGGGGGGTGGATAGTCCGACGAGGAAATGTTGATCATACAACCAGATCTCCAGATTTAACGCCCTTAGATTTTTATCTGTGGGGAACTCTGAAGAACACAGTGTACGTCACAAAGTCACGGACACTGGATGCCATGAGAGATGCGATTGTGACCGTCTGTGAATAAATTTCCGTGAAAACTGTAGTTGCTGTTTGTCGTGTTCTGCAGCATTGCAGACGATCTTGTTTTGCTGCTAACGGTGGACATTAAAAGCAGCACGGTCAGATTCTTTTTTTTTTCTCGGTTATTCACTTTCAAAGAGTGTACACATTAATTTGGGACACCACTACATAATCATGGTCTAAATGTTACAGGTTTGGTTGTGTTTTTATCATTCTTATCGTGTGTGTGCGTGTCGTTAGGGATGAAATGCCGTATCACAAGTGTAAGCAGAGGAGTATGATGTTTTAGAAATGTAGGGGATCGATATACGGTATTTAAATTTTTTTTCCCTGCCTCGACAGGCGGGGGACATTGCCGGGCGAGGGGCGCTTCCGTTCCCTTCGTCGTCTTTATTCCACCGCTGCTCCACGCCCCATCTCGGCTTACCTCATCTTACCTTGGTCTGACCGGAGCGACAGGTCTGCCTTTTGGATAGTAGCCAGTTTCTCAATTCGTGTTGGTTGACCTTGCGTGGCGGCAGCTACACAACCACGAAATTTCGTCACCGAATTACATTTATGGATCTTGCCTAGTATCAGTGGCGTAGCGCGCACTTTTGAAATGGGAACCTCTGACAGTGCAGTCACTTTTAGTGAAACGTGGAACCGACGGTTTCTTCCCCCGGGGAATACGAAAATAAAGGCAACTGGTTTAAGCAATTTTTCGTGCCATCTCGATGTTTAAGCCTAGCCTGTCACAAGACTGTCAGAAACCTGGAAATGTACACGAGACGGATCGTGTACTCAGTGGCACGGTCTGCTGCGTAGGACACGTAGACAATCTTATAGTTATTTACATGCAGCCATGTCGCACTCACTATGTAATCGAACTCAAACACTCGATTACAATACATTATATGTAAAATTAATTATTGTTACTCCGTGTTTCTGCAAAAAAAAAATATTTTCTAAATTTTCAATTATATAAATTAATTTCCTGATTTCGCATTTTTTTTAGTAACAACAGCGTGCAAGTTATCGGGAGGTGTAACATTCGCCAAGACAAACAGGTGAAAAATATCTCTCGCTGTCTCGGAACCTGATCGCTAGTTCCTGCTAACAGTCGTAAACCACCGCCTTCTTTCCCGGCGAAGCACGGGCATGAGAAAAATGGGAAGGGGGAATACTATACTGGGTATTGAAACCACAAAAAAATTTGTGTGGAGTGTTACTGCAGACAGCGGAAAGTGACAGAAATTAATTTAAACTGTTTGCACATTTATGTCAGTACTTTACGAGTAAGACTGTGCAGTTGTATTGTAGGCAGCGAAAAAGTGACAGAAATTAATTTAAATTGTTTTGCACATGTCATTACTTTACGGGTAAGGCCGCTTTTACGCTAAATGTTAATGTAGTATTTCCGAAATAATGACAAGGGTAAAAAAAATATATATTTCTTGTTAAATAACCTCAAATAAAATAGCTAAGATAATATTAATCAATGTAAGGATGTAAACTTAGTAGGCAAGCATAATAAGGAGTTTGACGTTTTAAACTCGCGACATCCTACCTGATATGGCCAACACTGCGAGAAAGAAAACACAAATACTATCGCAACCGTGATTCCTTATCATTCATGTTTTTGTGTATTGGTAAGTGTTTTTAATATAGCAAAGTTCAAATGAGAAAATAATCTTCACGCAGCTTTGAGGGAGGGAAACCCCGCGACACTGTTGGTGCTTTACACACCAATCTGATAACATCGCTATCTAGTATCGTTGTTAAATACCGACGACGCGACTGACGTTTTTTCGACAGGTAATAATCACGCGCGGAGCAGCACTCGGCTGACCTTACTCGGCCGCTTTCGCTACTGAATTGAACAAACCCATCCATTCGTGCGGTGGTAGTGGGTCGGGTGAGACTCGCCCAACGCGTTTTGGAACTTATGCGCATTATTTTCTCATTTGGATTTCACTTCTTTACCCTTCATAGAGAAAAATTGGGAATCTTCACTATTAGTGTCTCTTGGCGACAAAGCGAAAGCGAGAGAGAGACAGAAAGAAAGAACGAGAAAGAGGAGAAAAAGAGAGAGAAAGAGCCGGCGGCGTTCCGAAGGTCTCCGCGCACTGCATCGGAACGGTACCGTACGGTCGGCCCCCGCCATTATTCCTCCAACCCTCCTCCCATCACTTTTAGAAAACTCGTGTTTGTCTCGAATTAATATATATAGTCATAGCCAAAATATCAAGTACTAACTTTACGTTGAAATTCAAATTCACCCCTTCCAATGCTGTTTACAAGAGTAAACAGAAAAAATAGAAAATACAAATGTGTTTGCACTTATTCTTCGTGAACACGCTTATTTTATTGAAAAAAAGTTATAAATATAAGAATCTAACGCAGTACAAATTGAAACATAATGCTTCATATTACTTGACTCTTTTTTTTTTCAATGCTTTGTGTAACGTGGGTGATTGCGCACGTGGGTGCACGATGTGGAGAGAACATGAAGTGAACAGTTAAAGCTTGTAAACGCGTACAAGTAATATCAGGCTTTGTCCATCTATGTATGTCATTCAGTAAGCAGTAAACACTGTTTGTTTTCACATACATAAAAAAACATGTTTTTAAATCACAGCGATTAATTATATCCGCCATTTCCCTTCTCTTTAAGACCGTATACTATGTCTTTTTTTTATATAATTTACAATGACTGGAACAATAAAATAAGGAAATAAATATCCCGTAAAGTGAAAATGTAGGCAACTAAGCAAAAATACACGTGTATACCGGTAGTATTTATATTGTCTGCATGCCAGTGGATAAGAGTACCAAGACTGTTGATTGCTTTTATTTCCCTAGATCTGCAAATTTTAGCTGCTAAGTGCGAGAAGTGCCCTTTTATACAAATGTGTATTAGTAGATAAATGTAATTAAAACTTAATTAATTATATACACACATTAGAGGGCCGATGACAAGTGTTAAAATCGTACTTCGAAATCAATAAGAAAAAAAGTAACACCAAGATAACACCTGGGGTACTCATTGCTCTCAACTTAAAATAGATGATAATAATAAAAATAAATATTATATGTTATTTCTTAATTACAAATGTTAAAGACTTGATGGCCTCTCCAAAACCTCTATCTCCGGGCAAGCATTTTCTCACGTTATCGTAGTAGAATTGGTGACTTAGATTATAATGGAGGGGGAAGCCCCTCGCCATTTATATGACGCGCTCTTCAAAAATTGACATGTCCAGTGTCTTTAAGGATTAATCACAAATGACCTAGGCTACCAAACAGGGTGGAAGTGGAGCGATGGTGGGGGTACTTCCCCTCCAGTGCAGTACCCTCCCTCCGGCGAGATTTTCCTCTGAAGGAATGCTTCCGGCGGTTCTGATCCGTTCTGAGGCGTGTACAGTGCGCGCGGACCGTAAGTGAGAAAAACAGAGGGGATGTCGTCATTGTTAATCTCCCTGCCCACACGCTGACGTTACGCACAGCGGTATATAAGGAAGAAATATATCGTTTTACGCCGGTTGTTGAAGTCTTCGCGGTCTTCGCGGCGGTTCTTAACAAGTCCTGAATTTAAAAATTCCGGGTTTTTAGGAACCATTCCTCTCTCCCCCACAGGCAGGGAATGAGAGGAAACAGTAATGGGTACCAGGTCCCCTGGCGCTACCCAGGAGTCCTTCAACAAAACAGACTGCTGGCTTGCCGCAGAAAACAGTTTGATCGACAGCCAGGCGGGATGGGCTAGCCGTCCCCAACCTGGGTGCTAGTAATGCTATACGAATGGGAGGACAAGAGTTCTCACAAAGGCTTGTACCTCCCCCGTGCTGAGGGAGTAGCGTCCCGGTTATGCAAAATAGCGGTTTGCGCCGGTTGTCCCCTCGACCGCCATCTACTAATGTACCCAGATGACATCGTTGGCTGGCCGCGCGTGTGGTTCAGAGCCCAGGTTAGGGTAAGGCGCGATGAGCGGCGAAAACCGGACGGGAAAAATGCGACTGCTCCTCGTCAAATGTTGCACGTCTGTGTTGCAGAAAGTTTACATACGGCTGACACTATAAGAACATTTATAAATTTATAATTTAGGGCGCCGCCAACTTGAAGATTTTTAGTGCGTTTGGGGCACAACAGAAGCAATCCTATGCACAGGGCGCTCAACTGGCGTGTAGTGTTTCCATCGTGCTACCTGTACCTATGGGACCTTAAGCGCTGACCATATCAATTTATCGCTGGAAAGTCTGAAGGAAAGTTCAGTGCAGGTCTCTATAATTGTTTTGCATATGAGATACAGCAATGTGAAAAGGCCGTTTTTAGCTATGTTGTAGGACTCCGAAATAGCATTTATAATGTGCACGATGTATTTAGAATATTATTCGTACTCCGTCTGAAGTGTGTGTTCTTTTTGTACATTGGTATAATGGGAACACGTTTAGTGATTCCGTAAAAAACGCGGATTTCAAACGCACTGCAGGTAGGCGGTGACCTTAAATGTATGGGTTGCTGGAAAAACGTATGTAATGAAACATCAACTTTACAGGAGAGCGTTTTTATTACAAGCGCAGAAAATCTGCCCTCGAGTGGTACGAAAAATTAACATACAACGTTTTCCCACAGGAATCTACATTAAATAATTTCACAGGATAGACATTAAAACTTTTCACATCAGTGTTGCACTTCTTAATGACAAATGAAGCGATAAGAACATGAAAGTGACATACAAAATATACGCTTGAAATCGAACGATTTATTTGTAACTGAATTGAGTTAAGTTGAAAGGAAATTAAATTCACTGAAATAAACTTTATACACTTGGAATATGTTCATAAAACTCCCGATATCCTGGTTTTGTGAGGTATTGTGCAATGTCCATGAGATCGTTATTCTTCTCCTTAGAAATAGGCAGAGGTGCTGAATACAAATATGGCAGATCATCGATATCAATCCTATTCGGATTGGCAGGGAAAACACCCTATACCCAAGGCATAAGAATTGTGTGTGATTTCCTCCCATAGAGTGTGACAGCATCATCAGCAGTCATCTTCATACAAAGGTACTTGGTGATGTGCAATTTTATGTTCTTATTTTCCAGGAGAACTGTGAGATCTTTGAAGTCAGATTGGTTCATTTTAAAGATTGTGAAAGGTCTCCTTCAGTTTGGCATTAGCAATGATGTACTTCCAATCGGATGGCATTAGTGGTTTGTCCTTCTGTTTAGCACGTTCTATATGGGCAAAATCCCGATCACGCGGCAAGAAACTGTGGCCCATGATTAAAAACTTTTGCTGTACTTCAGTAAAGTAGCCTGATGTAATGTGGTATCGGTATAGTTTTAGAACGTTCCAGTTATTATTGTACCCTATGCAGCGATCGGATCACATAATCAGTTTTCTCTCTTGCCCAGGAGATAATGGCTATAATTTTGTGGTAACATATTTTAATATGCATGAATCGATTTATTTGGACCCACGCTTGGCGATACTTTCATTCCACAAGAACGTGCTAGCAGTGTTGTCAGCCACATTGTGAACAGCTGGATTATAAGTTGAATACTGGTGCTGGTAATACACATCAGTGTGTGTTAACATTGGCGTAAAAAGGACCTGCTGCAAATCAACACATAACTTGATGAAATTTGTGTTTTTGGAGTGAGTGAAGAGATTTGGGCTGCTCTTAACATCGAGGTCTTGAGAGCCGATGAGGGTGAATCGAGGTGATTATGGAGCAGCGCCGGAATGAAAGGGCGGGGGAAACGGGCGATCCTTGAGAAAACCCAGCGGCATCGTCCGGTACGATTCCCACATGCAAAAATCCGGTAGCGACCCCGCCGGGAATTGAACCCATTCACCTAGGTTGGAGGCGAGTAGTCTAACCATTACACCACGGCGGCCCCCGGCGTTTTTGGAATCTACGGCCAGGGTTTTATAAACTTCGTTAGCTTTGCAGTGATGTGCAGTACTTTCATCTTCTATATTTTTTCTGCTGTTCTTCAATATGAGCCAATCTTATCTAAACATAATATTTATCACACAGCTTACAAGTGTTAGATCTCGGTGTGCCAAACCTCATGGTCATTTCTCTCTTGAAAATCTTCATGTGCAGGATGGAATTTGCAGAACTGTTAGGGGTTGTCTTGAAATAACCGATACATTTTAGCGACACCCAAATCAGGGCTTGAACACAGTTTAGATGAAGCATTCCTACTGTAGTGACTCACTTCTGTTTGGGAAGATTTGATGTTCTCTATGATTTTATTCCTAGCGGTTGCGTCAATTGTGTTCGGATGGTTCAAATGTGTTTTCTCTTTTATCTTTGATTGCTAACTCTCCGCCTTTCTGGAGCATCTGTATTCGTTGTGGGGTGATTCCAAACGTGCTACACAATGCTTTATTGCAAATAGGCTTCCCATTCACGGTGTAGTCAAATGAGGTCAAGCGTTTAGATGTCGCATCTGTTTTACCATGACGCCTTTTCGGTTCTCGCAACTTGATAAACTTAGCTGAAAAAGTGTCTGCTCATTATAGGTTAAATAGTGAAACTAGTTGTACAAACCGAGGACTGATGAAATGGTTAATAAATGTCATCCTTTCTTACCGCGAGTAACTGAACAACCTCGTGCACTGGTCGGTGGCGTCTTCTCCAAAACGACTTCTCCTTTGCCTCGGTTCATCACGTAGGATTTTCTATTGTATCGCAACCGTATGCGTTTTTTGTCCTTCCATTCCACTATGTTTAGCACACGTTTACGATTGTTTACACACTCTAAATCACTTTGAGATGCATTCCTGTTTTATACATGGTGAACGAACAGCTAGGTCAAACACAAACTACGCTCAAGCCAAGGACAGAAGCAGTGTAGCCAACATTCAATTCACAACATGCAACGTTTTTCTACTAGGAAACACGTGCGTCGTGCCCTTCAAACGAACTTTATGCTATCTAGGTGTGTGTTTATGATCTTACTAAGAACACAGTCGATCCGGCGAGTTACGCAGAAAGTTTTGCTACTAAAAACAATTTTGTTCGAAAAACTAACGTGCAAAATTTTTCCAGCCACCTATACAAAGGTTTTTTTTTTTTTTTAAGGGAACGCTGGGCATCTTATGACGCTACACCACTGCTTACTGAGATCACCTTGCAAGCTTAATAGAAACCGTTCATCTGCTCGAGAGGATTCTGAAATGTATTTGCGTATATCTTACCGCGAACCATATCTCACATCCATATAGTTCATTTCATATAAGAAGGCCACATTCTGACAGTCAGTGAGTGGCAACTTAAAATATTGAAAATAAATAATGTGCCATTTACAAAATCCTGTATCAGCTGATGCACGAACGAACAAAAGTTAATATTACGTTGGCTATCCTGAGAGCATTGCCGAAGCACATCACACAAGTAGAAAATACGCGAATAAGAAAGAATTCGTAGATTAATTAATATATTTTATTTTACGTGGTCATAAAACAGCAGTTTTTAGTTTTAGAACCGAAACTTCGTGATAAAAAAGTAATGTATAGGTGTTAAAAATTAGACGCACAATAAAACGATACGTATCCAAATGTGACGAAAAAATCCAAAGTTTCCATACTCTCAAACCAGGTGCTGCCATCTTGTGGGTTAAAAGCGCACCATCTCTTGCAATATGCCCTTCCAGGCCATCTGTTATCCATATCCCGAACTACACCCAGAAACATATTATAGTTTTGTTGTTTAAAATAACGTATTTATGTGCATGTACAAATAATTTTATTTTCCCGCGAGCTCTGTATAATTTTTAAAGTAACACATATTTCGTGTACCGCGTTTACAAACAACCCTACACACGTCCACCAAGCNTGTACAAATAATTTTATTTTCCCGCGAGCTCTGTATAATTTTTAAAGTAACACATATTTCGTGTACCGCGTTTACAAACAACCCTACACACGTCCACCAAGCTCCGTTTACGAATGCAGCGCCACCCAAGCAGTTCACCAATTGCCACATAGCAGCACATCCTGGACGCGCTGACTCGCCACATCAAAGCCTATTCTTGACACGCCTGCTGATGGCGAATGGATACATAAACGAAAAGGCACGGCGATTGTCAACTGTCAAGATTGTGGCCTTCTTATATGGTACATAATATAACAGATCGCACTATGTGGACTGTTGTTAGTTCCACAAAATGATCACTACACTGTACTTTCGCCAAGAAAAAAGTTGTAAACACTGTTGCTAACTTAATGCCTTTGTAGTACAATGGTTTGTCTTGTAACAAAATGCATTAACCTTCTAAGTAGGATTTAAATATTTTTTTTTGTGATATTGATAACCTTGTATTTACACTAACTTGGTAATCACCAAATCTTTAATTANTAACCTTGTATTTACACTAACTTGGTAATCACCAAATCTTTAATTATATGGTGCGATGTGCTCTTGGAGAAAATTTAATTGACAACATGAAATGGGACACGAAAATAATTAACATTCATAAAACATGTAAAAATAAAATACGACAACTTAGGCCTGATTCTGCGACGGAGAGTTCGTTACATAAAATATGAACCACTACATGAATCCGTCACACGTGTGACGTCTGATATATGTAAATACTCTCACTTGTGAAATTGGGGGGGAAAAAAAAACATGCCTATTACCAAACAAAGATATTACATTGTATTTACTCACAACACATACTACCAACAAGTGCAAATAGGCTTGTCGGAAATAGAGCCACTGTTTAACAATGGTACATATAAAATGTAACCTCTTTCCTTTATTTGTCTTAATGGAACAGCACCTCAAATTCTCAATTTACAACACTGTACATTAATATGTTTCTTATTTGAGAAACAATAATTAGAAACATCTTTGGTTACAAGAGTGCCGTCATAATAACAATGGAGCTTTTATCAAATGTTATATAAATTTAACTATTTACAGAGTAACTAGTTACTTCCCGATAACATAACTTACTATCAAACACTCTTTCAACGATATCAAATGCAAGCATACAAGCTTCGCTAATATTAACNCCCGATAACATAACTTACTATCAAACACTCTTTCAACGATATCAAATGCAAGCATACAAGCTTCGCTAATATTAACGTTATATTTTATTTAATGTATGTTTAATATCGCACTATAATAACGGTAACTACCGAACATTGTGCTACGTGTACTGACCACTTTCTTTACATTCGGTAGAAACAGCATGCCAGGCTTTGTCCGTTAAGTGTTTCTGCTAATATTCTCTCGCAGGAGAATCATACAAAACATATGTTTTTCTATTTCTTGAACCAGAATTTAACCTTTTTCACGTTTGTTTACACTTAGATTATTCTCCCCCACGAGTAAACTCCAAAGAACAATTGAAGAACATAAAATACAAAACATACTAAATAGCTAATAAAATTTCAATATTTTCATACTAAGTGGATTTTCGTAAATAAGCTGTAAGGAATTGAAATTTGTAATGTAGTAATATTTATAACGATATTAATATGTTATTGTACTAAGTGCACTCCTATTTTAACCTACAAGCTTGGGTTCGGTGAGTTTATGCAGTTTATGCGCCCTAATTGTGCCAGACACAGAACACACTGAATTTAGAAATGCTGACATTGTTGCAGATATTTTAAGGGACGGTGTATAATCATAAATTGACAGTCTACAAGCATTATGATATTAATTTAACAAGTGCTTAGTGTACTGGCGTCCGTTTTTGTCGGGTTCCATTGTTAGGTTTTATGTAGGTCTAACTTATTGTAACATACGTTATTAGTGTTGTGTATTGTTTTCAATTAGGAATTAATTCCAGTTTCGTAATAACTTTTTTGTTTGTTTTTACATCGCGATACTTACGTGGTTGCGCGTGAAACATATTGTTACAAGACTGCCTAAGGGGTGTGTATCCGAGGTCGTGAGGGATGGAGGTCTTAAAAATAAAATAACTACATTTGATTTTTAATTAATTCACACAGCTATTATTTATAGCATTAAATTATCTATTTNCTTAAAAATAAAATAACTACATTTGATTTTTAATTAATTCACACAGCTATTATTTATAGCATTAAATTATCTATTTCCACGATTCCTCTTTTTTATTTCTCAATGAGAGCAATATTTATTGTCTATTTCAGCTCTAATTAAAGTCCTTCTCAATGACTCCTCTGTTTACAGTCAATTAACACATGTTCAGTCTGTCTGTTGCAGTCATTTGAAATGTCTTTCACTCACGCATACAGTCCAATAGTTCAGCCTGCCAGTTGTACTCTTCATTGCACCGATGCTCGCAGTCGCAGATTTTCCTCCTGCTGATCACTTCCAACACCACTCGTTGCTCTTCTGGTTCGTCGTCTGTCATTTAAGGCCGCACATTCGCCCAAACTCCCGACTCTCATCAACTCTCGGCTCGGAAGCCCGATGCTCTTTTATAGTATCAGCAGCCAAGATCTATAATATTTCCAGCTCCCCGAATCACTCTTCAGAGAAGAAAGGACGATCAAAACCAGAAAATTCTTCAAATAAACGCGGAAATTAAATCAGTCTAAGGTCAGGAGCGTACGAGCCGCAAAAGTTATATCGTGGCAGCACACTTTTCGTAGCAAGATATGCGCGTTTTGGATTATCGCTCGCCTGTCATTCAAACATCCCTTGTGACTCGCCGCTCACTATCATATACTACTCTGTCCTTCTCTTCCTCTCGCTCGCGCGGGACAAAACAGCGAGTGCATAACAGTATATAAACTATAAGTTGTTAATAATTTTCCAAATTCCGGACATAATAAGCGCAAACGTTCAAATTTGTGAATAAGCTCCGGATTTAACGACATACGGACACAGTCAGTGACGTTTGAAGGCCTTTTTGGCATTATCCGTGGCGGACACGTCCTAACCTGACGAGGTATTGTGGCTTACGTGACTACNAACGACATACGGACACAGTCAGTGACGTTTGAAGGCCTTTTTGGCATTATCCGTGGCGGACACGTCCTAACCTGACGAGGTATTGTGGCTTACGTGACTACCATAAGAGATATCACGTAGAGTATGTTGTCAGCTGCACAATAACGTTTTGTGTCGCAGCAAAGAACGGTTTTTTTCCCCCATTATAACTGTCAGACCAGTTGACTTCGANACCATAAGAGATATCACGTAGAGTATGTTGTCAGCTGCACAATAACGTTTTGTGTCGCAGCAAAGAACGGTTTTTTTTCCCCCCATTATAACTGTCAGACCAGTTGACTTCGACTAAGAATAGCTCAGTTTTTACGTAAACAAGTACATTTTGTGAAAAATGTTTGCACATACAGCTGGCTCCTTAGTAAAACTACACTTATCAACCCCAAATTAGCCTCATTGACTCTTGAGGCATGTCCGTCATGCTCTTGCATTCCATACTAAAGGGTTTTCTCCGAGTTTTCCCAAATTTTCTAAGAGTCTTCCCGTCACGCTCTCACATTCAATAGCGAGGGGTGCCGCGGTGAAGTGGAGGATAGACGAAGGCGCGCTTCTTGGGTGCCGTGGTGAAGCGATGGATAGATATAGTCTCAGGCGGCTCCCTAAGACGAAGCCTGCGTGTCCCAGCATCGACGCCCATAGCCTCAGACAATGCGAAATTTTGGGAAATAGTGTACAAATAGTATTTTGCTAAAACGCCCCAGGCATTGGCGACGTCCTCGACAAAAGGTTTTTCGACACTGATAGCCCCAAGCAACGAGTGATTTTCCACACAGGATGTGCGGAGCCCCGCCGAGAAATACGTTTTTACCGATACGACTCACACACATACACACACACACGCTTTAGCGCGAGTTTCGGAAATATATATACATTATTATTATTATGCTACAGTCAGGCTGTGCGCTACACCGACTCCTCCCGAGAAATACGTTGTACATATGCTGTATGCTCACGTCAGTCATTCAGTACGCCAAAAAAAAATCATGCGCACAAGTACGCCAGACCACGTCCGTTCTCGGTCTTGCTCCCTTGACGCTTAACGAGATACTAACTGATATAATGCTTCGTGTAACTATTTTATACTATTTTATAGCCTGTGACTCTCAAAAGTGTCTCGTTATCGGCAGTCTAGCTTTTGCATTTCGATGGTGCCGAGGTGGTACGATGGATAGACGACGTGTAAACTTCATGCTCTTGTATCCCACAACTGTGGTGCTGCAGTGGATAGATGACTCACCAGACTTCACACTCGAGCATACATAGACATTGCCCCTGGCAATGAAAATTATCACATGATCATTTAAGTCTTATGCGATCGTATAAGCATAGTTGGTCGTAATTTCTGACCTGTTGAGGATACTGCGATCAAATTCATAACATATGTATCACCCCCAACAATGAAAAAAATGACTGCATGGACATTTGCATCCTGAGCTTATCTATAAGCATAGTAGATTATAATTTCCGATCCGTTTAAGATACAGCTACCAAAATCGTAACATAGTCATCACATACTCATAACATAAGCATCATTCGCGACGAGAACACTGCAGCACACAAGGAGAAATATACCTAACATGTTATGTGAGACCCCCGAAAGAGTCTCGTCACTGACGAAGCTGTCAGCCTATCATAAGGAACACTACCACACTCAAGGATAAAGGTGACTAACATGTTACGTGAGGCTCGCGAACAATTCGTCATGCAAGAGAGAGGCATCACTACTACACGATGTTGCAAAACACATAAAAATAATTATAAAACAAATAGTTATATGCATTTAACAACCTATGCATNACTACTACACGATGTTGCAAAACACATAAAAATAATTATAAAACAAATAGTTATATGCATTTAACAACCTATGCATACTGTAGCGTATTGCTTGTTCCGAACCGNCACTACTACACGATGTTGCAAAACACATAAAAATAATTATAAAACAAATAGTTATATGCATTTAACAACCTATGCATTCTGTAGCGTATTGCTTGTTCCGAACCGCATTTTTGTAGGGTCTGAATGTACAAATCTCCATATATTTTTAGTATAATTTAATATTTTTTTTATACAATCCGTAAAAATAAATTCAACATATCGTCTTCCAAAGGTTCGGTTAAGGTCAAGGGCACACGTCATCATCCAAAGTGACAGTTATGGTTGTAGTATACACTGACTGTATCAGTTGCTATTCAGACTTCGAAGAGTGAACAGTGCTGTTTTTCTATGATGGAAAATAACTGGGAAAGTTATTTCTGTTGCTACTGTAAGAAGACTTTTTCTAAAAGTTGTCATGCTCGTCGACACGAGACTGGCTGCCAACAAAATAAAAAATGCATTATCTTATCATGTGAAAAGTGCAAATCATATTTTCGAAGACTCGATAGCTTAAAAAGGCATAGCGCAACATGCAAAGCTCTCCTTCCTCAACATGTCAATCAGTATTTGCTGAGATTAAAGGAAACTGTTGATGGAAAGATACCTGCGAAAGAAAAATCCGAACCATCACCATCGTTAAAGTCATCATACCCTACCGAGGAAACAACGGAAACAATGCAAGAGCATGAAGCAGGGACCAGTCGAGGCAATGTGGCAGGGATTTGGGTAGACTCGGAGAAAACCCCTCATTCCCTAAAAAGGAGTCCCTCCATATTGTGGGGTCATGAGTAATGGAATGTAAGAGCATAGTGTTTGTCATGTCGTCTGTCCACGGCATCGGGATTTGGGTAGACTCGGAGAAAACCCCTCAATCCCTCATTGCTCAAAAAATTAGTCACTCCTCCATGTTATGGAGTCATGCCCGTGACTATGTCATGACATTTTGGCAGGTGTTGCTGTAGGGACACGGCCTGAGGCTATGTCTATCCACTGTGTCACCTCTTGCTATGGCATGGAAGAGCGTGAAGTCTAACATGTCATCTATCCGCTGCATCACCGCGACACCCCTTGATATGGAATGCAAGAGCGTGAAGATTAACATGTGCTCTGTCCACTATGCTACTGTGGCCCCCGTCGAAATGCTATAAAAACTCGCAAAGTCCCGTAGCCCCAGGCTATGTCACGGAGTCGTGGCGGGCGTCTGTCTTGGGAGCCGCCTGAGGCCATTTCATAATGTCTGGGCACTGTCTTAGGGATTCACAGGAAAAACAAACATGGCTGCCAGGGAAGGTTCGAGTAATTTTTTTTGAACTTTTGAAATATTAAAAAACTTTTGAAATATTTAATATTTTTTAACTTTTGAAATATTTAGATTTTTTTTAAAATTTGCAACTTGTAAAAAATTTTGAAAAATAAATTTTAGAAATATTTTGGAAAATGTTGAAAACAAAATGGCTGCTGTCGCAATGGAATGCATGGGCAGATGGTTTTTCGTACTTGCTGCCAAGATGGCCGCTATGGCTCCCTGTCATGATGCTGTGTTTAAACGTACTATTTCTAACTACTAATACTCAAACATGGTAGTTTGTACTGTGCGTTCTTTCTGGAATGAAACAGGGCAGTTCTCAATTGATGTAACAAAAGGTAATCTACTTTGCCCAGAATACAGCACCATCTATAACGAATCNTGTAACAAAAGGTAATCTACTTTGCCCAGAATACAGCAATAACTATTTCCAAAGCCATGTATCCCCTTGTTGCTTTTATGTGTATCGTATTTCCATAGCATATCAGAAAATGGCACCTGTGTAGGCAACGATGGTTTTGTTCTGTACCAGAAATGACGAAAAACACAACAGGCCCGATCTGTCATTTAGCGATTTTTCTCAGTCACATCAAAGAAAGTTATACTGTTACATGCTCTGCTCACTCTTCATCGCTCCCCTTGCCCCGTCCAGCTCGCGAGAGCGAAGGAATGTTTGAAGGTCAGGCGAGGGGTAATCCAAGAAGTTCTCGGAGGTTTATAGAGGCTTGTCGCCATGTGCCATCGCGATAAGCCTATCGCAACTCTCGCGCTTCTGACCATCATTGCATTGAATTTCTTGGGTTATCCTTTAAAGAATGTTCTGGTTCATCGCCATTGCGTCTCAGTGAGACTCGGGGTGCGGGGAATTTTCCAGATCGGGCCAGCGAGACTACTTAAACACCAACGGGCCTCCGAGCCGACAGTTGAGAGTTTGGAGGATTGCACAACCTTAAGCGACAGATGTGCGAAGACAGCGAATAGACGATCCAGCAGAGCGTCGAGTGGCGGCGAGAGTGACCAGCGAGAGTGAAGTCTACGTACTGCGAGCATTGGTACAGTGAAGAATGAGACTGGTAGGCGGGACTATTAAACTGGATGCGTGAGTGTAAGACAATTGGAATGATGACAGTAGACAGATTGACTACGTGTAAATAACGAATGTCAATTAAGCGACTGTAACAAATATATTCATTGACAAGGACTTTAATTAGAATTGACATAGTTTACTGTTGTACATAATAGCTGTGTGAATAAATTAAAAATCAAGAATTTACTTATTTTATTTTTATTAAGACCTCCATCTCTTAAGAACTACGACGAAGAGCCAAGAAAAACTGGCAAAGGCGTGCGTATGCAAATAACAGAGGCATGGAACCAATCAGAGTAACACGATGCGGTCGGCAGCTAGATCGGTTACTGCTGTTACAATGGCATGTTATCAAGATTTAAGTGAGTTTGAATGTGGTGTTAAAATCGGCGCACGAGAGATGGGACATAGCATCTCCGAGATAGCGATAACATTTGGATGTTCACGTACGACCATTTCACGAGTGTACCGTGAATATCGGAAATCCGGTAAAACATCACATCTTCGACATCGCTGCGGCCGGAAAAAGATCGTGAAAGAACGGGACAAATGACGACTGACGAGAATCATTAAACGTGACAGACGTGCAACCCTTTCTCAAATTGGCGTAGATTGGATTTGTGAACTGCCCTGCAGGATTCATGGTGTGAATTGCCTCCTGCATACCTTCAGACATTAGTCGAGTCCATGCCACGTCGTCTTGTGGCACTTCTGCGTGCTCGGGAGACCCTACACGATATTAGGCAGGTGTACCAGTTTTTTGGGTCTTCAGTGTAGGACTTGCCTCTGGCATCTTGTAACAATATGATAAGCAGGTAGTTAGAGTGGGGATGGGCTACCTGGCCGGACACCGGTGTTGCGTATCAGTCAGTATCCTTCTGGCTTCCATTGTGTACTGTTGTGAAATATGGAGCAGTCAAGAGAAAGTAATTGAATTTGAGATTTATATTTAAAAAATTTCAAATAGTGTGGGATCCGAAACATTCTGACCATTTCAACCAAGTGCGAAATCAAGATGCGTGGGAGGACATAGCCAAAACAAGTCGGAAGGAGAAAATGAAAATGGTAAAGAGTACCACACTGTAAAAGGGAGGTACCGCAAAAGTAATTTTCGCAAATAATGCTACAAATATGTTATTATGTAGGGTGATCTAAAGATTTGGCACTTTTAAACCTGACCCTCTTGGATTAGTTTCAAATTTGCTTCAAATAATGTACTGTAATGATACGAATAGGAAACCACAAACTATCACCACTCTGCTAAGCAGTAAATTGAACTTTTCTATTCTATTAAATTATTTTAATACTAATTTTATAAATGGGAATAAATGTTTGACTGGTCTTTTAATATATATTCTCTTATAAATTTATACAGGACGCCTCTTAAAACAAAAGATCTTGAAACTATTGGATACAATGTATAATTACTTTTTGATAAACTTACTGCTTTTCATGATGAATAAGAAACCAAACAGGAATAAGTAATATCTTGAATAACTTGAAATTCTAACTGAGTCTTTTTACCCTTTTAATAGCTGAACACAATTTACATAACTGCTGCTAAAACACAACTAAAGATAACATATCTCACACAGTCCATTCTCAACAGTGCCACTCCATGAGGGTGATGATACAGATGTAGTCGATCTTCAGTCACATTGTCTTCTAAGGAGATTGGACTTCTCAGTTGTGTGTCTCACGGCCAATGGTTAGGTCCATAATTATAACTCATGCTTTCACTTATTATGTTATTAAATGCAACACTCGCAACAAAGAGGCGCCCTTAAAGTATTACTTAAGATAATTCTTCATCTTGCAATAAACTATTTCTTGTACTTATACCACATTCTCTTGGACAAACTTTACAGCAGAGAGATAGTGAGGAAATGCATTTATTCCCATTACGATTTCTTGCAGTTTTATTCGACAATATACATAGGCCGATTAGGCATGTCTTGTAACATTTCTTCTGTGTATCATATACGTGCTGAGGCAGCTTACTCATACACATTCTTACTCATACTTACACACCCAGAAGAATGAGTGACGATCAAACAGACAATTTTACTTCCATGAAACCTCGTCCAAGATCATACTTAATGCACAGCACCCAACACATTGCGAAGCTAACATAACGGTGGGCCAGGCGAAAAATGTTAGCATTAAGAAGCCTAATTTCTGGGAATGCTTATTTCACATTATCAAACCGCTGATGCAGGCAACATCACACAAGAGCGGACAGCAATACCAAGTCACAATCAGTGCTGGTTAAAACTGCTCCACATTAAGGGTAATAAATTTGTCTTTGCTCCTAGCAGAGAGTGTATTCACCATGAAGTTCATGCACAATACATGGCAAAATAAACTTCACGCCACCAGTACCGTTGTTGTTTCCACGTCGAGTCAAGGCCTGTTTACTTTATTCAACATTATTTGGTAGCTCAGGACCGATGATTTTATAATATTTTCTTAAGTGAATGACATTGAAATTACCAATGATTTCGTCACAATCTACAAGCGACGACTCGATGTGGTTGCTGTTAATAATGTGTGCTATTCTATATAGGCCTCTATATATAATACGAGTAATTTCTTTGTAACAAACTCAGAATTAATTCTGATATTATGCGTGCGTACTAACACCAGCTCCTCGATTTGCACATTGTGTTCCTTTGCCGTGTTTGCTATTCTAGGTTTATCAGCAGCACGATATAATCGCAGTTTCACCAATTGTCGAATTTCTTGCAATAATTTCTCGTGCTCAGCCTCTCCAGTGTTTTTATTGTCATGCTCCGGTTTTTCAATAGGGTGGAAAATCGATAAATATGACGGGATTTCATACAAGGTCTCAAATGGAGTGTGACCAGTTGAAGAGTGAATTATGTTATTTTCACTATTTTGAAAATTCGCAGAGACCTGACAATTGAATTACCAACTGTCCATTTGGCTGGTTGTAGTTCCGGAAAACGAAATTCCTCGTTGGCAAATACAGTGCAGTTGTCAGAATAAGTCGCTTCGCAATTAAACATACTGCTACTTTCATTTTACCAATGCCTTCCACATTTAATAAAGCCTGTCGATTTACTAACGTGCTATCCCGTGATGTAATATCAACAATCTTGAGTTGGGGTACTGGTATTACAGGGATGCGGACATTTGCTCGTTCCAGCGTGTAATAAAAAGATTCCGAAAGACAACTCGCTTCAGCCCCGTTGTCTAGTAATGCGGTACATGGAATCCCATGAACGAACACATTAATTTCTGCACATAGAGGTTCACACAATAAACATTCTACACCAGAGCTTTCATGCAATAAAAATTCTCATTCTCACGTAACAAAATTGTAAAAATGTTATGGTATACAACTGGCTCCGATGATTCTGGCAGCCTTTTTAAAATACCACAGTTCCGAAATTAGAGTGCCGTCAATACCGACCAACACTAGTTTGACTTGCTCTGCTTGACTTTACCGGGTGAGGGGTCATACTGGCACTGTGGCGATTTTGAATTACTGTCGATCAGTAAAAATGGTGGTGCAGAGCGATTTAACCCCACCTCTCCATTTCGTGTATCTTTTGTGTCGGAGAATTGCCACGTTTGTGACGATGTTGCTTGTGTTCGCATGTGTCCTCGTCGTGGATAGGGCTAAGATCACGTCATGAATCACGACTTCGCTCTGGAGTTTGTTCGTTCTTAATTTGCTTACGTCGCGGCGATTTATCATTATCGCTGCCATCCGATCTGCTTCGTTTCCTATTATCAGATCCATGATTTTCTTCATTACGCTGTCGTCTGCGCCTTCTACACCAAAATGGTAAGTCCTGACGAGTATTTCCATGTAATGGTTTATAGGAATTTTCATTATAACGATCTCCTTTTTTAAGTGAGTGGCCAGGCGACTGAACAGTGTGGTAAGTAGACACCCTGCATTGGTTTGATGTACTCGGTGAACCGGAAGAACCTGGTTGATCTGTATGTGTGTTACCTAGAGACATAGTGTCTAAACGAGCTTAAGGTAAGAGTTTGTCTCGAAAATACTGCACTGAAGTGATAGATCTACTCGCCCAGTTTAATTGATAACGGTGGGGAAGTTGAAGAACCATAGCTACGAACTCCTCATCCGACATAGGTGGTGTCATGTATCGAGTGCGTTCGTACATGATGCGAAATAAGCCTCCAAAGAATAACTACGACTTGGGTAAAAATGTTCATTGTGTAGTTGAGCCCAGAAGTAAACCTCGTACTTTCTTACTCCAATACTTCTCCTCAAAGGTTTTACGAAACTGCTCATGAGAGTGTATTTGTTCATGCTCAATCGCCCACCAGTGGTTAGCACTTTCCTTAAAAGCAAGGTCAACATATTGAAGCATTTCGTCAGATCCAATTTTACACACTGTAAAATATGTCTCTAGTCTTTTCAAAAAGGCTATTGGTTTCTCAAACTCACGACCCTTAAAGGTAGGCATATGGTTTGTAATTGTGCTACGGTGTTATGCAATTCTGCCAATTCCATTTCAGTTCTATCACTACGTATCTGACATTCTTCGGTAGCGTTGTTAAGATTGGTCGCTACAAGGTCTATATGTGGTACCACCTATTGTAAAACTTCATTAACAGTTTCAGCTTTGAACAAGTTGAACTGAGCCTGCATTTTGGCATGAACCGTTTTTAATTTGTTGCGAGAAGTTGATGTGTGACGAGTACATAGGATAGGAATTGCACTGTTTTAACACCCTGCTATAGTTGTCCTGGGCAGCCAGCCAGGGCAGGCAGGACACAACGAAACTTGCGGGAAAAACCGAAGTTGAGAGAAACAGGGTAAGTCCCTAGAATTAGCTGATATAAGCCCTCGGCGAAGGAAACAGGGGGTGCCCCCGACGAGAATTACTGCTAACACAGCTTACAGGAATCCCCGGATACGTCCTACCCCACCCTCCCTCCACCCCAGTTGGAGCGCGCAAGCAGCTGACAAGACACAAAATCTTACACAAAAAACTGCAATGTACATGGGGGAATTCCCGATTTCTCTCGCGATAAACTGCTGACAGCCAACTTGAATATAGCGGGAGACGGGTTAAACTCAGGAGCAGCCAAGGTTCGGGGTCATTTTGTGGTCAGTCGTTCGGGCAGTCGTATCACTGGGCCGGAGTTCGGACCTGGCCCAGGCAGTCAGTTGTTCGCAGTCAGTTGTTCTGGAGATGTTATCGCCAGCCGAGATGGGAGTTGTTCGGCAGTACAGCCGCGAGACGAGATAGATGCAGTAGAAATGGCAGGCAAATCAGACACGGGAGTAATCAGTCGTGTGACGAGAACAGTGCCGAGAATATGAGTACATTCCCGGAAATGAGTGGAGCCTCAGTCCGAGAGGCGTCATTCCCCGAGAAGACGTAGTCGTGCGCCATATGGTGACGAGGCGAGCAGTCAGTCAGTGAGTCAATAGTGATGTCACCGAGGAGAGAACCCAGGAACCACCGAAACTTAATGTGTAAATTCCCGAGACAAACCCAGTGCCGCGAACTTATGAGTTCATTTTCGAAAACGTAGTGGCAGTTTCCACGGTGGGAAAGTCAGAAATGCGGGCCGGACCGTTGCGGACGTCGCCGCAGCCGAGGAGACGCGCTCTCCTACAAATAACGCCATCCGAGGTCGCCGAGGAAGTATAAAGTCCTGGAAATCCATCCCGGACTTCGGAAAGAGTCAGCCAAAGCCGCAGGAAGCAGCCAGCTGAGTACAGCACACCAACGAGAGCCAGTCCGAGGGCCTGTCATTGGGCCACCCAACTCACCATGCCTCAGCTACCAACGAAGACAACTCACCAAAAGCCGCAATCACAGATAAGTAGAGAAACGTCTCCCTTCAACAACCTTCCCCGACACATAGTATTCAGCCCACCATCCCTTCAGGCCTACGACTAGTAGGGGGACTCAGTCTTGCCAGTGTGTGTAAATACCTAAGTGACCTTCAGATCAATAAAATGCTGATTTGTTAAATAACGGAGAATACGAGTATTTGTTTACCCGTAACGCAACAACCACAGGTGCCCTTAGTCTGCACCTTAATAATTTAACTATATAAACTACTAGCCACCACCCTGTATGACTCAGATGGCCTAGTAGCGACAAGTTATTTGCTAATTCTGCCTGATTACCAATAAGCTCCGAATGTAATCTCGTTGTAATTTCTCATTGCAATTTTTCATGGCTCGCAGCTACTTCTGATGGCAATTTAGTTTGACTTTGAGTCATTTCGGTGTGTAGTGATTGTATATATAACTGTAATCGTTGCAACATGGATACTATCATGCTTAGGGGTTCGTTATTAATTAAATGCTGTGCTATGGGTGCTGTGTCTACCTGCTGAATTGGCGGAGCAATGTAACTTATGGTACCCAATACGTTTGTCTCGCGTTGTGAGTGACTGAGCGGCGTTATGCCCGTCATTTGTCACGCATGTGAGTTTGTTCTCAGTGGACACTGTTAAATCTATGGCTGAGGTTTTGTTCTGCATTTCTCTATGCAATGGACTGACAGCCTTCCAGCGAACTGCATTCTCTACTATAAATTCTTTTATCCATCGCAATAAAATTATAATACAGTTAATAACATTCTTTTATAGCCACGAGCCAAATGTTTTCTCGCTGGTTGACTTAGTTATTTATTAAAAATTTTACCTTTCATACAACAGTAATAAAAGCAGTTTGTGGCTTTACTGACTATCCTATAACATAATCCAATCGCTTCTATTTCCTTTTGTCTCATATATGGGCGCCATTTCTGTGATTGTTCGAATAGGAAACCACAAAAATCACCACCTTGTTAAGCAGTAAAATAAATTGTTCTATTAAATTACATTTTTATAGTAATTTTATAAATGGGAATAAATGTTTGACTGGTCTTTTAATATGTATTCTCTTATAAATTTATACACGACGCCTCTTAAATCAAATATAGCTCCGACTCTATCTCAGTAACGACTGCTGCTAAAACACAATCAAAGATAACATATCACACATTCCATTCTCCACACTTCTATCAGAGATAGTAAAACACATCAAATTGTTATTTTTTGGTAATGTAACTTTTAAGTTACAGCCCTCTGAAATCTTAAAAAATTCACATTTTTCCATTGTCATCTGATACAAAATTGACTGCTACTTTGGGCTAGAAATGTGATAGAAGGCTGAACTAAAAATAATTTTGTAGCTAATTTTTCAGACTTTCGTATGATATATAGGATCGCCTGTTTTGGGAGTAAATTATTTTAAAGGTCACACAATTCAAAATTTGACCATTAATATCTCAAAAAGTTTCTCTTCAAAAATTTTCAATTTTTTAAATTTACCTTGTGCATGTCAACCGCGTGTATGAGGTAGGAATTTTCATTAATTCATTTACAGACTTAATAATTATCGAAAAACATTGAAAATTTTTATAATAAATACATATTGTACCGTGAGCTCCCACTTTCAGTATGGCCACTTTACCTTTTCCAATAGTCAGTTTCAACGATTCTTTGCCAGACGAAGTGGTGTGGTCGTAGCATCCAACNCGGCCACTTTACCTTTTCCAATAGTCAGTTTCAACGATTCTTTGCCAGACGAAGTGGTGTGGTCGTAGCATCCAACTCTTCTTTACAGAGGTAGTATGTCCTGCGCAGGTCATTTTGAATCCACAGGTGTCAAAATCTGGCTGATAGTTACATTAAGTATGTCTGCTACATCTTTCAGTTAAGAAAGGATGGAGTAGGTCTGGCAGGATGGAGGAATTTCACTGTGTCTATGGCAGAGTCTTTCGACAAATTTAAAGCAAGCCACTACTGGTCTTCATAGCTGCGTGTTACATATCCCCTTATTTTTTCAAATGTTAGTGTTTGTTTTATATTTTCTCCTGACAAAGAAAACACAGACTATATGACTCATTATTTGATCTTCGTATTGTTACATGGACGCCTGAGGGGCGTATCTAAGTTCGTAGGGAATCGAGGTCTTAGTAAAAATAAAAGAACTAAATTTGATTTCTAATTTATTCACACAGCTATTGTTCACAGCATTAAATTATCTGTCCCCACTGTTATTCATTTAATTTCACAGTGAGTACAATATTTAATGTATATTTCAACTCTAATTAACATCCTTCTTTATATATATATCTGTTTGCCCTAATTGTCAATTAACATACTCTTCATTAACACCCATTCAGTCTATATGTTGACATCATATGTAATGTCTTTCACTCATGCATCCAGTCCAGTAGTCCAGCCTACAGTCGTACTCTTCACTGCTCTGATGTTCGCAGTCGCAGAGTTTCCTCCTGCTGGTCTTCTATCGCTGAAACTCATTCATTCAACAACTGCCGGCTCTGATGCCTGCCACACTTTTGTATCAGTCGCCCTGACCATCTCGAAGGTTCAACACACCCCGAGTCACGCTGAGAGCAACAAGGTCAGTAATCCAGAGCATTCTTCAGATAAACGCAGATATCCTATCCACAAAAGGTCAGGAGCGGCGAGCTGCCAAAGGGTTATCGCAGCAGAATGCCTTCATAATTCAAAACGCTGCTAGGGATTATCGCTCGCTTGTCATTCAGAGCATTCCCTTGAATTGTCGCCCGGCTATCATATCACTACTCTGTCCTCCTCCTCCGCCCGCTCGTGTGGGCCTGGCCAAGGTCAGCGGCGCAGACCAGCAACACATAACACTGCCCCCCTCCTCAAGTATGTTTGTCCCGAACAGAATCTGCAACATCCGGACCTTCGTAGAGTGCCAGTCGGTCGATGTGGACATTTTTCTGCTTCGCCCGAGAGCCTTGATGGCAAATCTGAAAGACCACATCATTGATCATCTTCAGAATCCTTTAGGGAAATCCCCAACGTTGCCGTGGCTTCGGGCAGTACCCTTTTCTCCTCTGTGGGTTGTACAGCCACACCAGTTGACCTTGAAATGCCTCGCCCCACATTCTCCTATCATACTGTGTCTGCATCCTGTCACTATTTATTCTGAGGTGCTGTCGAGCAAAATCATGAATGCCAACAAGTCTGTTACGTAATTCGCTNCATCCTGTCACTATTTATTCTGAGGTGCTGTCGAGCAAAATCATGAATGCCAACAAGTCTGTTACGTAATTCGCTGCAGCTTCCTATTCTATCGGTCGGCCAAACAGCAGGTCACTAGGGAGGCGTAGCTCTCTTCCAAGCAGCATCCTTGATGGTATTACTCTTGTGAACTGCTGTACTGTAAGCAAGAAGAAACAATGGTACCTTTGAATTCCAGTTATTTTGGTTGTCTGCCACAAAGATGGACAAGTATTGCTTAAGAGTGCGGGTTAAGCCTCTCGACCATTCCGTCCGACTGAGGGTGTAAGGCTGTAGTCCTAGTCTTTTTCATCCCCAGAATCTTTGTTACCTCCTGGAAGACCACAGCCTCAAAGTTTCTTCCCTGATCGGAATGGAGTTCTAGTGGCACCCCAAACCTTAAGAAGACTTGCTCTGTGAGTGCATCGGTCACAGTACGCGATTCTTGGTTTGGGAGGGCAATGATCTCAGGCTACATAGTAATGGAATCTTGGGCTATCAGTAGGTACCGATTACCTCTCTCTGTGACAGGCAAGTGGCCCAGAATGTACTGCCAACCTCTCGAATCAGGCTCCAACATTGTATTTCTGGAGGTGACCTCGTCCGCTGACGCAATGATTATTTGAGAAAGTGTCGGGGTGCATTTGTTTTACAAACACCCAGTGAGTTATGGGAGCCTAGGCTTCCGGTCTCACAACACTAAAAGTCATTCGGTGGCATATGAGGGTTCGGCGGCGGCGCTGTTCCTTGTGCCCTTCCTCGCAGTTTAGGTGTCGCACATTCGGCACTATTTCTCAACATCCTCCCGACAATGAATCTCAGTTTAACTCTATCAAGGGTCATATTAACACCAAAGTGTCCCCTGGCTGCTGCATTTTGCAGTTTCTTTAAGAATTTTGGAACCCTGGATTCTGGAAATACCAACTTTTCATAAGATAAAGAACATTGAATTCTTGTACTCTGTACCATCAGTGATTCACCACTCTTTTCTTCCAATGACGACAGAATGGCTCACATGACCTCCTAGAAAGTGCATTTGCATTGCTGTGAAGGCGTACAGATCTGTGCTGTATTTCAAAGTCGTATTCTTGAATATGCTGTATCCACCAGGTTTTTCGACCTTCGGGGTTCTTAAAATTTAGTAGCCAGCATCACCAAAAAAAAAATGTGTTTTACTATTTCTGGTAGTACGTTTTTGAGTCAAATTGGGACAAAATCGAAGAGGGTTAGGTTTTTTGATTGGATCACTTAACATTGAATGACCCTAATGCAATTTACTGGATGCTTATATTTCTTATTACGTGTACGTGTAAATGGTTTTCAAAAGATAGTTTTATAAAAAGTATTATCGTATTATAGTGGCGTTAGCATAGTCATATAAGTAGCGTACTTTTTTTTTCGAGTCAAGTTGAAAATGTTTTCAGGCGCAGATGAGGTATACAAGAGTCCATGGTTCGGGTTTGACAGTCTAATGTTTCTGTGGGAGAAGAACAATCCGGGATGTACATAGAATGAAGTTAAGAAATGTATCACATCGATTTTAAAAAAATTTAAGTGACAAATAATGGAGAGAATAAAAATAATTCACCATGTAGGTTAAGCACTATCATTCTGCTTCGTTATGTCAAACAGCATAGAGCTGGTTCTATTTGCAACCCTTCTCATTGGACTAAGGGAACCCATGTCACTATCCAGTCCTTTCCAAGACCCACTCTCCACGACACCTGCTGCTTTGGAATCAAAAGTTCCGTGTGGGTTGTAAAGTCCAGTTGAGAGAGGTCGTCGGAGGCAAACAATTATGCAGCGAAGCAACTGTCGGCACTACTAATGATGCCTTTTCTGATTCCAAGAGCAAGGGTTTCCTTAGTACACGAAAAACAGATGATGCTATCCCGAACACATTTTCCACAACTCCACGTCCTCTAGAAACACTTATAATAAGAAATTCTTTGTTTTGACCCCTTTGCATAGTAACCTGGATAACCTATTATTACATTTTCTGCCATAGCAAAGGCGTCATCTCCGAAAAAAAAAAAAAAAAAAAAAGAAAGGCAACATTTTTTCTCACCTTTTTAGAGAAGCAGGTTCAGGGAGGTTCAGAAGTTGGTGCTCCACTAGTTGGTACAATTTAGTATTTCAAAATACACTGCCATCAGATATTCGTCCTTGAAACCTCACGTCCACGAACATAAATTTGTGGTTTGCATCGACTCTAGCAAAAAGAACGCGGCTAAAACGCCTTTGTAATTGATGAAGTCACTTCCACTTTTCTTGGGACACGGAATGGGAACATGAATGCCATTGTGGAGGCCCACGCAGTTAGGAAAGTTCCATTTTTCGTCTAATTCTTCAGCCAATTTTATCCAATCTTCTCGTACTTTCGGAATCAGCAAAAAAGTCACAACAATATTTAAAATCGGCTTACATTACAAATCGTTTGATAATTAATAAAAAGTTAACATTTACCTACATAATAAACCTAATAATTAGTTTAAAAATAGTTGGCAAATAATTATTTATGAATTACAGGATGAGTATAAAAGAATATTCCAACTTTCAAGGTCTATAATATCAAAACCAAACAACATACAACCTAGATTGTCCAATCAAATGAACCGTGGAACCGTGAAGTTTGTTTACCATACATTCATAAATGTTCAATGTGACCACTATGAGCGGCCCAAAAGACATCTACGCGATAATCAAACTCGCTCTACGCTCTTTTCAGCATGTCCGGTGTTACGGTTTGGATGGCGTTCGTAACTCTCGGTTTGAGGTGGTGAGGAGGAAGCGAGCTCGCATTCGACACGTCAATGTGAAGGGGACGGTCTGATGTTTCCTTCGTGTGCCGAGACATGATGCTGGGAGTGCGTGTTGTGTGTTAGTCCGCATCACGATGGCTACGGAACAACAAAAGGTGTTCTTTGTTATTCAGTTTGCTAAATGTGAATCGGTTACTACTGTTGAACGTGAATTCCGTCGCAAATACAGATGTCGTCCTCCCGATAGGTGGAGTATCGTACGTTGGTTTCGTCAGTTTCGTGACACAGGGTGCCTTTGCAAATGCAGAAGTTCCAGGCGGCCGCATGTGTCCGAAGAGAATTTGCAACGGATTCAATAAGTGTTCGTTCGCAGTCCGAGAAAATCAACTTGACAAGCAAGCCGGGAAATGCAAATCCCTCAATCGACGGTATGGATAGTGTTGCGAAAGCGATTGCTGTACAAACCATACAGGTTACAGCTTGTACAGGCTCTTACCGAAAGGGATAAAGAACTGAGACGGGATTTCTGCGCATTCGTTCTTGCCCAGAACGAGTCTAAGCTGGTTTTTAATCGATGAAGCGACGTTCCATACAAAGGGTAAGGTGAACCGGCACAACGTGCGGATGTGGTGTCAGGAGCCTCCACATGAAACCACCGAACACGAGTGCTTCCCCCAAAGTGAACGTGTTTTGCGCTGTATCCAAAGACACAGTTTTCGGCCCTTTCTTTTTTCACGAGCCCACTTTTACTGGCATAACTTATTTGGACATGCTTATAGAGTGGTTGTTTCGTCAGTTAGAAGAGGCGGCGGGGGACTTCATTTTCCAGCAGGATGGTGCGCCATCCTATTGGCACCTAACTGTTCGCGGATACCTGAACGAGATGTTGCCGCAACGCTGGAAACAACATCAGATGCAATTTCCACAACGATCTCAACTAAGGCCGAAAGTAAATAACGTCCTTTGTCTCCAACACCCAGCCATTCAAGAAAGAAAAGACTTGAAACAAATGCGGAAAAAGTCTTGAGAAAGGGTTCGATATTTTTCAATGCAGTGCAAATGGAGGTGATGATTATCTTCATTTTGGCAATATGGTTACCTCAGAATTGTGAATGTACGATGACAATACACGTTGTGTCATAATGGATATTATGAAGGTATTACTTTGGGCTAGTGCGGACTACTAAGGTAGAGCGGCCGAATCTTCTAGCCACAGGTCATTCGAAGACTCATATTTTACCTATCCCGCTTCCTCTCCTGCCTTGTCTAATTCTTCGACATATTAATCCCAGAATCCAATGCCGTATTCCGAACTCCAACAACAACCAATTACAACCTGTAAATGACTCTCAATTTCCCAGTGACGAGTCACATCCAAGTGCATTATTCCGATGATCATTTCATCGAACAACAATAATCACTTGTCTGAAGAAACTGATGTTTAACTTATTTAAATTAAGTACCAAAGTGATATGTACCTATAAGTAACCTTTTCAAACATAGTAAATAACTTTATACATTTAAAATGTAATCATAAATAACTTGTATACATTTAATAAAGTAATTTTAACTTACCTGAATGTATTCTTTCAGTGCTACCACGATTTCTCCGCACACTTCTGGGACGATCAAACTGATTGCGTGCTTCGAAATTTCGAAGAGGAACTAAAGACTGACGTATGAATCGCAGTGGCCAAACAGCATAAGGTTAGCGCCAACTTTTCCTGAGCAAGAATTGCTTGACGAAATGTAGCATCACGTTTAGAAAATAGTGGTGCAATTAATGATAATAAAAATTCAAAATCGCTGGAATTTATTCTTGTGAAATTTGTATACAGTCCACTGACGTATTGAAACTTCAAGTCAGCCAATCGACCTGTTCCTCTGTACTACTCTCTACTCGTGTACAATTTTGAAATACACCAACAAAGTGATTTGCGTTTTTCTGGGGAAAAAAATGAAATAAAAATGCATGTGGTTGCTGCTATTTGCTGCTGTGTGCACATAGTTGATGTCTGCAACAAACTGTTCTCGTCGAGTCATTTCATCTACCTTTTCCCCATATCAATGCTACATAGAAGTGATAAGATTAAAATCACACACCTTGTGCACCATTTTGTATCAGTGAATGATATGCTACAGGGATAAGATTCTCATAAAAGCAACAAGTGGATACATGGCTTAATAAATATTGAATTGTATTGGCATAGAATCCGGATCTGCAATAAAACATGGGGTTTCCCATTTGAGACACTGCTCAAATCAATTAGAGGGGCATGATTTTGGTAGACTGTAGCATTTAACCATGTCACCTTTAAGTTATAACTGCTGTTTGGTAGGGTTCCGACATGCTTTCCAAAGACAAGCGGTCTATAAAATCAACTGTCATAACTATTTCCTCTACGAAATAGTGACATGTATTGTGTTATGTTGAATACTGAAGTGGGGGATCAATGAGGCTCTTACACCATCATCTAGTGGTAAGCACACATTTGTACAGCTTATGTACATTTGACCGGTCCAAATGTAGTACCTAACAGAGGCGGAAACTGTTCGTGCAGTCACACTGTTGTAGGAATGATGGACTGTTCGTGCAATGGCAGCAGACCTAAATGTGGCTAAATCTGTTGTTGGTAGGGTCTGGAAACGACTCAGGGAAACATGATGTACACTAGGAGACCAGGCAAGGGTAAAAAGCAGAAAATGTCGGCCAGATACGACCGATGTGGTCAACTGTACGCTTCTGGCGGCGCAGTGCTACTACTCGGTACCACCAAAATGATCTGAAGGCAGCATCTAGTGCAAATGTCAGTGACCAAACCGTTCGTAATAGACTTGAAGAAGCATGCTTAAGGTCACAAAGTTCTCGTAAAGGCCTGCGATTAGCGCCTCGCCACAAAACAGATCAACTAAGATTTGCGCAGGCACATGAAACTAGCAACTCCGACAGTGGTGCAATCCGCTGTTCATAGATGGAGCGCACTTTCGCCTAACGCAGTGTGATAGACGTCTGTGGGTGCATCGACACCAGGGAGAGCGAGCGGTATACAGACGCAGTAGTCTGGGAAGGGGATATGTTTGGCACTGGGTCTGTTATGGTGTGGAAGTGGCATCACTGTCGACTGCCGAACGAACCTTGTGGTAATCCGACTCGAACTTATGGCTGCCAAGTACTTATAGTCCATTAATGGTTACTTTCAACTTTTCTGAAGCCCTGCTAAAGATCTACTTCAGGGTATTCCTCCGCCTAATGCAAACTAAGCTTAACCAAGTCTGGAAAATTGCACCAAAGAAACAATGCACATCCAGTATAGTAATATTTTGCGTCAGAACTATTTCTTACAAAACATTACCAACAAATCTTATTTTTCCCCTGTTTTATCCATATTAATTGTAAATGAAGTAGAATTATTTATAGATATAAATATGTAAAAGTTCGATTTAACCAAAAATAAGGTGTTTTTATGTCGACAGAATTATAAAACGCTTGTGATACATGGCATATTTAGCAAACAACCAAGTATGTCTTACATAGGATGATTTTTCAAAGTTTTGATTTAAAAAAGTTTGAAGAAACCGCAAATAGACAATCGAGGAATTATTGTACTCGACCATGTTATGTGCATTGCAGTTGGAATGGGGCCCCATTTTGTGATGCGACAGGACAATACAAGGGTGCATACAGCAGCCGCCAACAGGGCTGCCGGCTGCCCTACATGAACTCCAGTGCCAAACCATAGATTGGTCCACTATGAGCCCCGACCTCAGTCTCATTAAGCATTTAGAGTACAAGCTAGACCAACGAGTTCGACGTTGTCCAAGGGCCCTTCAGACACGTCAAGAACCTGCTGATTCTCTGATCGACGAATGGGAGAATATCCCACAAGCGGAGGGGTGTTGACTGATCAGAAGTGTGCTTCGAAGGTGTGAGGCTGTCATGCAGGCAAATAATGGCCATACCAGATAGAAGGGTTTGCTAATGGGAAAATGTGACATTAAAGGGACTTTTGTTTAAGATGTGGTGTTCGGTGTCCGTTTGCAGTATTCATGTGTACAATGAGACATAAACTATACTGTTAGATAAAGGTTTGAATTGTCGGGTGATACCTAATACAGTCACTCACAGATTCAGACACATGGGAATTCTTGAAAAAGTTATATATGCAAACTGTATTTTTACATATTGTGTAAAAAAAATTAAATCATCCTAATTAGTAAAGTTCCACAACCAATAGTCCACAAAAAAGCCGCTATAGAATGTCGAATACAGTCTCACTTTAATATTCGGACACAATGGCAACAATAGTGTACCTTTATTGGAATCACTCGCCTAAACCACATGCCTAATACTTGGTAGCAAATCGTTTTCGATCAATAACTGCCTGTAAACATTTTGGCATTCCTGCAACCAATGTGTGGGTATACTGGGAAGAAATGTCTCTTCATGCTGTCTATAGTGCCTTCTTTAAATCGTCTTTGGACTTTACATGCATGGTGCGCACTTTTTCATACAGTTTCTCCCATATGTTCCTTATGGGATCGAAATCGGGACTCTGAGGCGGGGTTTCAAGCACGGGTTTTGTGCTTGGGATCATTGTCCTGGTAAAACTTAAATGTATCTCTGATGCTTTGTTTTCTGCATTATTGTGTAACACACCTTTGAGAATGTTCTGATAAACCTTCTTCGTCATTGCCCTATTGATAAACACCAGTTTACCAACTCTGCGGAGGACATGCATCCCCATACCATCACATTTCCACCGCCATGCTTTACTGTGGGCTGAGGATTATGAATATCGAGCTCCGTATTTGCCTGTGGCCACACTACAACTTTCTTATCAGACTCGTAAAGGTTGAACTTTGATTCGCCCGTGAAGAACACGTCTTGCCACCAATGTACTTGCTTAGGAAGGTGCAAGTATGCAAATGCAAGCCTCTTACTCTTGTTCACCTTACCGATGAAAGGTTTTCTCCTAGTTACGCTTCCATTGTATCCTTCTTTCCTCAACACACATCAAATAGTTTCAGAATGTACCTACTTACCTGTTTCTTTCTGAAGTGGTGCTGCTAGTTTCTGTGCATTTATTTTTGGGTTCTGCTTCACCTTGCGAATAACTTCACATGTGCGGCGTGCACTTAATTTTTCAGGTTTACCTTTTTGAGCCACTGAATCAATCCTGTCTTCTTTCTCAAATAGTCGCATATGTCGTGTACTTTGGCTAATATTAAGCAATCTGGAAATATACCGACAAGATTGCCCCTTGGCATGGTAAAATATCGCCAGCTGCCTTTGCTCGAAGGTTTTATAAGACGTTTTACGGCCCTTTGCTCTACTTATGCTCACAATTATCAGGTACCTGATCAAACTGCTATACACGCACTGGAACCAAGTCCCAACAGCGAAAACGTGGATGAGTTGTACTATAATGTCCATCCCTAGGTACAAAACTGAATTTGAAGATCGCTGTCCGAATATTGAAAAGACTATGTATTCACTGTCGTAAGTAATTACCAATTACAAGATGTATTTGACGTTTAATAGCGGCTTTTTTTGTAAACTATTTGCTGTGGAACTTTACTAATTAAGAAGATATTATGTTTGTTACATAATATGTATAAATACAGTTTATATATATATATACAGTTTATATATATATATATATATATATATATTTTTTTTTTTCAAGAATTTCCAGTCACTGTGTACACAGCTCGTGCAACACTGTGTGTATTCCAAATTTTGTCCCTTTAATTGTTTTGAGCAGTGTATTTCAAGGTTGTCCCTCCACTCCACCCCAGATGAAGCGATGGTGAGCAAATTTTGCGGGCTTGAATTGCTCCCTCTAAAATAGTGAGCGTTTACTTGGACACTTTTGGTCGTACGACGGATCTATTTAACGTTATCCAGTAGTCTCTGGTTAAAGGAATCGCCTTGTATAGTAAATAAAGTTGTTGTTGCCTCTCACCCGGGTGATCCAGGTTCGATTCTCGGCGCCGACCATTAGAATTCAATTCGTTGGTATGTCTGGCTCACCTCCATACTGCGGAAGGCAATGACGAACCATCGCAGAATCATCTAGCCTTGTCGCCCTGGGCTTGACGATGCCTGTGGTTCCTATCAGTTTGCGTGCTGTCACTCGTGTGTTTGTATGTGTGTGTAGTTATGTATACTAGAGATTTTGCGGTGTGTATATATATATATATATAACCTTATATGAATGTGTTATTTATGCCTAGTAGTTAAATTTGTTATCAAAAGTAATTGTTTACATTTTAGGGGATCGCGGTTGGTGTAGCGACTACAGTGCTTGTCTCCCATCAAGGTGCACCGGGCTCGATTCCCAGTGGGGCGACTTCGAATTTTAGCATGTGGGAATTGCCCGGACGATGCCACTGGTCGGCGGGTTTTCTCGGAGATCTCCCATTTCCTCCTCCCTTGCATTCCGGCGCTGGTCCATATCAACTTCGTTTCACCCTCATCTGCTCTCAAGACCCCATTGTTAAGAGCCGCCCGAACCTCTCTATTCGCCATTATTATTTTGTATTGTAATACGCTGCAGATGTGTATTCTGCTGGCACAGACGTGTGTAAGGAGCAAGCAGTAAGAGCAGGTGGAGGTCATTGTGTCAGTGTAGTTAGCCAGACGTCAGCCGGAGGTCGCCGGGTACTGAGTGGCACGCATGTTGTGTGTTGCAGACAGCGCTGTCCATCTTCTTCCAGGAGGCTGCGATCCCGAGCTGCCCCCAGGGAGCTGCCACGCACTACGGGCAGGTGAGAGTACTGCTGTTAGGCGCCTGCTAGCCTACCACATCACACTATTCGACCTTGTTCATTTCGCGTTAAGTTATCTCGACTTTGTTTGTTTGGTCAAAATTGGTACTAGGCCAGTCTGTCTGCTAGCCTTGCTTGCCCTCGAGTTAATTTAGCTTATTGGCAGGTAGGTTGGGCTTGACATCTCGTCGACAGCGAGGTCATTAGGGACGAAGTATGTTGTTCAGAGAAGCAGCAACATTGAAGAAATCAGTTATGGCTGTAGTAAGGAACCATCCCTGAATTCGTTAGAAATTATTTTGGAAAATCATGCAAAAATAGAAATCAGGATAGCCGGACCGGGAATCTAACATGGGTCTTCCCAAATGCGACTTCAGTATGTTACCACTCTGCCACCTCGCTCGGTTGGCTTGTTGGTAATAACTTGAAAAGGGCATGAATTCGGCTTTTGGTGATGTAGTTATCACCCATACACCAGACTGCAGCATTGAAAATCGCTCTTACCATTTTGTTTTCGGGTATGGATTTTGTTTACACCTAAATCGAAGTAAATTTAGTGCAGTATGTTAGTTAAACAAATCTGTTTCAATTTAACAGCCATAGTTTTTTTTTAGATTTTACGTTTGACCTACACTGTATCAGTCTGTCTCGCACACAGGGCTCTGTACTTCTAAGAAAATGTTCTTTGGCAACGTTACCTTCAACGATAGATGTCGCTAACCATTTTGGTATTTGCACATAAGTTGTCAGTAAAGCTTGTGAAGACAAATTATATGCACATACATATCTTCGAGTGGAACTTTATTAAATTTTAAAGTGGTAATATAGTAATGTAGATGATGAACAAGGAATTTAAACTGACTTCTTCTGGCAGATACATCATTAAACATAAGTTGAAAAATTGTTTAAGGCTTTTAGTCTATGCGACTCCGAAGCACAATATCAGCCTTTGGAAATGGAGCTGCACTGCTTATTAAATGAAAACATTATAGAAAGTATATTAAGACGGTAGGCGAGGGAGAGGTATTTTTGTGTGAGCGAGGCAAAATCTATGAAGCGCTATGGCGACACCGACCGGCTTATGTAAAGCAGTATCGCCTTTACGCGCAAGAAACTCAACTGGTGTTCAGTCCGTCCATCGGCGACTCGCCTGAATATGACTGTAAGTGCTGACCTTGTGATTTTATTGGACGCGTCTCTGTAGTAATGTCCGATGCATGCATATATCGTAGTTTCACATGTATCCGAATGTATGTTAGAATATTTCGAGATATAGCAGTTTGAAAAAGTGATTTTTAACTATGTTTGAGGGCATGAAAATAATGCTTCCAATGTGCGTAAAATCTTGAAAGTACCATCCCTTCATCGCCTTTAATGTACTTTCTTTTCGTAGGTAAACTTATTGGGGACACGTTTCATAGTCTCGCCAAAAACGTTTTTCAAAAACGCTGCAATGCATTTGAAACGCTAGGTAGGCGGCCACTTTTTTGTTTCTTAAATATGTTTTGTATCACAAGCGTTTTATACTTGTATGAACATAAAAATACCTTATTTTTGGGGGCCGCTGTAGTGAACTAGTTAGACTACTCGTCTCATACCTAGGCGAACCGGGTTCGATTCCCGGCGGGGTCGCTCCCTGAATTTCGCATGTGGGAATCGTGCCGGACGGTACCGCAGGTCGGCGGGCTTTCTCCGGGATCTTCCGCTTCCCCTGCCCATGCATTCTGGCGCTACTCCATACCTCGTTTCAACCACATCGGCTCTCAAGACCTCCATGTTAAGAGCCGCCCAATTCTCTCCACTTCCACTCCTTATTTTTAGTTAAGTTGTAACTTTTGCGTACATTTAATCTATAAATTATAATGTTTCATTTATAATTAATAGGAATAAAAACGGCAGAAAATAAGTGTTGGTAATGCCTAGTAATAAATAGTCCTTATACAAAATATTACTACACTGAGTGGGCACGAATGCGGTGCGTTGTCCATATAGTGTAATTTTATAGACGCGGTTAGGTTTTGTGAGCATGAGGCAGAGGAATATCCTGGAAGTAACCCGTGAATGTACTATGATCGGGGTTGGTGCCATTATTTTACATTTCGTGTTGAAGCAATATCTGTTTTTCTTTCGGCGTATTATAAATCAACATGTCAATAACTGTTACTACTAGAAATGCCACCATATTCTGTGAATTTCTGCATAACTTTAAAACGAAGAATTACTTTATGTGTGAGGTGGGCAACATGCACACAGAAAATTGCTGCATTGCTGGGGAACGGACAACAAAAATAAAACGTGCTGCAAAAATAAGTTGTATGTGGAAAGTAGACATGCGTCGATAAGAATTTCAGTAATAAGTAATCTTAGTAGATGTTGAAATGCGTGGTTTTAAAATTGTGAATTGAATTATGTACTTGAAAATGGTTACATAAATAACACAAGGGGACGTTTTTTTCGTTACTGTTGGCGTTCTGGTTAATAATCCGTTGTTGAATACAAGAAAGATTTCGAGTCACTAAATTCGCTGCAATAATAAGGTTGGCAACTTTAAACTTTTCCCAAAAAATAATTCGTTCGCAGCGACAGGTTTTACAGCGGTTGCATTTCGTCGATATTCTCTCGGTTTTCTATCTTAAATATGCTTGCATGCAATATTTGCAGTGAATTACAAAGAAACCATGCCATATTATAATTATCTTCTCGAACATTTTCCGTGACGAACCTGCTGCCCAAGTTTCTCAGTCCAATTCATATACATGCTGTATACAAATATCTGAAGTGAATTGTGCGATTTGGTAGGATCCNCCCATGGCAAGGGGAGGTAGAAACGTTTTGCCTTGTAAGGGTTCTCCATACACAGTAGTTTCGGATGGTCACCACGTCCGCAGAGAAACGGGGTGCTGCCACCCAGTGATCGCCACAGTCCCGATGGCCCTCAGGAAACAAACTATTGGTACCTACAGTAACAACTCGCGTGCCAGTGCTATACCATTTAACTTTTATTTGCTCCACTATGAGTCCACAGGGCTCAGAGCAAGTCGCTAAAAATTTCCTTTTACACTAGGGCCTTTTTTCTGCAATTTTGTCAGTAAAAGTTACTCATTTTGACACAAAATTGTTGAGGCACATATAACAGAAGTTAACGCACTGTGCGTAACGTACTTTGGAATACTGCCAATCATCAAAACACAGCATTGTAAACAATACAGAATCCTCTTCTTTCAAGTTCTCCCGTGTTTCTGGAATAACAGTATTATAATGACATAATCTCTCACATTCGACATATTTGTGGGCATCCATCTCACTTTTTTTTTTTTTTTTCAAATACCCTGCAATTACAGAATTTAAACATTGTCGCTGCATTGTATTGTATTGATCTGCAAGTCAGGTTTCGTCGTTTTTCCTGAACTAGTCTCGCACACCCAAGGAAAAAGCAAGAGTTTCATGATTGACAGTTCCTTGCATACTTTGGACGATATGTATATCTAAATTTAGAATTCCTCGCGAAAACTGTTATAACTATTTGAAGGGAATGGTGCACTTATATATTATATTTACCAACTTTTCACTACTGCACGTTTTTTGGAGCGTATATGAAAACTTCCCTCCAGCATACATGATAGAAAATTAATCACTAAATTGGTTACTTTATTTATAACTAGTGGTTACTAAATCAACTATTTTTTTGAAGATTTGTGCTCTGGCACCTGAGTACACGAAACTACCATCTACGTGTCGCTGGGCACCGTGCAGCACCGTGGCATCGAACTCCTTGTGTTCGCGCCAGCAAGCGGACACCGTCGTAACGCGCTCGACTCGGCTGTCCAACCCCCAACAACTGACTACAGTCCATTCACGGTTACTTTCAACTTTTCTGAAGCCCTGCTAAAGTTCTACTTCCAGACTATTCGTCCGTCTCATGCAAACAAAGCATAACCAAGTCTAGAGAATTGCACCAGTGCGCACTCATTTTAATATTATTTTCCTTGAGAACTATTTTTTACTGGGCATTACCAACACACACATTTTCTAACCATGTATAATCAAATTAATTAGAAATAAAGTATTATAATTTGTATATAATATATAAATAGAAAGTCAGTTTAACAGAAAATAAGATACTTTTATGTTAACGGATGTATAAAACGCCTATGATGCACGACATGTTTAGAAAAACAAACAAACACGTCGTACATGGGGTGATCTTATAAAGGTTTGATTCAAAAAGTGTGAAGAAACGGCGAATGGACTACAGCAGTGGCGTCCAACCCGCGGGCCGCATGCGGCACGCCGTTTCATGTCATGCAGCCCACGGAGTTACTTGTATAATATATACACCATTCCAGGTATCGAAAGGATATATATGGAATTTTCTTTAATGAATATACTTAATGATATTAAATATTGCGTTATATTAATAAAAAACTGGATCATAAGTATTTTTTAAATCTGTGTATTTGAGGTTATTGTAAGATTTATGCTTGTGGCCCACGGACAAGTACACAGTAACAGTTGCGGCCCTTTGTATTAAAATGGTTGAACACCACTGACTACAGCCACCTAGCGGCTCGCCTGGGCGCTGCTGCTGCACTGCGAGAATGCTGACACGACGTGTTGCGCTACAGCACTTCCTTTCCTTGGCGGCGTGCACTCAATACTCGATGCCTTATATGCTGCATATACCCAGTGAAATGTACATTACCTTACACCCACATTAAATATGTAGAATTGTCAGTTGGGTGGAAATACTTCCATCTTGAAGTAAATTTTTTTTGCACTATATTCCCAGGGACTTGCCCATCAATTTCGTTGCGATAAGGGTAACCGCCCGCCATCTTGTCTCTCACTGCTTTCCATTGTCTTCATTCCCACAATTCATGGTGCCAATAAGCTCTGAATAGAACCTTCGGTGAACAAAGGTCTAACTCCCGTTTTTTGAGCATCACTCTGGCCTGAACATACCACCTGCCGGAAAATGTTACATTTTACTATTGACAAGTCAACAAATGCTACCACAAAAATTAAAAGTAAAACAAGAGATTACAGCAGTCGATGGAACATGATAATACTGTCTCCTATATTTACAGATACACACTTAGATTAGTGGCAATGGACATATCTTCGAAACAGGCCTAACAAGCTCACCATTGGGAGTTTTTAGAGCCATGACTCTTGACAATACCATCTTCACCTGAATGAGTTGTAATGATTCTGGCAGTTCTCCATTTCAATGTTGGCAAGTTTGAGTCCTTCACCAGAACGAGCATGTCTACTTCTACGTTTAGAGTTACGACATTCCATTTAGATCTCTGATGAAGTGTATGGAAATATTCGTGCTCCATCGTTTCCAGATGCACCGTTTTAACTTGATGTATCCCAGTCTGCTCTCCACTCTGTAGGTGTTCTACAGGATGATGGAGCGCTAGATCGCTGGGTTAACCTTATTGCGTAGTGAACTGACACATACTCAGGGGTGAAATGAGGCGGCAAAAACACTTTAAATTTGGATTTGGTTAGCTAAACAGTTATTTATTTCATCGTTACGTCACTCATATGTAGGAATGGTACACTGTACTCCTGGGTTCCGCTCCCTTCCCCCTTCCCTTACCGGTCGGAGGCCTACAGGTCGGAGTTTTAGTTCCTAAACGTCGGGGGAAAGTGGTCGGATTTGGAGGCGCGGTTACTTAGCTGAGCTGCTGCTGTGTGCTGGTTCTTCTCGACTTCTCGTCTCGCGAAGTCGTCCCTCGAGTCCTCTGGATTCACTCCGGCGTCCGTCCCGCGATGTCTCGTGCGACCCCCCACGTCTCTGGAGTCTTCCGGATTGACTCCCTCATCCGTCGAGTTCCCCAGATTGACTGACTCTTCTCCACTTCCCTGCGGTAGTATATCTCTGTCCCCTCGAGGAATTACCTACGTCAATGATGACCCGATGTACGTCAAACTTCGGCGTGCGTCGATCAGATGAAGCAAGCCTCACGCGCTGCCGAGCGCCTCTCTCTGTCACCTGGCACGTGCGTCATTGGAAGGAACTATCGGGTGACGTCGGTATGAGTGTTTGACGCACGTTCTGGCAGATTGTGAAGTCGTCGCTCTGTTCTTTCTCTAGACGCGTCATGCGTCAAACTTTGTGAGTAATTGTCGTCTGTCGAGACGATTCTCCACGATGTGAGAGAGGTCTTTTTCTAGTATCTCAATAAAGGGAGCACCAATCAAAAAATGTCCTGGAGTGAGGACATCAAATTCTAAGGGGTCTGTCGAAAGGGGACACACCGGTCTGGAGTTCAAAATTGCTGAGATTTCACTAAAGAGTGTTGCTAACTCCTCGAAGGTAAGTATTTGTTCACTCTAATCACTTTTCTCATGTGCAATTTGACCGACTTGATTGCGGCTCCCCACAAACCTCCGAACTGGGGTCCTCCTGGTGGATTGAAGTGCCAAACAAAATTAAGGTCAACTGAGGGATCATGCAGTGTCTGCCATGCTGGTTCAGAGAACAAACCTTGATGCACTTCCTTAAAGTGTCTGTTAGTACCAACAAAATTTGTGCCGTTATCTAAAAATATGTCGGATGGTGTTCCTCTCACAGATACAAATATTTTCAAGGCTGCTAAAAATGCATTAGTACACAAACATGACACAACTTTCAAATGGACTGCCTTGCTCGACATACACACAAACACACAGAGATAACTTTTCGTGACAACGACCTTCCGTGCTTTGGGGAGCTTTGAACTAAAAGGTCCCACAAAGTCAACACCAACCTTCAGAAAAGGGTGCACTTGTGAGAACCTCACAGCTGGCAGGTTTCCTATGATTGGGTAGGGGGTTTGCCTGTCAATTTGAATCACTGCATGCACCTGTAGATACAGTGCCGAATTCGTTGTCTAGCTCTCATTATCCAAAACTGTGTCTGGACGAGAGATTGCGTAGCCTATGGTTCAGCATGAAGTTATAGTAGGGAGCTGACGAGAAGGCAAGGCTGCGTTGGCGGTGTGGTGGTCGGGGTCGCAAACCCTCTTTNGAGGTTTATAGCCCACTGTCGCAGTAATGGGTCCCTCTCGCTTCTAGTCATCCCAAAAGAAACGCTCTCTGGAAGTCAGTCACGAGTTAGTGTCGGTTGTGTGCATATCAGGATTTTATATTATGGTGCAGTCCTAGAAGAAAGGGAAAACTATACACAGCGAAGCAAGGGAGGTGAATCAGACATGTGATAAATAAATGTGACGAAGAAGCTACTGAAGGTGAAATAAAGTATTTACTATCTCAGTCCTATCTACGTGCATCAGAATACACTGGAATTTCTATGAGAAGTGTTTCCAGAATTCGCAAAGAAGGTGCTGATGCTTGTAACAGTTCGCTGTCAACACCAGGCAATCACTGAAAGCATCCACATGAAAGAAATGTGCACTGTGACTCATTTGATAGGAGAGTAATCAGAGACCTAATTCATATTTTTTACTTAGTACAGAAACAAGTACCAACATGTCCTAAGCTTCTCGTTGCTTTGAGAGAAAAAAAATTGATTTTCCATGCGGTGTTCATACGCTCAGGTGGATACTGAAATAAATGGGGTTTAAATGGAAACGGTGTAACAGTTCTCGGAAAATATTAGTGGAAATACCGCACATTGTCCACTAGTGTTGTAAATACTTAAAATCAATTCTCCACTACAGAATGGAGGGTCGCCTCATAATTTACATTGATGAAACCTGGGTTGATAGCAACATCACATGTAACAAATTTTGGTTAAGTGATAGTGAACGTGGTGTGTTAACCAACAGCAGTTCTTTGAACTGTTTAATTGTTGTTCATGCAGGTGCTAAAACTGGATTCATTGAAAATGCACTGCTAATTTTTCCAGCAGGCAGAGCTATGGGGGACTACCATGGGTAGATGAATTCTGTGAACTTCGAAAAGTAGATGCATAATCAGTTATTGCCAAACCTATCGGAAAAGTCTGTTGTTATTGTGGACAATGCGCCTTACCACTCAGTGCAAGAAAATAAGCCCCCATCGAAGTATGCAGTGAAAAAGGAAATGGAGTCATGGTTGACCAATAACGACATTCCCTTTTCTCATGAAATGCTAAAAACAGAGCTTTTCGAATTTCACAGAACAGGAAGCCTGAAAATGTATTTCGCATTGACCAACTTTTAAAACTGCACGGACACGATGTTCTCAGACTTCCTCCTTATATGTGCGAACTTAATCCCATTGGACTAGCGTGGTCTAAAACAAAGAGACTAGTGCGGGAAAAGAACATTGCTGCTAATTTGTCAACAAAGCTAATGGAAATCACGACGGAAGCAATATCTTCCGTCGCTGAAGAAGACTGGCAAGGATACTGTTCGCATGTCCAAAATATAGAAGCAGACTACTGGCAAGAGGACTGTCGTGTGGAAGACTCAAACAGTTTCGTGATACGCCTAGGCTGTGAGTCCAGTGGCTCAAGTGATTCATCTGATGACGAATGTTCCTCTTCCGAATCGGAACTGGCGATGCCACTTCCCGAAAGTGAATAAATTATCACCGAACACCAATATCCACTGTTTGAGGTAAGTGGTAAGAGTATCTCATTTCAGAGTATTTTAAAGTTATGCATTCCTGATCTTAACTGTTTTCGCCCTAAATTCGTACCATCAAAATTGTTTGCAGGTCACAATGGTTGTTTCGCAGGTATTCAAGTAAAACAATTTAAGTTAAAACAGTTTGAAAATGTTGTTTTCGTCCATGCTGAAAGTTTTTTAATTAGTGTGCTAATGTGAAAGATGTTTTGAAAATTGTAACTATTGTGAAATGTGATTAATTTTCGAATGGGAATAGATTGCGAATACGTACAGTAAATAGCTTGCTTTAAAATTTTGTACTTCAAACACAATGCAAAACATTTTGCGCGCCAGGCAAACGGGCTCTAAAATTGTGAATTTAAAGGATACTGTTAAAAAAAAAAAAATAGAGGCGTATACCATAACATTATAGAGTATGTTTGTTTGCATGTTGTATGAAAGGAAAATCTCCCTGTGAACTGATAGTTTTAGTACTGGTAGTACGGACTAGAGACGACGGTGGCAACATTGCAGCCCACCGAGCCTATCCGCCCGTCCGCCCATCCGCTCACTCTACCCGAATTCCAGAGCCTCGCCTTCTCGTGAGCATTGGACTATAAGTGGTATGATGGTAGTTAACGATGAGCAGTGAAAGGTGACATTTTCCTGGAAGTAATACTGGATGTTTTGTTTTTTCAAGCAAGAAAGAATGTTGTAGTAGCCACCCACCCTGACGACTTCGAAGGGTTCTAGGAATAGCTGCAGACTCCGAATACTACTGGGATAGTCATTGCGCTCCAGAATTTTAATTTCCTCAAAAAAAAAAATAGTGTTGTTGCACAACTTTGATCCAAAATACCATTGCAGATTGTATCTCCTCATAACTCAATAACTTCGAATCACAATGAATTTATTTTCTGAAGGCACATTTAGTTCTGAGCATCTGTGCTGTCACACACTTAAGTTTAGATAGTGATGAAAATGTGTCCATCAAGTCAACTAATTCATTTCTCTTGTCTTGAACCGCAAGGACCTGATTTTTTACAGACTTGCATTCAGGAAGCTCGTTCACATCCAAGGTCCTTACCTGTTGTACGGGCCAATTTGCATCCGAGCCTACTAGTCAGTCAGGACCATGAAACCACAGTATGTTACCAACTAAGTGCTCGGGAAAACACCACTAGGAACTAAATCTGCTGGGTTGCAGCTAGATGAGACACAATGCCATATGCTCGGAGGTACGAACGATGGTCTGAATTTCAGAAAAACTCTATTTGCTACTATGGGTTTAAATTTACGAGGATATGATTTTATCCACATCAGCACAGTTGTAGAGTTACACCACATGTGTATGGTAAAGTTGTACTATTTGTCTTCAAACTGGTTGCTCACGTACAGTCACAATCTTGCCAGGAGTACAGCACCACACAATTCAAGCCTAGGGATACAGTGTTTTCAGTAGAGCAACCTTTGATTTAGCAATTACCAAATGGGTCGAAATCACTCCACCACTGTCAACAAGCTGTGATTTAGCAATTACCAGATGGGTCGAAATCACTCCACCACTGTCAACAAGCCACACACATATCACAGCAGCATATACCTTTTCAGAAGCATCACAAAACCAGTGGAACGGAAGGTTGTTTGCATCTTGTAAACTGATGTATCTTGGGATTCGCACAGCAGCAAGGCAAGATAGTGATGTTCGGAACTGCAGCCTTTGATTAGCAATTTCTTCAGTGAGTGGTTGATCCCACTCCAATCCTAATATCCACACAGAGTCTGAAGCAAAATCTTAACTCACACAATCACTGGTGATACCCACCCACAAGTGTCAAAAGAGTCTCGCAATTGTTGAGAGAATACCTTCTTTAGTAATAACTGGGGAATGTTGATGTGGTATACAAACTTATCTGTAGCGGACACCAATGTACACCAAGAACTTTGATAGTTGGGCTTGTCTCTTGAACAAAACTTCTCAGAACTTCACATTGCTTGGCAGGCATATCTTTCAACACAGTGGGGTTGGACCTCTTTCGCAGCCCAAATCCTCCTCGAGCTAACATCGACACAAGTTCACCCTTCAATTGTATTGTCGCTTCTACAGAACTGGCCCCAGTAACTATGTAATAGACAAACATATTTCATAACAATACTTGTGATGCTCGAGGAAACTGATGAACTTCATCCAGTGCCAACTGCTGCATAGTCTTCAGCGCTTGGTATGGGGACGATGCTAACCCGTGTGTAACTGTGTTTAATTGATAAACATGAACATCATCTGCTGGAGTAGGATGCCACAAAATGTGCTGGTACTTGCGGTCGTCAGGATGTATTTCAATCTGTTTATACATTTTACAAATGTCTGCAGTAAAGACCACTGACATCATTCAAAAGTTCAGGATATCACCTATATCCTTTTGAAGTTTCGGCCCAGTAAGCAACAAGTCATTTAATGAAATACCAGTAGAAGTCGTTGCAGATCCATCAAAGACTACACGAACTTTGGTGGTGGAACTAGCTTCTTGAGTACAGCATGATGGGGTATCACATAGGCTACTTCATAACTCTACTGGATCAGGCTGCAGTGTGCTACTCTGACTGTAAAGCTGCTTAACACTCAGCATACATCACATGTGGCCTAAGTTCTCATACTCCTTTAGGAACAATCGGTATTCGTTTGCCAGTTCTTGTGACTTCTTCAGTTTGTTCTCAAGGTGTTCTAATCCGGATGATGCAACTTGTAAGGAATTTCCAATGGTTTGCAGCTCTTGCTTGAATGCCAACCGAAGCACGTATATCCCATCTGCATTACAAGCATGTGCAGTGTGGAAGTACTCTTCACATTTTTTATCCTCTGCAGATATCACGAGCTGATGGTACTTCCTCTACCTCCCAAAATTTTTGTAGCTGCACATCCAGTGTAGTTGTTCTGATCAAGAATGACACTGGTGGATTTACACGTGCTTCACATTTGGTTTTGCCAGTCACAACCAAGTCAAACTCTGAGTGAAAAGCACTAGGTTCCCCTAATATTTTAACCCCTGTCATTGCTTCACTGGCAATGTGTGCTGACAGGAGCGTGTCAACAGGTCCAGGACATTCAGGTGATGGATCGGCTAAAGTTAAACCTGTAAGGTGCTCGATTTAAATGGGTTAAATTCTTGAACAGGGCAAGGGATGAGTGATTTCACTTCAAATTGTGGCCTTGATGGCAAAATGAGTGTCGCGTGAGCCCACAGGTTTGATGAAGCAATGTGTAGCCCCTCTAGCACATGGCACAGGAGTTTGGCCAATGCCAGCAATTTCTACACATTCACTGTGGCGTTTTAACCCCAATCGTTGCACACAATTTTCAGTTATAAATGTAGTTTGTGATGCACCATCTAACAAAGCTCTTACGACTTGAAACTGTCCACTGCTGTATTTCATGAACAAGAGCCATTGCTAGGAAAATGGTAGTGTGTTGAATTTGAGTGTCATTTGACATGTAGTGCTTGCAGTTTATCAGCAGAAGAATTATGTGATGAATCCCTATTTTCTGGAGTCTGAGTATCTAGTGTCTGGCTTGGGGGCTTCTCATGGGTGAAATGAAGAAGAGAGTGATGTTTCCTTTGACACTGCATGCATGAAAATTTCGACAGGCATTTCACAGCACTATGGTTAGGTTTCAAACAGTTCAAGCACAGTGACTGCTCCTTCACAAATGCAATCCTATCATCGACAAATTTTAACAAAAACTGTTCAGACTTACGAATAAAATGGTTCTCTTTACATAACATACAGCATGTTGTTTGTTCCAATGCAACTAGTGTAGTATTGTGACCACTATTTTGTCTTGAATTTGATTTCACATTCGATATTGAGGGTTATGTAGGTTATACTTATTGCTAGTCGTGGATACACTCTGCATGCCAACCAACTGTATATGTTCACCTGCCACAGCACGACGCTCCAAAAAAATTAGAAGATGCTCACAAGTTGGCAAATCTCGTTCCACTGACATTTCAAAGTCATGGTGCAGAGAGTGGTCTAATTTTTCAAGAGGAATATTTAATAAAAGGAAACTCCACTCAGACACTGGAAAAAGGTCAGCTCTCAATGCATTTAAATTCTCTTGAACTAACAAAACATTACGAGTCTGCTGATTTGCAAGTCACAGGTGAGAAATGCAGTATCTTTTGAACATGGGTAGTAGCTGTAAGGCGTCGTTTCTTGTACCTTTCTTCAAGTAATGCCCAAATAACGTCATAATTATCATTAGTAAGTGGCAGGTTACTTACCAGCTCTGTGGGTTCGTCTTTAAAGCAAGTTGCTTAGCGATGTATACTGATTAACAATAGATCTGAACAGTTTCGAAAACGAAACCCACTCGGCTCTACTGCCTGTAAACACTGGCAGGGGAAGTGGTGGCAACACTACATGTTTAACTGCTGCACGAGATGTTAAGTCTGCTGCCATGACTGTAAATCTATTTATGCGCTATTCGAAGGTGCCTGAAATGTTTCTCAAGCATCATAAAAGCTTCCTTCAGGTATTGAGTAGTTCTTTTCTCTGCCTTTGGCGGGACTGGACACAACGCAAAATAGTTCGCAAGAAATTCGTCCCTTTTTTCCGACACTTTCTCGAACGCAATAGCGAACTCTTTTATTTTTTCCGTGTAACCGATGGCTTCATCTAGAAGGTGCTTTACTTCAGGTACTTTGTCCATAACATAATACAGAGATTATAAGTTGCTAACTCTCTAAAAAAAAATGAGTAAATTTATTTTGGAAGTTCTTAACTTCAGAACCCACACCTCATGTATCTAAATCAATTTGTTATTTAATATATATAATTGTTAACTGTTAACTGCCTAACAATGAAATTTAAGATTTTATTTACAGTTGTGCACCTTATTACATCAATACCATTAAATTTGACATATTTCTTCCACATCTTGAAATTTTATAAATATTAAACCAGTAACTTCGAATTTTTACAGTGGGTAGGTATCATGCAGGCCTTTAGTTCTTGTAAGTTTCATATTTTTAACAACTCCCACGCCAGAATTATTAGGTACCAAATTTGGGACTTGTGAAAAATGTCCATTTTTAACCCTATGTAAAATGAGAATGTTGCATCTCTAGAAGATCATTTTGTATTTACATACAATATGAGTAGAGGTGTACTTGTGGAAAAAATTTGAGGTGTTAGACTTACTTCCTTCTCATAGGAAATTTGGTTTGAAAATTGGATTTTGAACCAAAATACGCTCGATTTTATGCTTGGATGCTGTGATTAGAACTAGATTAAAGTTTATTAATGTACAAGAAAGCTGATTATTTAAGCTACAATTTGGTTTTAGTTTCAAGTCTCCAACTCTTATACATTCTAAGATACTTAGCTTTTCGTAAATGTTGACATTCTGAAAACATTGCTTCTGCCATGTTCAAAAAATTGCTGCCATTAAAAAAAATGCAAAAAAAAATTGTTATTAATTTATATGCGAAAACACTTGAAAAAATGTCATTCAACCACCTCTGGATGATTCCACGTGGAATGACCCCCCTACTTTTATGGCAGACATTTTATCTCGAATTTTATTCTAAGAACCGACCATGCTTAATTATGCTGGCTACTAAATTTCAAGAACCCCGAATGGTAAATATCCCGGTGGATACAGCATCTTCAAGAATATGACTTTAAAATACAGCACAGATCTGACGCCTTCACAGCAATGCAGATGCACTTTCTAGGAGGTCATGTGAGCCATTCTGCCTGTCATTGCGAATGCCAGGAAGAAAAGAATGGTGAATCGCTGATGGTACAGAGGACAAGAATTCAAGGTTCTTTATCTTGCGATGAGTCACCTGCCTGGAGTGATGAGGGTATTAGGAAAAATGAGCTGAATGATTTCACTTTGCAGACAGTACTAAAGTGGAAAGAAGCTAAAATGGGAAGAGAGATCCAGTCTGAGCACAGCAGCCGAAGCATACTGGACACAATTGTGTTCCCTCGTACTGAATTATGGTGTGCTTTACAGGAACTGGGAAAGTAATAATGGAAAACACACACACACACACACACACACACTTGCAGTTGGTTTTTCGAGAATGTAAGTTCCCAAAGTCTTAAAGAAATTGCACAACACAGCAGTCAGTGGACACTTTGGTGTTAATAAGACCCTCGACAGAGTTAGACTAGATTCTACTGGCTTCGTTGTCGGGAGGATGTTGAGAAGTGGTGCCGAATGTGCGACATCTGCATTGCGAGGAAAGGCCCAAGGACCAGGGGACAAGGTCACCTCCAGAAATACAATGTTGGAGCCCCATTCGAGAGTATGGCAGTAGATATTCTGGGACCCTTGCTTGTCACAGAGAAAGGTAATCTGTATTTACTGGTGGGCCAAGATTACTTTACTAAGTGGCCTTTGCATCACGCGAGCGAGCGAAGAGAGTGTGGAGGATAGAATAAAGTTATATGATAGCGGGCATAGAGTCACGAAGGAATGTCTGAATGACAGGCGAGCAATAACACTTTCAGTTCCAAAACTGGGCCACCACGATAAGCATATGGCATCTCGCACACACCTGATCTTCAGCAAATTCAATTTCTGCATGTATCTGACGGAATATTCTGATTAATGCCCTAGTTTATCTCAGTGTGACTCGGGGTGCGACGACCCTTGCAATTCAGGGTCAGAGATATTATTTAAGAGCGATGGGCCTCCGAGCCGAAAGTTTGGGTGTTTGCGCGACCTTGAGCGATAGACGACGAGGCAAAAGAGCAATGGGTGGCGATGCAAGTGACCAGCGGGAGTAAGATCTGCGACTTTGAGCATCGGTGCAGTGGAGAGTGCGTCTGGCAGGCGGGACTATTGAGCTGGATGCGATAGTGTAATACATTTCAAATGATGGCAACAGACAAACTGAGCTTGTGTTAATGATGAGTTGAGTTAATTGACTTTAACCAATCAGATACATTGAGAAGGTGTATAATTAGTCTAAATAGACATTAAATATTGCGCTCACAGAGAAAAAAAAAAGTAATAGTCAAGATAGATAATTTAATGTTGTAAGTAATTGCTGTGTGAATAAATTAAGAATTAAATTTAGTTATTTTATTTGTATTAAGACCTCGATCCCTCACGAAATCTGATACACCCCTCTGGCATATTGTAACAAAATGTATGTCTACAATACATGTGTGTATTTATAGGTGTGTACATATGTGTAAATATGTGTGTGTGCGTGTGTGTGCGCGCGCGCGTGCGTGCTATATTTGTGTATTAATTTAAAATTGGACCTGAAAATATAATTAACTATGACTGTGTTTGTGTATGAGTATTTGCTAGATGCCGGCAATCTGACAACCAACTCGTGTGTGTGATGCCTTAGAGGACACCTACACGGAAAGAAAACTTACCAAATTCCAAATTTGTAGTTTTAAAACACCGGAACATATAGGAAACAAGACACATGAAAGCAATAAATCCTTGATAAATCTAAACAGGTAAACTCTATAAAAAAAATTGCTAGGCACATGAGAATTTATACACTTTGTATGAATGCAACAAATAAAATATGTTAATTTCTAATGACACTACATTAACATAACACACATTAACTGAAAAAATCAGGTTTATAAAATAAAATCTTACGTTGTTGCAAATGAAATTTTTTAAAACTACTATGGTAATAAAAATAAAAATCAATCTGATATTAGAGAAAATTTGTACTGTAACTGAGTCAGGCAAATTAAAATTTTAATTTCAATTTGACCATCACCTCTCTTTTGTGAGTCATATTAATTTTCAAATTATGTGACCAAATAACTGATACTGGAGTTTGTGCCTTCAATAAAATAAAATAATTAGAGTCTCAAATTAAGTTGCTGGGAATTAATACACCTCTGCTATCGTGCATAATATAATTAAAATCTCAGACCTCTGGAAATACCTAGATAGATAAAAACGTAAAGCTTCCAAATAAATATTGGTAATAAATTCCAGAAATAATTTAACCCTTGATGAGAGGCAGAAAAAAAATTAATTGGTGTAGTTATTGTAAATACAATTAGGAAATAATAATTAACTATTTAATTTAATTAAGACCTCTATCCCTTAACGAACGTGGTTTAGCCAATTTGACTTAAAAAGAAAATTGTAACAATATTTTCAAATATGTCGAACTAGATATTTATCGTCGTACGTACTCTGATGCCCAGAAGTTCAATTGCACATATTTATTTATTTATTCTTTTGAAATTATTTTTCCCATGTTACGTCAGGGAATAAGAAAAATTAACGTATAAAACATGCCACCTTCTTCGAGCAGTACGCCTAGTGTGGCTATGTTGCATATTCAGTGGAAAGACAAATATTCCAGTTTATTTGTGGATTATCCGAAATTTAAGATGTAATTCGCATTGAAATGATGAATTGAAAAAGTTAACAAGAACCCAGTAATTGATAAAGGTCTGAAGATAATTAAATAATCGCAGTTGGATCACATAACTTTGTAAATATTTAGCTGGTAAATATACTAGGCAAATAATTCTGTGTTAATTAAACTACTTTTTTTTATGCACATCTATGGTTTGATAGTTTTACAACGTGGACCTTTTTATAGAAACCATTTCACTGTAAGAAATTTCAGTCTCAATTTGTGTTTGGTATTCTCTTTGACGTTATATACTGCACGTAACATACATCGCTCATGTAACTTATGCAGAATTTTTGTTTTAAATGCATGAGTAGAGTTACGTTTCATTATACAGGCTTACATATTTCCCGGCGGCAATCAGTGAAGAACAAACTTGAAATTTGCTAAAAATAAATATGCTGTTTTTTAAAACCAGGTGTGGCGGATTTTCAACACAGTAAAAATAGCATGACTGCCAAGCTCCTTCCAACCAGACGGGAGGTTGGGCCGAGCAAGGCCGTGTAAGTAATGCCCAAGGCCGTGTCCTACGTGCACGAGGTTGAAGCTTGCGGGCGGCAAGCGGGTAAACAAAACAAGCTATAGTAATGTACTCGTTGAAAGTGGAAGAGGTTAGCGGGCAGTCGACGCGGCAAGAAAGCCGTCTAAGCGGGAGCGATCAAATCAGTTTGTTTCCGAAGCGAGCGGGAAGCACTGTAGGTAGATCTGGTGTGAAGTGCTAATTTCAGAGGTCCACAAGAAATTGTCGGTGTAGACAATTGATCACGGCCTTTCCAAATATATGCTATTTGTAACAAAAAAGAATTTAATTTATCTGTTGGTTAGGGTATTTCATTCAATAATTGTAAACTGCGAGCAGTCGATTTACTTTGACGTTGTTTTAATCAGAGTTTTATTAAACGAATGAAATCGTGTTGCAATCGCAAGACGATTAAAAATCAATAATAATTATCTCTATTTATAGCTGATGGTTCAAATTGTAATAATGACTGTAACTAATTTATCGCGTTTTCACTTATTCGCCTTCTAAATAATCATTTGTTGAGGGCATTCGGTTTATTAATGTTTTGAATGTAAGTAAAATAAAAAAGGAAACAAAAGATTTAGTAACGAACAACCATAAGTCACATCAGTAGTTATAAATAAAATGGGGATTCTAATGAATCTGGCTGCTGACTGAGGACGTGCGGATTAGCCGGCGGCGATCTTGGATCTCCTTTCTCTCTCTCTCTCTCTCTCTCTCTCTCTTTCTTTCTCTCTCTCTCTCTCTCTCTCTTTCTCTCTCTCGCTTCAAATCGTCCAAAATTTCCCGAATTTTCCCCTGTACCAAATTGTTATGTGTCGCTTAGTCCGAAAATAGCATGACCTTACAATGTGTATAAGTGACTCCTTTTTTGGTGATAACGGGTTGAAGGTTTGAGGGGTTACCCTGACATTCTCGCTCTCATTCCATGCCAGCACCATCCATCTTGTCTGAAGAATTTTCGAGTTCATTGCCCCGTTATGCAATTTCTCTCATTCCTTCCAGTCTCTCTCACCCACGCCCGTTCTATCTCGCCTTTTCTATCCCTAGGGGTTCTCTCATATTCCTTCGGTCTCCTTTATTTTTTCTCATCCTCTCTCATTCCTTCTTGTCTCACATCCATTCTATCCCTTGGGGGTTTTTTCCTCATATTCTTTCCGATCTCCTTTATTTTCACCCTTTTCCCTCTGTTGCTTTTCGAGCCCTCCATTTTGGATGTTCCCCCACCACTGTCGTCTGCTTCCACCTTGGTTTTCTCATATTCCTTCCGGTCTCCTTTACATTCACCCTTTCCTCTCTCTTACCTTCCGAGACCTACATCTTGGATGTTCCCTCATCACCGTAGTCTGCTACCACCCAGGTTTTCTCACATTCCTTCTGGTCTCCTTTCGCCTGATATCCTGGCAGGACGAGTCTCATGCTCTGACATTCCACCTTGGTTTTCTCATATCCCTTCTGTTCTCCTTTCAGCTGGTGTCCGGGGGGTCAGTCCCATGCTGTCATTCCACCTTGGTTTTCTCATACTCCTTGTGGTCCTCTTTCACCTGATATGCAAGCAGGGGTCGAGTCTTATGCTTTGTCATTCCACCCTGGTTTTCTCATACTACTCCTGGTCTCCTTTCACCTGACGTCCTGGTGGGGACGAGTCTAATGCTCTGTAATTCCACCCGTGCGACACGGAGCGAAGCTTGCCCACGCATGCTAGCTTAGAGTCGCATCGAGCGCGCGTCAAGTATGTCTTAGGCCTACTTATAAGCATAGTTGTCTGTAATTTCAGAACCAAGTAAGATACATCCACCAAATTCATAACATAGGTATCACCCCGACAACGAAAAGGTCCGCAGGGTCAAGTATGCCCTAAGCCCACTTATAATCATAGTTCGATGTAATTTCCGAACCGTTTAAGATGCAGCCACCAAATGCATAATATAGGCATCACCCCCGAAAACGAAAAGGGCCGCAGGGTCAAGTATGCCCTAAGCTCACTTATAAGCATAGTTGGCTGTTACTTCCGAACCGTTTAAGATAGTCACATAATTCATAACAAAGGCATCAGCCCCGACGATGGAAAGGACCGCAGGCGCAAGCACGCCCTAAACCCACTTATAAGCATAGTTGGCTGTTACTTCCGAACCGTTTAAGATAGTCACATAATTCATAACATAGGCATCAGCCCCGACGACGGAAAGGACCGCAGGCGCAAGCACGCCCTAAACCCACTTATAAGCATAGTTGGCTGTTACTTCCGAACCGTTTAAGATAGTCACATAATTCATAACATAGGCATCAGCCCCGACGACGGAAAGGACCGCAGGCGCAAGCACGCCCTAAACCCACTTATAAGCATAGTTGGCTGTTACTTCCGAACCGTTTAAGATAGTCACATAATTCATAACATAGGCATCAGCCCCGACGACGGAAAGGACCGCAGGCGCAAGCACGCCCTAAACTCACTTATAAGCATAGTCGACCGCCGTTTACCACCCACCGAAGCTATAGTCACCAAATTCATAATATAGGCATCACCGAGTTCAAAACATGAAACCGCCCTGTAAATGAAAAATCAGTTTTTTAACAAACAATGAAGGACTGGCATATATACAATTACATCATGAGCATGATGCCATGAGTCACAATATTTATAAAATACCCGTCGAAGCCACAGTCCCTTAATAGTGATATCAGTTAGAATGCATGCAAACATAAGAAAGACCGAATGATCACAAGGACTAACCTTAAAAATGACAGTTGCGATGGTCAGGGGAGGTGTTTCAAAACACGTCTGCTAGTGTGGCCAGACTGTCAACATGTTATACAAAAAGTTATATATATGTATGTGTGTATATATATATATATATATATATATTTACTGACACTGAATGGGAAACATGTAACACGTTATATAGTGTGGACGGAGTTACACAACAACCTGTGTTTTCTAAACTGCTGGTGTCAACGTCGAATGCTCTGAGACGTATGGGGTGCAGTGCTGTGCTCTCGCCGAAAATCACGCAGCACTCTAGTCTCAGACTTGCAATTGTTGAACTGTATAATATAACCCAAAAAACCTTATGTTGTGGGGACGCATACTGAATGGAGAGCTCTCCTGCTGGCTACTCACCGTCTACGCACCAGGGAGGCGCCTAGCTGAAACCAAGTGAAATATTTCAAACATCTCTTAGCAGCGAACCGACATGCGCGTTGACGTGTGGGATC
>NQII01001904.1:78716-113795 GCA_002778355.1 Clitarchus hookeri | reverse complement strand
GTGTGTGCCCCCCCCCCCCTCTTCTCAATTTTTGAACACGTTAACCTAATTTTACCAAACTCGGGACACATATAGTACTAAATAAGGATACGTGATTTTTATAGTTTTCGACCACGCCGGGCTCTTACTTTCAATGGCGGCCATTTTGAAATGTAGGGTGATGTCATATCTTGGAAACCATTCAACCTATTTAAACCAAATTTTGAATGCTAACAGCGCAAGGTGTAAGAATTGAATTCTGAAGTGTATATTGTTGGTCCGCCATTTTGGAGATACTGCAACATGAAAAAAATAAGCTTTTACATTATATCTCAAAAACTACTCAACCAAATTTGGCACGTGAGTAATACTATGATAGGCCAGGCAAATATAAATAATTAAACTTTATTAGCCACTTATTTTCAAATTGGTGGCATACAAAAATTTTAGGTTTATTTGGTATAACTACCATACTATTTGACCAATTTCAACCTAATTTTGTACGCTGACAGTGTATATTACAAACATCATACGACAAACAACTCCTTTTGTCCACCATTTTGTAAGGTAGTGCTACATGAATGAATAAAGTTGTGTAATATCTCGGGAAACAATTGACAGATTCCTACCAATTTTCGCAAACAAGTAGTAGGCCTTATTTTTAAAATGGCGGCCATATAGCTATTTTAGCATAGTATGCTACATCTGAGAAACCATTTAATCAATTTCAAATTAACTTTGTATGCTGGGAGCATATATAACAAACATCAAATGTGTCTACACCGAGCCACTTTTGTCCTCTATTTTGTAAGATAGTGCCACACAAAAATAAAATTTGTTATATCTGAAGTAACAATTGACCTATTCCTACCAAATATGGCAAACAAGTAGCACTGTGGCAGGCCATGTAAACTGAAACTTTGAGAGGGTCAGACAAACATTTTCAAAATGGTGGTCATATAAACATTTTAGCTCAAAATGTTTTATTTACGAAACTGCAAACAAATTTTCTACTTAAAAATGTATGCTGACAGTGAAAGTTATATCCATAAAAATATTTTATGTAAAGCCTATTTCTCCGCCATTTTGGAAGATAGCCCTACATGAAATAATACCGTTTTTATGATGTATCTCGGGAGACAATTAACCGATTTCTTCCAAATTTGGGTAAGAAGTTGTACTATGGTAGGCCATATTAATTTATGTGTTTTAAGTGTGTAAGTCTCTGAATGGCGCCTATACAAACATTTTAGCTTAGTGTGCTATATTTATGTAACATATTTAAATTTAACTTATCTATGACAATCACGGAACGTGCTAATACACAAAAATTTTGTCCTCCATTTATTAAGATCGTCACATGGAAAATAGAGTTTTTATGCCGTATCTCGAAGATGAATCAACTGATTCATACCAAAATTCCACGCAAGTGGAAATTAACATGTGTTATGTGCGGCAGGCACGTTTTATCGGCGTCCATATAAATTTAGATTAATTTGTTACCTATGAAACATTTCAACACAATTCGACCAAATTTTGTATGCAAACAGTTTTATTAGAAGCATCATTTATGCATACAGAAATCCTGTTTTGCCGGAATTTTCTCAAAGTAGTGTCAGGTAAGTAAAATGAACATTTTGCCATATTTCCGGAATAATTCAACTAATTTCCACAACATTTTGCACACCAACAGAAGGTCATGTAAAGTTACATTATTTAATTGTGGTCAGACGCTAATTTTCAAAATGGCTTCCATAAAAATATTTTGATATGTTTGGCATATCTATTTAACAATTTAACCAAATTCAACCAAACTTTTTATGCTGACAGTATCTATTAGACGCATAGTATAAGAACATTTTTAGTGGCTCAGACACTTATTTTCAAAATGATGGCCATGTATATTATTCAGGTTAGTGAACCCTATCATTCAAAACATTAGACTGATTATATCCGAAGTTGATGCTCCGAATCCTACCTCCGTGATGTAGTTGATTGCAAGCTAGCTTAATTTTACTAGTTTTTCGGAATTCTAATCCCGGGTAAGTCACTTGTGTATTTTAATTGTCTCTGTACTGTTTCACATGTTTCTGGTTTCATCTCTAATGATATTGCTGTCAATGAGACGTCAATGCCTACCAACCAAGAATTTTACTAAAATTTATTTGTACCCAGGTAGAGGAAAGTAGGCTCATAAGTTATCAGCAACTTCTTGTTATCGTTGGTATTTTGGTGCAATGGGGACTGAATGCTGTGGAGGACGACTACTGAAGAATTTCCGTGCCTCCAAGCGAGTTGGGGGCCACGGTGGTGTAGTGCTTAAACTACTTACCTCCCATCAAGGTGAACCTGGTTCGTTTCTCGGCGGGGTCGTTTCTCGGCGGGGTCGTTCCCGGATTTTCGCATGTGGGAATCGTGCCGAACGAAGTTGCTGGTCGGTGGGTTTTCTCGGGATCTCTCGTTTTCCCCGCTCTTTCATTCCGGCGCTGCTCCATACTCACCTTAATTCACCCTCGTCGGCTCTCAAGACCTCGATATTAAGAGCTGCTCAAATCTCTTCGCTCACTCACTCCAAACGAGTCCAGTGTGTGGAGAGCTGGGTCAGCGAGCTGAACTGAAATCCCGAGTTGTGTCTAGCGGAGAATGGAAAATGCAAATCTGAACGAGGTGGTTAGTGTGAAAAACATTTTGCGGAGTGATGAAAGGTGCAGTGCTAAGTGAGACTGATGACAGCGTGTGTGTGATGTGTGAGGTGGGAAGTTCTTTGATGTGAGCGCATGACATTGGCTTGCTGCTGTAATATTCGTGACGAGAAACCAGCAGACTGAAAATGCGTCCTTGAAGTGGCACTTTCATGCTGCCATTGAGACTGCAGTGAACCCATAGTGTAGTGAGGTGGGAATGTTTAACGAGAAAGTGATTAATTTCAGTTCTGTTAAATGTAGTATTTCAAATATTTCAACTCGGTTTTCGTGTTAAACTATTAACTTTTTTTTGCCACAATTACAGACGTGGTATTATATTTATAGTAAAATTATTGTGTTACATCTGCTGACATTTTTAAAATTAGAAATGAGACACGTCCTTCTAAGCACCTCGCTACGTCTAGAGCATGTAACATATTATAGCTGTAATATATTTCGTGAAACATATGGATATAATTTCTGTACATAAAAGGAAGTGAGTAGATGTATTTGGCCGACACGGAGGCAATGGATGCTTGACTCGAAGCCCTAGCCGTCCACCATCTTGAATTTCGTCACCGCCGACAGTTCAAGATTGCCTTTTTTTTTTCTCTCTCAAAATGGCCCATATGGCTTTTGAAAATGCTTGTTTCATCCAAAAATGTATCAAAATGGCTGGCTGCAGTGACCCCTCAACATGCCTCGATTACTCAATTTTCGATATATTGTGTGTCAAAAGTAAGAATAAGGATGTGTAACCAAGAAATAATAATGGTAATTTTTTTATTTATTCGAATGTAATTTAATTTGGCTTTATAAATTAGAGGCCTAAGTATGCCATGTTGCATATCACTGGATTCATAATTTCAAAAATACGAATATGAAGCCATCAAGAGTATTGTATAAAATAGAGTGCGGGCATAATATGTTTTAAATGGGCTGTGTGGCTGTGGCTGGCGGTTTTCGGCTCGACTCGTTGGGAGGGGGAGGTGTTATCGGAAATCTTCCACTCGAGTTTGTCGAATGTACCCGAAGGTGCTCAGCAGTTAACGATCACTAACCCTGTATGCATATCGATTCCCATTTATACAATCCAGCAACCATGTTGGCTTCATAGGCATAGGGAATGTCAAATAAAAAAATCTTTATTTATGATCCGATAAAATTTTTCTAGTTTAAAAAAAATTTTATTTGTACCGAAATTGTACATGGAGTATTGTGGCACCCACTACATTCCCAGTCTCCTCTCTTCAAGTCCAATTTTTTCACGATGCCAGAATCTGCAAATCATTCATTGCCCCGATCGACTGTCATGTAGGCATATTTATGCTACTCGCATTTTTTGAAACTATGATATGTATGTGTTACCGAACCAAGCCCATCATACATTTAGCGACCACTCTGTCCAAGTCGTGTTATAATCATGGTATGGGTCAGCATCAACCAACATTTTTATAGATAGGCATTATTGGTTTTGATTTAAGTACCAATAGTGCTAGGCCCTTGAGACTCGAAATGTACGAGGTCAGCTCGGGTGGTGGAGAAGGTTGAAGTGGGAGAGTCCGATAGGTTTTCTAATTGTAAATGTTCTTTCTTAGCAGATGTTGATACAGTACAAATTTTGTGTGTCTGCAAGTTGTTTCGTTGGCTGAACTGTTTCTGACACTTGTCATATTTGAATGCTGTGTGATGAGATGGCATATCACATTTGCTCCTCTCTTGCAGAACAGTACACGATGTCTCTGCAGACTTTCTCTTCGTGCAAACTGTCGTTTACATACATCGCACTATAAAATCATGACATAATCTTGCCAGTTCGATGCCGTTGTTGCCGAGACCCATCCCCAAGCTTTCTTCTCATCCACAAAACCAATGCTGATCATTCGAAGTCTGAGAAAACAATGTGACGAACTACTCCAAGTTCGAATTTTTTTATGCTCGTAGTCTGAATTCAGGACAAGAAAATCGATATAAATCTAATGTTCTAAGAGGACAGAACCCATTTGTTCTCAGTTACAGTTGCACTGAATCGAGTTTGCACTAGGATTAATTTTGCATAACCACATCAAATTTCGACATGGGATTACGATTTCTGAAGCGACAGTATTAGTAAACATTTTCCCACAATCCATTTACACATATTTAAAATCTTTTTCTTGTGATTTACTTATATGTTTTGCAGCCATTCAACAGCAAGAAAGTTGATTTGTTATGTGAATATTGCATTAAAATTATTAGTTAAATTATTCTGGAATTATGAAGTAGAAAATTCTTGTTTATTGTTTCACAGAGCAATTTTGAAGAATTCCTTACAACAAACAAAATTGTCAAAAAAAAAATGATTTTACTTAACGTTTGAAACAATATGATCTCTATATGTCTTTTTAAAAAAATTAAGTGATGCTTGATTGCTACTTCGAATGTTTAGTGAATTTGTTTGGAAACTATGACTATACGCAATTGCACTAAACATGTTTGGGACTTATTCACAGGCTCCGTTTACATACGTATAAAAAAATTAAATTTTTAACAGAATCCCATAAATGCCATTCATTAAAAACAATCGTACGTTCGCACGAAATTAATCTATCATCGCTATATTTCGCACACAAAATCTTTAAACCATAACTTATTTTCGTGGCACTGATTTTCGATTTTTATTTACGTGAATTATTATGGACTGTTCCGAACACGTCAGCACATTGCGTTTCACGCATATTTTTGCAAGGTACCATTTGAACGTCACAGGACTCAAGATCTACGAAAAGACAGAATACGTGGAAAGTGAACTTGGTAGGGAAACACATTTGAATACAAGGTTTGGAAAAATCAAGAGAACAAATAAACTTAAGTATATTTGTGAATGGATCCAACAAAATGGGCTTGATAAAGAAGCAAACAAAGGCCGAGCCAGGAAGATGGAACTAACATATAGATTAGTACAGAATAGGTATAACAAGAGAGTGATCTCCTACAGTGCAAAAATTAGACACATTACATTTATAAGGCCGGCAGGGCTTTATGCTTCAGAATGCCTAATACTGAACAAGAATGGGGAAATGGAAGAACTAGAGAAGAAAGAGAGGAAAATCTTAAAGAAGATCCTTGGACCGGAAAAAAGAGAAGAATGGTACATGGAGGAAGAGGAAAAATAAAGATCTTAACAAAAAGGTGAAAATTGCAGACACGATACACAAGAAAGAACTAAAATGTTATGGGCGCATCTTTAGAATTAGCAAATGTATATTGACGAAGAAAATCTTCCAATAAATCACTAAACCAAAGGTGACCACGCGATGGGTGGAAGAAATGAGAAAACACATGAAAGAAGTTGGAGTCGATCGTAGAGTCATCTGGGATAAGGAAGTGTTTAGAAGGAAGGTTGGCAGGTTTAAGGGGCTCCAGGAAAATAAAAAAATAAAAAAAATAAAACCCAAGAACACCTAGTCAGATGAAAGAAGGAAGAAATTTTGGGAGGAAAAGGAAAGACTGGCCATGAAACCAATTTTTTCTCGCTGTTCACAATAGACCAAACTCGAAGAGAAGAAAAAGAAATATAACAGGTTTGAAGTATCAATTTTCATGTCAAAATAAAACAAATTTTCCTTTTTATTCTGCTGAGCTCCCTGGCTACGTGTCTGATTAGAACCTAAATTTTGGGTTTCTTCCGTAAGGGAATTTATTTCCTTATTGAAATTTGCAGAGGTCTGCGGTGACGAAATGAAAGATGCCAATGGAAGCTTCCCCCCCCCCCTTTTTTTTCTCTCTACTCGGAAAAATATATGTCGATACGCGCGTGTGTTTCTTCTTCCTCTCCTTTAAAGATCTGTCGATACACGCGTGTGTTGCTTCTTCCTTTCCTTTCTGTTCATGAGGCAGAGAACATTTCAAGGTCACTGTGACTCCATTCATAAAGCACGTGTTTCCTGTGTACGCAAGCAATGCCTTCGCGCAAGACAAAGCACTTCCTACTCCGGTTTGGACGGTCGGAAACAAACTTGGATGCCGCGCGCCGTAACTTGCAGTCGGTAGGGCTCGCAAAGACACGCGGGAAGTAGAGTTGCATTACAAGCTAGGCATGGAAGTGTGTTGTAAATTGTCACGATGGATATCGTTTCATATTGTTTCCCAGGTAGAAAAGGAAGGAAATAAGAGTCTTACACTTCTGTAATTCCCTAGTGATATAACAGAGTATGATAGCGTAAAAAAAATGTCAACTGAAACTGCTGTGTTATGAGCCTTACCTGCACATAAACTCTTAGGATATTAAGGAGTAGTATAAGGAATTAGGGTAAGCTCAGAATAAGAGGAATTAGAAAGAGTTAATAGAATCTTTACTTTCTTTGAACAGTTAGCACTTATTACAGGAATATTTAATGTAAGAGTCCAACGGAAAAGAGAGAGAGATGGAGTAAAGGAAGGTTACTTAGGAGAGAGAAGATTACATGATATAGAAGGAGCTCACCCTAGCCTCGCACCCGGACCTCGTTGTCGGACGATGCCCTCGGACCTGGTGTTGACTCGCCTGTTGACCCACTCAGACTGTGTCGATGTCGGTCCGCGGCGCCCCGTTTACTCTTCTCGCCCTCCATGTGTGTATTGACGTAATTCCTTCTGATTGGCTCACGTTGTGCGTCGTAGGCGTAGTGCCCTCGCCTTTTGTTCTAATTATGGTGAAATGCCCTTAGACTAGCAGGATTCACGACTTCCGTGTCTCTTTGCGCAATTCTCCGCTGGTTGCTGAAATTGATTTCGGTCCGATGTTATGCGTTATAGGCGCGTCTGTGGCCTCTTTGCCGGACGATGCCCGTGGCTTCCGCTTAGACAGGAGTTGCACAGCGGGACCAATCGTAACATCCCCCCCAAAGTGATGAAAAAGAGATGTCCTCATCTCTGGAGGGATGCTGGAGAAAATAGATTGTAAATAAATATTTGAGATATTTGCGGGAGAAATAATGTTGAATTGGGTTGATAGTAGAAGCAAAGTTGTGTAGTGAAACTGTAGTTTCGATAATGGGTCCGTAACTATCGTGGATGTGTTTGGCTGAATGAGTAATGTGCCGCAACAGTGGAAAATGGAAGTTGGCTGCAGTGAAGGTTCTACTTGGGTCGACGAACTACGAACACACGTGGGGACTGGCCGTGAACTGGCTGACGAGCGATGTCGGCTGTCTTCCTCGTCCCGTTGGTCGTGCGAGACGTGGATGAGCTAGTGAGAAAAGATGGGTAGGGGGGCGGGTTCTGGACGAATATATATGTATATATATAAACCGATTCCTATTAACCATCGTACATATTTTATTGTACTTATATTATTAATAACAAAACGATATAATATATATATATATGTGTGTGTGTATATCCCTAATTTTTGTAGACCATGATTTAAATATGCACGTTATTTACATTTCTTTACTGTTGTAGGATGGATATTATTAATAACAAAACAATATATAATATATATATCCTTAATTTTTTGTAAAATATTATTTAAATATGCACGTTATTTACGTTTCTTTACTGTAGTAGGATGGATATTATTAATAACAAAACAATATACAATATATATACATATATATCCTTACTTTTATCTGGATCTGGTGTAAGTCCTTTTGGTGTTAGTTTATGACCTAATATTTTTATCTCNAATATGCACGTTATTTACATTTCTTTACTGTTGTAGGATGGATATTATTAATAACAAAACAATATATAATATATATCCTTAATTTTTTGTAAAATATTATTTAAATATGCACGTTATTTACGTTTCTTTACTGTAGTAGGATGGATATTATTAATAACAAAACAATATACAATATATATCCTTACTTTTATCTGGATCTGGTGTAAGTCCTTTTGGTGTTAGTTTATGACCTAATATTTTTATCTCCNATATATATCCTTACTTTTATCTGGATCTGGTGTAAGTCCTTTTGGTGTTAGTTTATGACCTAATATTTTTATCTCCTGGTATGCAAATGTACATTTTGTGGAATTCAGTTATACTTCAAATTCTCTCATACGTGTTCTTCAAAATCATTACCTATTACGAAAATGTCATCAGCACAACATACTACTGACTGCCATCTGAGGTCACCTAATAATGTATCTACGAATTCCTGAAAAAATGTTGGGCTATTTTTTAATCCCATTGGCAGTCTACGATATTGAAATGATCCTATTTGATCTATAGCAAATGCCATCTTATATCTGTCTTCTGGTTTAATGGGGATTGCATATAATCCTGAAAACATATCTAAAATAGTATGTACTTAGTATTTTGTAAAATTTGTAAAATATCTTCCGTCCTTGGCAATGGATAATTTTGATCTGGTATGGAATTATTAAGGCGTCTGAAATCCGTAACCATTCGTATGGTTCCATCCTTTTTCGGTTCAACTAAACACGGAGCTGCTCGGGCTTGTTGATTTTTCTACTATTTTTGCATCTAGCATGTCCTGAATTTGTTGTGTTATTGCTCCTCGCCTTATAGGAGATATTCTATATGGTTTGCAATGGATGGGTTTTTCTGTTGCTAAATCAATTTTAATTTTATATTGTTTGGTTTCTGTTAATTCCGTAATTTTGAATGCGAATCTGTCTTTGTATTTCTCTAATTAATTTTTAATTTTTTTCCTTTCTGTGTGGGTGCAAAGCTGGGTTTATATTTTGAAATGGAAGTTGGTGTTCCTCAGGTTCTAAATTTTGTATTTGTTGTATGGTATTTAGAAGTAAGACACTGTTGTCTTCGTCTAGATCAATTAATGGAACTGTAATAATTTTGTCATGCGTATGTCTTAGAGTTGCTACTTTTGCATACAAATCTGGTATTAACGGGTGTTTCTTAATGAAATCGCAACCAATTATTGCGTCGACTTTGAGGTTTTCAATAACCAGAAACTCGTGCATGTGTATGTGTCCTTCAATGTGGAATTTCAGATTTATGTGGTGTTGAGAGGGTGGTTGTTCTTCTGTTGCTGCTACTATTTTAAGAGGTTGTGTAACTGTTTTTAATTTGTTTTTTCCTACCATAGTTGCGGCNATCCTATTTGATCTATAGCAAATGCCATCTTATATCTGTCTTCTGGTTTAATGGGGATTGCATATAATCCTGAAAATATATCTAAAATAGTATGTACTTAGTATTTTGTAAAATTTGTAAAATATCTTCCGTCCTTGGCAATGGATAATTTTGATCTGGTATGGAATTATTAAGGCGTCTGAAATCCGTAACCATTCGTATGGTTNAATTTTGATCTGGTATGGAATTATTAAGGCGTCTGAAATCCGTAACCATTCGTATGGTTCCATCCTTTTTCGGTTCAACTAAACACGGAGCTGCTCGGGCTTGTTGATTTTTCTACTATTTTTGCATCTAGCATGTCCTGAATTTGTTGTGTTATTGCTCCTCGCCTTATAGGAGATATTCTATATGGTTTGCAATGGATGGGTTTTTCTGTTGCTAAATCAATTTTAATTTTATATTGTTTGGTTTCTGTTAATTCCGTAATTTTGAATGCGAATCTGTCTTTGTATTTCTCTAATTAATTTTTAATTTTTTTCCTTTCTGTGTGGGTGCAAAGCTGGGTTTATATTTTGAAATGGAAGTTGGTGTTCCTCAGGTTCTAAATTTTGTATTTGTTGTATGGTATTTAGAAGTAAGACACTGTTGTCTTCGTCTAGATCAATTAATGGAACTGTAATAATTTTGTCATGCGTATGTCTTAGAGTTGCTACTTTTGCATACAAATCTGGTATTAACGGGTGAAATCGCAACCAATTATTGCGTCGACTTTGAGGTTTTCAATAACCAGAAACTCGTGCATGTGTATGTGTCCTTCAATGTGGAATTTCAGATTTATGTGGTGTTGAGAGGGTGGTTTTTCTTCTGTTGCTGCTACTATTTTAAGAGGTTGTGTAACTGTTTTTAATTTGTTTTTTCCTACCATAGTTGCGGCNTTTCTTCTGTTGCTGCTACTATTTTAAGAGGTTGTGTAACTGTTTTTAATTTGTTTTTTCCTACCATAGTTGCGGCTATGCATGACTTTGAACTTCGTGCGTCAATTAAAGTTAAAAATGTGTTTTCTTTTGTGTGGATGATAATTTTCGGAGTGGTGACTATGTTTTCTGTAATTTTCATTATTCCTATAGGTATTTTCTCTTTTTATTTGTGTTTTTCCTTCTGTTTTGTTTCGTTGGATTCTTTCACACTTAATTGGTGTACGTTCTGTTCTTTGAATATTTCCCTCATATAAACATAACGCGCATGTATTTGCGAATTCTTTCTGTGGCCCATATTTTCTTTCTACGCTTCTCTGTACTACCTTTTTTATCTTTACCTTTTTGTTCTGTTTGCTGTTCATAATTTTGGCTCCTATTTTTCAGTACCCTATTTTGAATANCCTTTTTGTTCTGTTTGCTGTTCATAATTTTGGCTCCTATTTTTCAGTACCCTATTTTGAATATTATAAGTTGAGTACTGGGTCTCCTTACTATTGGGTTTGTATGTGCGCCTTTGTTTGTTGTTTATATGTTTTCCCTTCTCTTTTCTGTGTGTGTTCTGTCTGGTGTTGGGAATATTTCTTTGTCCCAAATTGAATGCTACTCGGTCTTCGTGATCTGTTATCTGGCTTTGCATATCTGTTATTTGTCTCTGTCTGTATGCTAGGCATCTGTTGTGGTATGACTGAGTAACAATTTGTACTCGGTTTACAATATCTGCTGGCCATTTGTGCATATGTGCCTGTTTTATTTTACCCCTAGTTGGGTTCAAGCATGCAGGGTGAGTGGGGGAATCTACTAACCCGGTACTCCGCGTTTTTTGTATTTTTTAATGTCTGTATGTTAGGTGTATGATAGTGTCCATTCATAGGTTGTTGGTGTAAACTTTATCGATATGACATTTGTAGGTTGTAGGTTGTGGAATGGATAAGGTGGAATATGAAATATGGGAAATGAGTGCCTTATGGGTGCTCTGTGTGTGCTGAAATTTCTGTTTTGCCCCAAATTTGTTCTTCTTTCTGACCTTCCTGTATTAACTGCCTTTTGTTCGTTTTTGTCTTCTTCGTCTGTCTTGGTTGTATCTTTGGACACTGAGAGTTTACTAATTTCTTCTTTTAGTTTTCTAATTTGTGTTTCCATGAAAGTTGTTGAATTTTGTGTGTGATTTTGTACATTCTGTTTATATTTATAAATACCTGCTTCTGTGTGTCTGATGTTGTTGATCATCTCTGTTAATGTGTAGTTGTGCATAACAGTTAGTTTATCTACTACTGTCGGCGCTAACGAATTCCAGAGAATTTCGTTGATTTCTTCCTCTGGCATGTAGTGTTTGACCTTATTTGCTAAAAAAATAATTTCTTGAACATGTACAGTTGTAGAGTCCGTAGGTTCCTGTCTCTTACTGTACAATTGTCTTTTGTATTTAGCAATGTTTTCTTCTGTTGCAAAAATGTGTATTAGTTCGTGTGTAATTATTTCCCATGTGAGTAAGTGAGGTTCTGTTTTGTTAATAATGTTTTCATACACACTTTTAGCTGTACCTAATAGATATATTTGTAGTCTTTTAATCTTAGTTTCTTCGTTCCACTGGTTAATTTCTGCCCCTGTTTCAAATTGTTTTCTGAATTCAGAAATATCTTCTTCCTGACTACCGTGGAATTTTTCTACCGGCACTGGTTGTTGGATTATTATGTTAAATTGTGGTGGTGGTTCCATTTTTGTGTGTGTTTGTGTATGTGATGTAACAGCGATTGTGGGTAATTTTGTACGAGATTGTTCCTGTACTAACTGCGTGTCTATATTTTGATAACTTGTTTCCTCTATATGTTGAATAGGAATTTCATATCCTTCAGGATCCGGATAAAATTGAACCAGTTGGTTGCCTGTTTGTGTGGAATGTAAACTTTGTAAATATTGTCTTGTACGCAGCCTATTAACTCTATTAACTCCTTGTATATTTTCTGTTTCCNCTTGTACGCAGCCTATTAACTCTATTAACTCCTTGTATATTTTCTGTTTCCGATATTGTATTTCTATTTAAATATTCATCTGTATTTTCCTCTATTTCCCTTGATATCGGATTGGCTGTTACTATGCCAAGAAATATTTTTAATGGATATTGCTTTTTGGGAGAGCTAGCCATTTAATTATATGTTAACATGTTTTTATAGTGTGTGTATGTCAAGCATTACACTATTAAACTATTTATGCAGTCCAAGCAAATAATTCCAGAGTACATGCAATTATTAAAGGTGCCCTCATTGTTAGTTAGCAATTATAATAAATAAAAATGTTAGTTAAAATAATGATCTGGAAAGGGTGGGTGAGTGGGGGTAATTGGAGGTGGAGCTGACTCGCTTGCTAGTTGATTGGCAGGGCTCTTCCGCTTAGACAGGCGTTGCACAACGGGACCAATCGTAACAGTTGGTAGCTGTCTGGCTGATATAATGTAATTAAATAAAACGCAGATGTACGGATGTCAAATTTCGTTTCCATACGCAGAAAATTCTGTTCGAAACTATCACAAAATAGGTGGTTAAAACAATTGCGCAACGGTTGTTAAATTTTTTTTGCATTTATAAAATTACAAACAAAATCAATTTTAAAAATTGTTCCAACGTAAACTGTCTACACACGTACACAGTACCATTAAAATGTGTAAGTGTAGTGGTCAATTACGAGCTGAAAAGCGATCACGCGCCTATAGTTTTTTACGTATCTTAGTGGAAAGTTTTTTTATGGCATTAGTGTGTTCTAGAAGTGGTATTTGAAGCGTTATCAAATATATAAAATCATGGAACGAAACAACAGGACTTATTTTGTAAGTGTAATACTTGGGAATATGGCGACCTTGGTGACCTAGGCACTAAAACGCTCGCTTCCTTCTGTTCGCGAGGTCTGGGTTCGAATCCCGGGTAATCACTATGTTATTTTTCTTTTAGGTATACATTAATGTTAGTTCAGCATTTAATCCTCCTTCCAATTCCCCCAACATACAACAGGAACATTAAAAATAATAATAATAAATGAAAAGTGGTTATATGTATGTCGTTTGGTACTAAGAACAAAACAGTGCGCGAATGAGTAATTCATGTTTATTTATGTAGTGTAATTAGGCCTATTGACTTCCAGAGGGTCGATTGCGAACATAACATATAGCAAGTGTTTGTTCGTAGAGAAGCGATTTCTCTTTGTGTACCGCATTTCGAAGCGGGCTGATCATGAATCCCAGAATCCCTCGCGTTTCGTTAGTGTGCCGCAAATTTCTGTTTTTGATAACGTCGCATCGGTGATAATCGCAAGATGTATGTACGTACGCTCGTTTTACACTGCCAACAACGCGATTGGCGGAAGTGTGCGCTATTCACCACAAGTATCATTTTGAAGAGCTGAATGTAACTGACGTATGGACTTTAATCGATCTAGAAGTAAATATAAGAATAATTTGATGTAAAAACATTCGAATGGTATTAGTTGCAGCTGTCGTTATGGGTTGCATTTCAGTTGTATAGATTGGTACATTATGTACGCTCGCGAAGTGATTTTTATAGGTTCATTTTTGTAATGCCAATTTTAAAAAGTCACATTTGATTTATTGTCCATCTGGACCTGTATTCCTGTTAGAGACTCTTTATAGCTTACATGGAAGTATTAGGATTTAAATGAGTCTGGCATAACGGGATCCAAGACAGGTGGCAGGCGCCGACCGGCCGCCTTGTTGTGACGTCACCCGACCACATTATTAGATATAATTGACCTTGACCCCATGCCCATGACCTTGGATAACCTTAAAACCAAAAATCTCCCAAAAAAGTTTAAAAAAATTTAATAGAGGAACATACGTCATTACCTCACCCTCCCCTCACTCGCCCTAATCAACACCCCTCGCCCCCCACCTGCCCACCCAATCATAAAAAATCAATGAAAATTGCAAAAATAGTAAGAAATTTCTAAAAATCAAGGTACATATAACATTATCCCACCCCCTGGCAAATCCTATACAACTCCCCACCCCACCTGTACATCCAGTCATAAAAATCGCAAAAAATTAAATATAATGATTGAGGAACATATAACGTTACCCCACCCTCCCCCTGGCTAACACCCACACCGCCCCTCATCTATCCTCCTCCCAATCATAAAGAATCGAGGAAAAAATTCATTGATGACCCCGACCACAATGTTGGTTGTTGTCGACCTTGACATTGACCCCAATGACCAACTCGAAAAATAAAAAAATTCGTACAAAAATTTTTTAAAATCGTAAAAATTTTGAAGAAAACATTACACACCTAATGAGAAAAACAAAGTTGGGTGTGTGTGACCATAAGGGTTCGATTCTCATAAATATGGCAGAGCACAGCCACTCCCTGGTACGACGATCAGCAGGCGACCAACCCAGTTTTTTGGTTGTTTTTCGGTAAGCCTCCAACCATGCAAGCCAACAATACCAGCTTAAAATACGAACCGGCCATACCAGTCAACAACACCCCCAAACCATACGAACCACCCATACCACACAGTCATTCCAGCCATCCAATCTAACGACCATCAAGATAAGCCAACCATAACAACTGCTAATGCTGACTAGTCATACAGACTGACCATTCCTAGTAGACCATAACTAAGGTCCATACCAAAAAAACCATACCAGCAGACCAGCCAACCATACCGACCATTCGTATTGACCAACGACTGACTCCTGCCGAGACTGACACCTGCCAAGACTAACATCTCCTCTTCCTCTTGATCATCCTCCTCCTCTTCCTCTTGATCATCCTCCTCCTCTTCCTCTTGCTCATCCTCCTCCTCTTCCTCATCCTCCTCCTCTTCCTCTTGCTCATCCTCCTCATCCTCATCCTCTTGCTCATCCCCATCCTGTTCTTACTCTTGCTCATCCTCATCCTCCTGCTCTAGCGCATCTTCCTTCTCCTCTTGGTCTTACACATCTTACTCTTCATCTTGATCTTGCGCATCTTCCTCCTCCTCTTCCTCTTGCTTATCTTCCTCCTCCTCTTCCTCTTGCTTATCTTCCTCCTCCTCTTTCTCTTGCTTATCTTCCTCCTCTTCCTCTTGCTCTGCAATCCTCAGTAATCCTCCTCAGCAATCCTCACCAATTCTCCTCAGCAATCCGTCTGTTTTGGAACGGCACTGCGACGTCACCACAACTAAGTCCGCAAACAAACACGAACAGCCAACGGAGAAAAATGTAAGATATTGTGGATTTACTTGGGTAATCAGGGTGCAGCTGATGACGACAAACCAGAAACAAGACCACCGTTGCACAGACTGGGGACGATGGAAGCAGCACGCAGCAGGCAGGAACTCGGATTGACTCAGAATAGCAGACTAGACGAGGCTCGAACTCGGGACTTCCGGTGCAGAGGCCATGTTGGACGCTCACCGCCAGTTTTGTCGTTGATCCTCAGCTCTCACATGTTGACACGTAGCAAATTCATGTTATAGATGCATTTTCTCATAGGCTAGGTCCAAGCATTATGCAATGCGGTTAAAACACTGATCATACTACAGCCATGCGTAGCTATATTCACAAATGTTCTGAATTTTTCACGTATCTGTCTGTTTACTTACATAGTACACTTGTGTTGTGTTTATTCTGAACTATCAACATCAGTTGTCATGGATAAGGAATTACCGTTTTTTTTTTGTTACGTTGTTGTCAAAGATCAATCTAATTTGTATGATCTGCTAGCCGGCACAACAGTCATTACACAATGTGAAAGCAGGCAGTATTCGTAAGACTTCGTTGAACTGTATAGCATAACCACGGCACCTTTTAAAGCTATTTTATTTAGTTTTTTTTTTTTGCAAGTGCTAAGACAGAACGACAGGTAATAATAAAAATACAAAATTTTTTTTCTACCCCTCGATTTTTAATCAGTGACGCACGGTCGGACTATATTTAGGCGTATACAAAACAATGGCGGGTGGCTTATACAGTAATTTAGTTCGCGCAGCAACAGCCATGGTTAGGGAATAACCCACATATTACCACCATGNACGGGTGGCTTATACAGTAATTTAGTTCGCGCAGCAACAGCCATGGTTAGGGAATAACCCACATATTACCACCATGCAGTAATCACAAAGGCAGCAACTGATGATTGCCAAAATACTCATCACCAGTCGAGGAATTTCGCTTCTCGCCAGGGCACACAAGTTTTACACCTCAGTTGGTATCAAAATTAACTACAGTGCAGCTCTGTTTCTATGTTGGCTAGCACTCGTCGTCCCTACCCTGCTTTTTCAGCTCGCATTTCCGGCTCCGTTTCCTATGGCAACTCCGGTCCTATTATTTGTCGCAGATGAGTGTCATAAAGCGGCCGACCACAGTATCGCTTTCAAGGGCCAATGACTCGATGTTGTTATTGATGATACTTGCCACATAGTATAGACCGTAAAAAACTGGAAGTAGCTTCCTGGCGATGAAGTCTGCTTGACTGCTAACATTATGAGCACGACCGAGCAAGAGTTCGCCAGGCTTCAAAACCATGTTCCTTAACATTTCTTCGAGTTTCCGTACTCTGATCAGTGGTTCGGAAAATGCTACTCCCACAAACTACCTTATCTCCTGAAGTAAATTCCTCTGATCTGCCTTTCCAGCATCTACCGCACTCCCGCCTACCTAGCGGTTTTTTTTTTCTCCCCAGCGTTTGAGGCCGATAAGCGCGGAAGCGATAAGGACGACACTGTCACGCGCATCAAGTGCCCCAATGCCGCTAAGTTCTGAACTGGCGTGCAGTGTTCTAGTCGCGCTGCGTGAACCTATAGGACTTTCAGCGGTGCCCCTATTATATTATTGGTGGAAAGTCTGTAGGAAGGTTCAATGCAGGGTCCTTAAATAGTTTTGTATGTATCTGAAGAGGTATATTTTGAAATACCGCACTTTGAAAAGCCGTGTTTAGTCATTTTGGAGTACATACTCTGAAATTGTGTTTTTAATGTGCGTGACGTCTTGAAAGCATTCAAACGCCCTCGTTTGAAGTGTGTGTGCTTTTCGTAGAGCAGCAAATTTGACGCTTGTTTAATAGTTTCGTAAAAAAAGTAAATTTGTATTTCAAACACACATTATTTTAATATAATTGTATTATTTTAATATAATTGTATGTGTGTATGTATATACATATAAATACATATTTAGAAATAATATTTTTTTAAATTTATTCTGTACATAAATATGTATATTCCTATCTTATGTAAATATATAATTAATAGTACCTGTGTGTTTTCTTCTGGGGCGAACAAGTATTTGGTTTTTCTTAGAGTGCTCCCATATTTTTTATTTGAAATGTATGGCAGAAGGTCATGTGGAAGAATAAGACGGGCTCTTTAAAAGAGCAGTACCTGAAATGTTCCTCCAATCAGATGGATGATTCACAATGTATTTCGTGAAGTGATTCGAGAGGGCAAGTTCGTACAATGGATTAATGGTTCGTGAAAAGTTTTGCGGAATGCATCGCAAAGAGGCGACTTGTTTCTGGGCATCGAAGATGTTGACGAGTGTGTGTGTCGCCGGTTCGAGTCCCGATCGGATGGTGTTACAATTGACTATCATGGGCATGCTCGCGAATGAGCGGCATCGATGGTGAATATATTCATGTAAATGAATATATTCATGAATAATATGTTAGTTATTTTTTAACCATCAAATCAGTAACATCTTGGGAGTAGTCAGTCTACAGGAATAAAGTGTATGAATTCATGTATGCTTGAAGACGATGCAAGCCACTGACGATGTGAAATCGTGTATGTCTTGTACGACTACATGCATACCTTAAACGAATGCCCACAAATTGCATGGAAAACAATGTTACTGTGCCAAGTCCTTCAGTAAAAGTTGCAATACGCGGCACCATGAGAAGAGTGACTGTTTGAGGAACCCATCTCGTGTGATTTTTAGCTGCAAGAACTGTCCAAACAGTTCACTNACCATGAGAAGAGTGACTGTTTGAGGAACCCATCTCGTGTGATTTTTAGCTGCAAGAACTGTCCAAACAGTTCACTTGGCGTAATAACTTAAATAAACACATCAAGGTTAGTGTTTTTTCGCCCAAGGGAGAAACAGCTTGTGATGACTTCTTTTCCTCCTGTAAATACACTACATAAAATGTTTGCAGACGACGAGGAAACTCGCATGACGAAGCATTACAATGACCACATGCAGTTTATACAAGGTGATACAATGAAGGAACACATCGAGATCTGCAAGGGTTCGTCTACTAGGAACCAGCAAGTGATGTCGCCAGTACCGCCTGCTACATCGATGGGTTATTGTTTCCGCAGACGATTATGACGAGACAGTTAATGCTAATGACGGAATGAGAGACCTACAAGGCATGATATAGTCGGTATATGTGGAATGTAAACTTGCAAGGGGTTCGCGTGAAGTCGAGGAACTTCAAAATAAACAGTTTGTTAGCTCTAAATACTAATGGTGACCATGTGACTCGTACACAGAAAAGTAAACTTGACATTGAGGATGAAACAGGAAGTGAAGACGATCATGAAGATGGCATAGATGAAAATGAACATGACGACAGTGATATTGTTGACGATTATGGCGATTTTCTCGATGTACTGACGCACTGCTCCAACACATTTGCTGCAATGAGCGACACGAAGAAGGCAGAAGACGCCGAGAATACTAGCTACCTATTTCCCGAAGACCCGAATGAACTTGTTGATAGACTCAGATATTTGATTGACCTTCAAAAACCTGGGTATTTCTCGTGCATTGTTGAGATATCTTCAATCATTAGTAAACTGAAGGAACGGGGATATATCATATGAGACTGTTGGCTACTANTAAACCTGGGTATTTCTCGTGCATTGTTGAGATATCTTCAATCATTAGTAAACTGAAGGAACGGGGATATATCATATGAGACTGTTGGCTACTATCCATGATCTGCAAACATCTGAGAAATGTAAAGATCGAATGTACAAAATAATTAGAAAGATAGAATGTTTATAATAAGTAAATAAATTAAATTTATATATACATAGTACTGCCTGTTCAATTTCCTGTACAGCCCCTTCTGCTTCTCTGAAAGACTTATTAATTCAGTGGTGTAAACAATCAATCGAGAGTCTGTTTTATATCAAATTTATGTGAGTGCATGCAGTAGCAGGACAATAGTTCGATTTGAAGTATTGTGCCTACTCGTGTCGTTTAAAATCGACTGAGTTCTATATGATGAACGAATGAAATTATGGTAATATTTTTGAGGATTGTTTCGCAACTAGTTGGTTTACTTGGCCAGTTGGTCGGGTAAGTTGGCTTGGTAAGTTAGTATGGGCCTTTGGTATGGTCAGCTCTGGTAGAAATGTTTTGCGAAGATTCTGCGAAGAGGTGAGCTACGAGACTCTTATTAGAGACTTTTTTCGAGATTAACCATCATCGTTTGTATAGGTGGGTGGTATGGCAGTTTGGTCTTGTCGGTTGTTTTTAGTCAGTTTTGCAGGAACTGGTATCATCAGTAGCTAGTCTTGTGTTCAATCTCGCCAAGAACCAGTCTTGGGTGGAGTTAGTCTTTGATTGAGTCAGTCGTTGGCTAGTATGGTTAGTCGATATGTGTCCTTGTTGTGACCAGCTAGTAATGGTCAATTGTGTGTGCTGTGATTTTTCTCTATTTTTCGAGTTCTATGTAATTGGGGTTAAGGGCAAGGTCGACAACAACGCACATGGTGGCTAAATCTACAGCTCCTCTGGCGGCGAAATCGATAATTAATACACCAGCATCACCTAGGTGATGAAAATGTAAACAAATGACAAACGAAAACATGAATATGGTTGGTGGAGTGCATTCGACAGAATGAGCAAAGTGAGGGGGTGGAGGCCTATTGACTAATTAACCAATGAGAAACATTGGTGAGGGTCAGTCGTCTGCTGTACGTGGTAAAGAGGAAACCTCTGGAAATGTAAGTTTTTTTTACATAAATTTTAATAATAATTTTTTACAAATTATTGGAAGTTTTTAATTTTTATTTTTTATATAAATTTTTAGGATTTTTTTGGATCATGGGTCTTGGGTTAGTGCGACTTGTGTCAATAGGTAATCATGGGTCAAGTGTCAAGGTTTGTTTGGGAATTTGTTCGAATTTTTCGGAAATGTTTGGCTAGGTACATGGAGTATGGTAATGACATACCAAGCCTGTAAGCGCCAGCAGGGATTGTGGGAGAGTTATGCATTTATTCCTATTGCAGACCCCGTGCCAAACATTCCCGATGTCCGGTAGACACATAGACGACACCTCAGTCTAAGAGACAGATAATAAGGCTGAAGAGGAAGAAGACAGGACCCAAGAAGTCGATGGCACTGGCGTCAGGTCCCATTAGCTCTGGAGTTCCCGAGGCCACAGAAGCTAGACGAGGTGATCCAAACACATCCATCGACTAACTGATGAACCCCACAGGTGAGGGTTGTCTGCAGCATAGTGTAGCGTAACACACACGACTCCCAAGAAACAAGTACCTATAAGCAGTCAGAAGTTAAAGCTTCATGTCGGATACTTTCAACATGACATCAAGCTGTAAATATTAGCATGTCTCTTTAAAATATCGCTTCGAATAAACTGGTGTTGGTAGAGTATGTCGCTTCTGTCCACCCTACTCACTTTTAGGTCTATAAAAGCTGTTCGTACCACCACAAATCACCCAGAACTTCTTTCTCTCGTCGAGAGGACGTGGTGAAAATGATGGGATGCTGTTATAGCAGTCAGAAAAATTTTTCATATATCGTGACATATGGAAAGATTAAATCACTCGCAGCACTCGACAAAGATACCGAACTTTCAGATCTACCTAAAGAATTCCTTCTCGCATATGCACGACACGAAATACAATCTGTCTACAAACACCTACCGGCCTATCTGCAACAGGATGAAGAGATTCCTGGCTGTCTCCATAAGGACCATGGAAGCCTGTTGCTATAAAAAAATTTGATCCATAAACTGAGTCTAATGACACATGCCTATAGTATTTTCAAGGTAGTGCTACCATTACAGACACACAACATTCCAGGAGCTGGTGTAAGACACATCGGTAGAGAGCAGCAGCAGCAGCAGCAAAAGAAAAAACAATGCACCTCCCAACACTGAAAGATGAAAGAGTACAAAGAAGATGTGTGGTCGAATTGACGACTTCGCAGGCTAGACAGCGATCGACCCTATAAGGCAACATATTACAGTCCAACAACCATGCTGACGTTTGCACCACAAGCCAGCAGTCATCTACTGAGGCAACCCGAGATGGGCAATGCAAACTAGCATGCATTGTGAACAGTAGTATACATGCGAGCATCATGTAAAAACGGATGTCATTTCGCTGGCGAGTGTGGTGGTGGAAAGCAGATTGTTATGACTAGATTCATATACTGCGATCGTGCACTCTGCAACAATATGAAGATGGAATCAATGGTTGAAGTCTTACCATCTGTAACTCCATCAGCATCGCCAACAGCAAGGGACCCTGAAGAGTCGCTACAAGCATTATGGAAACAATGTTACTACTGTGGAAATATTTTTAGTAAAAGCTGTAATGCACACTGACAAGGCAATGTTTGTTGTTCATCAGTAACTGCCCATTTGTCATCGCCTACAAGACCTACCCTTGTGATAACTGCAGTGTGGTATATGTGAATAAGTGTGGCATGAATGCTCACAGCAAGAATTTTTCTACAAAAATAAACACCATAATTGTTTTGCTCGAATGAAGGATAAGTTGAGCATGTATCGAATATTACTATGTATTATTTTTATGCCAAGTCTGTAAAATAAAGGTAAAGTGTATACATTACGTCTGTGTTATTCATTTATTTTAACCTGCGATAATCTAACTTTCACCTCCATCATACAGGCCTGAAATATACCCCTATCACTAGGGGGAAAAAAACATTTCGTCTTGAAAGAGAATTAATATTTTTGTATAGTTTCGAGTCTCGAACTCGGGTCCCTTCACCATACCTCACCTTAGGAGATTACGTAATTTTGTATTTCAGCCGCATTCAAACATGTAAACAGACATAATCACATGTAAAGCAAATCGGGAATATGCAAAATATGCGCACATAAAAACTATACACGCGGCAATTACACACGCACATGTAAATCACTCTCATTCACCATCTTACCTTCACCATCGTTGTCTGCTAGAGTACACCTCAGGTGACCGGCATCTTGCATTCGTTGACGGTTGCTTGAGCACAACACAGTTCTCTCGCTATCTTCGTTTCTCCAGTCGTCAGCTAGAGTGCACGACCATCATCTGCTATCCCCGGCCAGGTCACTCCGGTTTTTCGCAAGAGAGACTCGTGCCGGATGATGCTGCTGGCCAGCGGGGTTTCTCGGGGATCTGCTGTTTCCCCCGCCCTTGCGTTTCGGTGCTGCTCCATTCTCGCCTCATTTCACCCTCATCGGCTCTCAAGACTTCACTGTTAAGAGCCGCTCAAATATCTCGACTCGACTCGACTCGACTCGACTATCATCTGCTAGGGTCGTGGTGGTCTTCATCCATCTTCGTTTCCACTGCCACCGGTTAGGAGGCACTAACATCGTTTGTGTTATCGATGGCGACCACTAGGAGCACTGCTGTCGACACACATGACCTAATTCCGACATGCAGCAGGCATAACACACACCCATGCATGCAGTACTCGGTGCAAATAGCTCAAAATAATAAAAAAATTCCAGATGCACGAAGTTTCGATCCAACCACTAATGAGGGTTGCATGTCGACAGTTCCGACAGCACAGGGGGACTACAGCAGTGTGGTTCGGCAGTGAGGGCTAAAGACTGCAATAAAAAGTGTCAGCCTAACATGAGAACTGGGGCAACCTCGGGCAACATATAAAACTGCTCCATACATGAAAAAATTAATTCAAATAATAATAAATGTCCAACATATGCTGCGAACACGATGTCGTATCGAACCTCTACTATAAAAATCCTGATAGTTCCACAGTCCATGATAGTGATATCAGTTTTGCTATTGTGGCGAGTACGTTAGTAAAAAAAACTGGAATGCCCGGCAACAGGAAAAAAGTGTATGTTCACAAGCTCCAAGCTCAAAAATAGTATCTAAAATATGTCAAGCGCAGTACACTATTTACCAATGGTGATAATTTGAAGATGCATTACACGGCTTGTAAAGGCTGTGTTCCTTTGCTTGCCACTAAACATCATGCATTTAAACCATTGGTCATGCAAGAGACGACGACACTACTACATATTTATGAACAGATATAAAAAATAAATGTAAAGGAAAGTAGTTATAAACACCTACCAACCTATGCATATTGCGCGAGCAACGAACGCTGTATGTAGTGTCAGCCCAAAAAAATTATGGTCGCGAAGCATGGGAGCGATAAGTTCGACACTGCTATGCACTGATGCCAGCAGACAAAAAAAAAAGGAAAATAGTTATAATAACCAACCATCCAACACATATTGCACAAGCGACGAGCACTGTGCATCACACCAGTCGTTGCTAGACAAGACCATGCATCTGAAAAACTGATGTGGTAGCCTTGGTTAGTACACAGCAGAATAGCAAACTATTTTCGCAACTGACACCCTCCGACCGAGCTACGCTACAATACAGAGGTACACGAATTTCACTACCAACCAATGCATAATGTGCGAGCATCGAGCAATGTACGTCTTATTAGGCTAAAATGAAATACTATGGCAGAATCGAGAAGCAGGGGAGCGACAAGGTCGACACTGCTACATACCATTGCAAACAAATATAAAAATAAAATGTAAAGGAAACTAGTTATAAGCACTTGCCAACCAGTGCATATTGCACAAGTGTCGAGCATTGTACATCGCGTTAGATGATGCTAATCAAGTCCAGGCAGTCCTGGCTAGTACANGCATCGAGCAATGTACGTCTTATTAGGCTAAAATGAAATACTATGGCAGAATCGAGAAGCAGGGGAGCGACAAGGTCTACACTGCTACATACCATTGCAAACAAATATAAAAATAAAATGTAAAGGAAACTAGTTATAAGCACTTGCCAACCAGTGCATATTGCACAAGTGTCGAGCATTGTACATCGCGTTAGATGATGCTAATCAAGTCCAGGCAGTCCTGGCTAGTACGCCAGAATAGCAAATGAGTTCCTTACGAACCGATCGGAATGAAACCGTCAAATTCAGATTACAGCCAGCACTCAACCCACATCACTAGCGGTGGAACGCGTCCACTCGGTCCGACATTGTGTAATCAACTAACATCTCGAGAATCTGTTAGGTAGCCAGGTGGTCGACCGACGGTGTAGGCACTGTGCAATTCTCAACGAGTCGAAGGGATGATACATACACTAGTCGTGAGTCGGGTCAGGCTCCAGAGTGGCAGACCAGCCGAGTCACACATGCACTTCCCTTTAAAAGAGGAATTCAGCTATACAAGCCGTGGTAAAAAGTTATTTCGTTTTAAATATTTTATTCATGTAATTATTTTTAATTGAAGAATAAAAAACATACGAACACTCTGAGAAAACTTATTTGCCCCGCTCGCAATAGCAGGAACTGTAACGTCATGCGACCTTGACCTTTGACCACCATTTCGGATGGCATCTACACTAAGGATGAAGGGGGGAAAAGCTATATTTTGTTTATAAAACAATCATGGGAACACCCTGAGAAAATTCAATTTGCCTCACTCACAATAGCAGGAATCATGACAACAAGCGACCCTGACCTTGGACAACGTCATGCGACCTTGACCTTTGGCCACCATCTGGAACAAAATTTACCGCTTAAAACCAAAGAAATATAGCAATTTTTTTTAGAAAATTTTAAAATCGTAGAAAGAATCAAGACCTTGGCTTCGTTTTCGACTAAGCTGAAGACGGGGGCATGTCTCGATCTTCAGCCGCCAAGGTCTTATGATTTTTCCGCAACTTTAAAATTTTCTAAAACTAACTTGCTATTCTTTTTGGTTTTAACTGGTGATTCTGCTTGACCAAAGGTCAAGGTTGCTTGTCATGGTTCCTGCTATTGTGAGTGAGGGAAATTGAATTTTCTCATAGTTTTCCCATGATTGTTTTACAAACAAAATATAACTTTTTTTGCCTTCATCCCTAGCTTAGATGTCGTCCGAAATGGTGGTCAAAGGTCAAGGTCAAGGTTTCGTAAATTTTGCTTAGTAAGCTAAAATCTTTATATCAAATCATAATTTTGAAAAAGTGTTTGATCCACTTAAAACATAAATTTGTATGGCATACCGTGGTACTAATTGTTTGCCAAATTTGGTAAGAGTCTGTAATTTTTACCTGAGATATTAAATTTTATTAATTCATGTGGCGCAATCTTACATAATGGCTGACAAAAGTGTATATTTGTTGGCATATATGAAATTATGCTTGTAATAAATACTTTCAGCATACAAAATTTTGTCAAATTTGGCTGAACACTATGGTAGATATGTCAATGTAACCTTAAATATTTATATGACCACCATTTATTAAATATGTATATTACCGATATACATCGCATATGTTTACATTGTCTGCCATAGTATTATTAACGTGCCAAATTTGGCGAGGATCGGTCCCGTAATTTTCGAGATATAACGTAAAAGCTTTATTTTTATGTACTATCTTCCAAAGTGGCGAACCCACAAAATCCATTCCTAAATTAAATGCTTACATAATGCACTGTCAACATACAAAATTCGATTTAAATCTGTCGAATGCTTTTCTAGATATGACATAACACCCTAAATTTTCAAATGGCCGTCATTGTGAATGTAAGCACCTGACGTGGTTGAAAACTATTAAAAGTCGGATGTCCTGACTGCCTACTATATGTGTACCAGTTTGTTAAAATTAGGTTCACACGTTCAATAGTTTTTTCAAAGGGGGCGACACACATTCATATCAACGCGCGCACACGCAGACAGGAAAGTGTTCTCATAAGTCTTTCTTCCCTTCGAAAAGTAGGCTAAAAATATTGGGACAGCTCAGACAAACTAGGTTGATTAGTACTGGCCAATATTCACAAAGAACAGAAATCGAAGTTGAAATTGTTATAGATAATTTTTAGTAAAATGAAACAAAGAAGAATGATTATGAGTAACTTGATCAGTCCTTGGCAGCAGTGCTGCTAAATACAGACTTGTAATTCCTTATACAGTATTTGGGATAGCTTGTTAAGGATCTACATAGCATTTATTCATTTTGTTTTTACAAGTAAAATATTTTACATATAAAGTGTATATTAGTAGTATCTTATGTAAGCAAAAAAAAGTTACAATATTACTGAATTCCAGGTTTAGAAAGTTGGCATTTATAAAATGTGTGGTTCATGTTTCATGTATGCATTAAACATTTTATTCATCCAAAGAGTAGCGAGTTCTAAAATATAATATTTAATTATTATTAATGTATGAGCTGCTCAGGCGAACAAAATGGTAAGCGCCAAAACAGACGTTTTGGGATACAAGAAGAATAAAATTGTTATTGAGCCATAAATTAAATTAATTTTATTCCATCAATAAGTTCTAAATATAACTCAGCAGTTATACGTAAATTGTAATTTTAAAACAAAATGTTGCTGTGAATGTAAAATTGTCCAGCATAACAATCCACCGGAATGAGCGAACATAGCCCTTTCCCCACCTTCATTGGGTACTAGACGCGTATCTACTCTTATACTCCATTCGCGGTTATTTCCAACTTTTCTGAAGCCCTGCTATAATTCTACTTCCAGGGTATTCCTCCGCCTCATATAAACAAAGCTTAGAAAACTACACCAGAGGGCCAACGCACCGCATTTGTGCGCACTCAGTGTAATAATATTTTGCATAAAAACTATTTCTTACTAGGCATTACTAACTTACCTATTTTGTCCCCGTCTTTATTCATGTTAGTTACAAATTTAAGATATATATAATTTATAGATAAATGTAAGTAAAAGTTAAATTTAACCAAAAATAAGGTACTTTTATGTGAATACAAGTATAAAACGCTTGTGATATGACATATTTAGGAAACAACCAAAAAGTCATACAAGGGATGTTTTTTCAAAGGTTTGATTCAAAAAGTGTAAAGAAACCGCGAATAGACTATACCTCCTTTCCACAATTGCAAGTGTGCATTGTGCGCCAGGGGTGTATTTAAGGTGCTTGAGTCCCTACCTTTGTGTTTGATTTTACACTGTATAAAATGACTTTCTTGGAATTAACACTGTTGATATTACATTTTTTTTAAGTATTCAGATAGCCTATCAACTAAGTTCTGGCATTTACAAGTAGCGTTAAAGCTTAATGTGTACTGGCAAGCATTTGTTTGGAACGTAAAGCTCAGTTGAAGTAGTCCGTGTAGGTCCGCCACTGATGCGCGTAGTGAGTGGGGAGAACCCATTGCGGCAGGGTGGCGAGGCCGCCAAAACTCGCGCTCGCGCGTAGTATTGATTCTGTTGCTGGCTGTGAACGGGAGTCGCCGCCGGCGGCGTACTCCTACTACGCCACTACTACGCGAAAGCGATCAGAATGGCGCTCCGTACGTACGTGTACATGGCATCGGCTGTCGCAACCACATTGATTACTTTTTAGTCACGTTTATACGTCATTCAAAGTGAGTCACGAAGACACGTTAGTTAACTTATTATGCGAGTCATTCACATTGAACAAATTTTCTTATACTTCCATGGCATTCATTAAATACTCTGTTTCCTGAAATGTAAAGTTGCCTCTGATGTGGTCACTCTATTCCCAGTTTTCATATTTTCCGTTTTTACCCTACTCACTATTTTAAATCGTTTTGTGGTAACCTGTTGCAACACATGTGCATATACGATTAAGTGGGCCGCTAGGATGGAGCAGTGGACCTGTACTCACAGCTGTAAGCAAGAAACACGCGCGTGACTCACCCTGGCGACACCGCTTCCGTATAGCAGCTTAGCGCTTACCTTAATGTGGCAAGGGGTCCGGAATGCGATATTGGACAAAGGAGAGCACCGCAGCGGATTGAAGAAGGGGAATGTGAGTGCACGTCTGATATCATTACATTACATTTTATTCAGATGTCAACGTAATTCAGGAGATTTGTTTCCTAGTCATTAACTGTGTTGAGTAACGAGTGCGTACAGATGCACAACAAAAATAGAACAAATCAACCAAAGGAGAAATACAATCGCATCCGCATGCATAGTACAAAACAGCACAGTTATGGTTGAAACGCTTCACATGAGGTCTTTTCACAGCATGTGCTCGATGTTTTTACCATCGACATTAATACACATCTGTAAACGCACCTAGCGAGCGACGAGTGGCCTGAAGTGTTTCTGGCGTAATACCTCTGCAAGCTGCCACGATGAGATCTTGCATGTCTTCTGGCGTCGTAGGAACCGCGTTTTACACCCTATCTTTCAGTGTTCCCCACGGGAAAACATCTAGAGGTGTGTGGTCAAGGTAGCGAGCTAGTCATCTTGCAACACCACCACGCCCTAACCACCGGTTTTGAAACGTTTCATTTAACACTTTGCCTCGTAACCAAAGCAAAATGCGCAGGACAGCCATCGTGCTGAAACCACATATCACGACGTATGTCGAGCGGTATGTCTTCCAGAAGTGCCGGTAAGGTCTCTCTGAGAAAATGGGCGTACGTACAACCCTTGAATGAAGTATGGCCGGCCCTATGACGTAGTCTCCAACGATTCCACACCATACGTTCACTTTCCACTGTCGCTGGTGCTCCACGTGCCAGACCCAACGCGGATTCTCCGTCTCCCAGTAGTGCATATTTCGTAAATTTACGCGCCCATTGTTTGTGAAGGTTGATGTATCGATAAATAGTATGGTTTTCCGCTGTCATCCCTTACAAACATCAGAACAAACCTACAAAACTGAATACGCTGCTGGGAACCACCTTCGTGTAATGCCTGATGAAGAGCCACGTGATATGGATGGAATTTCCGTTGGCGCAGTATCCGTAACACACTTGTTTTACTTATTCCTACGAATCCGGAAGGTTCTCGCGTACCCATGTGGGGGTTTGCATCGACACGTGCCAACACATCGTGTTGTTGCGTCTCGTCAGTATCAGTCTTTTGTCGCATTCGTGTTGTGGAATTCCAATCACCTCATGACAATTGATGTGTGCAAATTCTACGTATCTTTTGCCGTGAGATGGGCGTCCGATTAGGATACCTTTCACCGTACATTTTGACGGCTTATTTGGTATTTCTACTACACTCACCGTAAATAAGTAGAGCGTCCGGTTTTTCCTCATTCGTGAACTTCATTGCGTACATACAGCCACACACTGCAATACCACTTACCATAACAGATTACAGGGTCTGGTTCTGCGCTGCTATTATGAAGCGGTCCCGCCAGGATGAGTCACGACGCGTGTTGCTTGCTTACAGCTGTGCGTACAGGTACACTGCCCCATGCTACCGGCCCACCTAACTTATTCATGTTTGCACTCTATTTCTTGGCGTTTCTGTGTTACTTTGTATTGCATATGCTGTAACACTGAATTCCTCTTTGCACGTGCTTTCAGATGCCGTTACAATAAATGTATGTTTCCAGGGGAAAAATTATATGTGGTTTAATTATTTCTGTCCATGCACGTGTTACGAATAGTAATTTTATGGCCAATTACTTTCCCCCATACGTAATTTCAGTTAGCGAAAACCGCATTTCGGGATCTTCAACTATTCCGGACATTTTGCGGGTGTCCACGTTAAGCGGACCACTCTGTGTATATAATTATGGTGTGATAATATATGTATATAGACACACACAATGCAATTTCATTTAAGATTGTGAAAACAAAACTAAAAAATTTCAAACTTAACCAACCATAAACACGATCAGTAAATTATTGTCGCTAAATTACCAGCGCTCTTTTCGTGACACTAAAGTACAAAGTACAGCTAAGTATAAAGGTAGAGGGACTTTAGCGCCATTCCATAAATATGACTCTCGTTGATTGACTCCATCGTACAAAAGACGTTTTATCAAAGAAAATGCTTTTCCTGATTTGTTGGCATTTATTTAGAAATACTGTGGTGTCCGATTTCAATACAAGGTTAACCTATAGACCAGGACTGGCGTATATACACACATGAATGAGGAACGTAGCTCTTGTAAACTGCCTCGTCAGAAAAACTGTTTTCTCTTTTCTTATATTTTTAATTAGGTTTAATTTTTGCATGTTTTAGTTATAAAGAATTCTTCACCAACTTTATTATTTTAAAAAAACTATGCAGGAATGTTTACAAATGCTTGTTGCAATCAGTTACACTTTTCATTATGGTATTTATCCGTTCTTAATTGTTCTGAAACATCAACCAATTTCTCGTGCTTTATTTTGACCAAAACTTTTAATTCTTACAGATTATTTTACCCATTTTATCTTTATAAAAAATAAGATTCACGTTTAACTTATGTTTTAAGAATGGTTCAGTGCGGATTGAGCACAAGTAACAGTAGTCATTACTGACCCTGTTCCCGACTCTACACTGAAATGTGATGCCATCACTGTATCGCAATAACTTCCATACGTAATACATGACATTATTATATTATTCTGGCGTGTGCGTGATCCTAGTGGTCAGTAGGGAGTATTTAGGTGTCAGTCTGCTGGTGCAGTTTGTCTCAAGTCGTCCCTAGTAGTTTAATTGCCGGGTCAGTGCTTTCCGAACTAAGACTGTCTATAAATAAGCAAATAAAATTTTTTTAATTTTATTTTATTTTAAAGTACTTAACTTTTTAGACTTTATTAAATCATAAATGAATTAAGGAAATGGCTGAACTGTACCTTTGCATCAAAATAAAAGTAATTGTTATGTCTGCGAGATGAGTAACCTTGACAGATGTGCAGGTAAGATCAGTGTAGGCTATACAGTAAATCAAAATAATACTGGGACAGTAAATACTAGTTCATGTTTATGTCTGTGTCATAAGTTGCACGGTTATGCACAAAGAGGCTAAACCCAAGACCGCCATGAATATTTTGTGCTCCGAGTGGAGTGGAGAGGTTTCGGCGGCTCTTAACATCGGTGTCTCAGAACCGACGAGGGTGAAGCGAGGTGAGTATGGAGCAGCGCCGGAATGCAAGGGCGGGGGAAACTGAAGATCCTCGAGGAAACCCGTCCGGTACGATTCCCACGTGCGAAAATCCGCGAGTGACCCCGCCTAGATTTCTCATCAATAAGCTAGCACGACCACCGGGAACTGTGGATGCCTTAAATCTCATATGAGATTGATGTCATTCAGGATAATTTTTTAACAAAGTCTAAAGAATGTTTACCTTTTACAATAACGCACAATTTTACAGATCCGTTTGGCCATACTTCAGTGATTATATGGGAAATTCTCTGAACGCAGTGGATGCACTGGCGGATATTTTTGTTTTCATTGTAACTGGTAGGTGGTTGCGGGACGCTATGTGTGAGTTGCGAGTGGCTAGCTAGCTCATTGTCTCGTCATGATGTTCGTAGAAGCTATTAATAACCACTGCTACTGACTGTCGACAGTCCTGCTTGCTATTTCCACGGGCGGGCTAATAACGGTGAAGGCCGCTTGTATTGTCACAGTTGGCCCCTGTCCAACCGCCATCTCGGTCGCAGTTGTGTTAATCGATGTCAACGAACGCCGTGTTTCAAAAAGAACTGGGCAACATATGCGCTGTAAAATAATATTATCGAATTGTCATTCAGATTTAGGAAACGAGAACCTGAATTCGAGCCGGAAGTTGTGTAGCCCAGCGGACTTTCAACTAAAATTACTGCTGCCATAAAAAAAAAATACGATATTGATTTTACTGCGCTTGGTCTTTAAAAAAATACGCAGCAGAAGTGCATTTTAAGTTTTGGCCTCGGATATTACGCAGCCTTGGCCTACTTTATAACATTTGCTATTGGAGCTATTCGTATTTCACCAACTCTGCTGTGCATTGTTACTGCGGAATACACAGTTTGTATACAGGTATATTAAGACCACAAGAAGTAATTAGCAAGTTGTAAAGAAAGAAGATCTGTGGGAATTTTTTTCGTGGACTTTATGCGGAGTCTGTACGTGCTTGGAATAGTGGCCAACGAAAATGTAATCATCATTCCCTTGCGACATTAAATAAATGTGAGAAAAACGCTCGTCATAGGCCGTAAATGTATTCATACAACTTCGGAACCTCATTTTCGAGAAATCATAAAACACGTCTAATAGTTAATTAGAAGTTTTTTTTATAATCGCCTGAAGTCTTCTGAGCGTCGAGTTCACGAGATTGGCAGTCACTTCTCACATCAGATATTATTTCGCCCCAGTCGCTGCCGTGAAGAACACGTCTTCTTCCTAAGTTTCTTCTCAAGTACCAACCACTGATTTTCAGTTGGATTTGAACTTACGAGGTGTCTTGCGTAGTGTATTATATAGCATTTATTTGTAGGTTTNGGGGGGGGGGGATCCTTTCGGATCCAAGATTTGACACATTGCATAATAAATTGTCTTGCAAAATGTTTATAACCCCCTACATGTAACATCCTAATGATAACAACTATAGTTCATTCACGGTTATGTCTAACTTTTCTGAAGCCCTGCTAAAGTTCTACTTCCAGGATACTCGGTCCGCCTCAAGCAAACAAAGCTTAGAAAATTACACCAGAGGTAAACGCACCACATTCGTGCGCTGTCAGTGTAATAATATGTTGCATAAGAACTATTTCTTACTAGGCATTACCAACACACCTATTTCCTCTCTGCCTTTATTCATATTAGTTATAAGTGAAATATTATAATGTTTAGATAAAGTGTAAATAAAAGTTTAATTTAACAAAAAAATAAGGCTATTTAATGTTAACACATGTATAAAACGCTTGTGATGCATGACATATTTAGGTAGCAACCAAACACGGGGTGTTTTTTCAAAGGTTTGATTCGAAAAGTGTGAATAAATCGCGAATAGACTATAGCTCTTCAACGCCAGCGTGGCTCAGGCATCCACAAACAATATTACATTGCTTCATCCATATGTTTTTCGCATTTAGTGCTTGGCATGACTTGCGCGACACAAACTGCAGCCCATTGGAACCATTTAAATTTCGCTCTGCTGTCATCTTTAAAATACACGTTTTCTAAAAAGTCTTATAATTTGTTTATGTAGGTTTGACCAGATCCCAACTACAGTTTCCTTTACTTTCTTGGTGCTCTGGCCTTAACCCCAACTTTATGGAGACGATTCCTGATAATCTGGGGCATAACATGGACTCTGACTACTGAAGCAAGGTCTTTTGAGCACTTGTCTGGCCTTTGTGCGAGCTTCCTCGTAAAGTGTTGTATATTATTTACTGTTGCGGGCAGTGGCGGATTTACACATTTGCCGCCAGTAGGCTATTCAAATTTTGCCGCCCCTACCGACCTCTACAATCATATTATTTACATTTTTTTTGTCAATGAAATTGTAACTTTGTGATTTGTGCACTATCGTCCTAATTACATCACCTTTTTCTCGTAATTAGTGTGATTGTGAACTAGGGGATCGATGTGTCAGTTTCTAGATTATTTTTACAATCCAACGATTTAGTTAAGATTGCACAAGAAGTAGTTTTTGGGTATATTTCTGAGCTAATAAAAGCTCAATCATGTACTACTAATAAGGTGGGGTAAGGTATGCCTCAATACTACTTACACAATAATGTACATTCGGTAAACGTTATTAAATCATTTTTATTGCGCTTACTTACAGTTTAAAAACAATATATTCAATTACTATCTGGTAACAATCCGGTTGATGTCGATGAAATTCAATTAATTAAGTTATGAATGTTTTACAATACCTTTTTGCGCGATTTTCTATTGGCAAAATCATTAATTATATCGTCGTATGAAATATTGTTTATTAGTTCTGACTCTATGCGCAAAAGAACTAAGGCGTTTAGCTTTTCTTGACTTAAGGTAGATCTTAGATAATTTTTCACCCATTTTAAGCAAGAAAAACTTCTCTCGCCCGAACAATTTGTCGCTGGTGTACATAGAGCCATGCGAACTGTTATATCCAAGTTTGGATAAACGTTTTGCAAATTTTGTTTTCGCAAAGACTTTTCAATGATCCAGAATCTGGTTTTACCAAAATTCTTTCAGAAGAAAGGTGGCACTGAAAATGTATGCATTCTTGAACTAAGTCAGTCTCTAAATCATTAGGATACATTTCTTCCAAGAAAAGGGCTTTTTCCGTAAGGGTTAATGATAACAATTTACTCATTTTGGTCATAAATGAAAACTTTTCATTGGACCTGTTGTAGGCCTCCTGCCGTTTTTCTAATTCGGATACGAATCTGTCAATGAGGACGAGAAATGTGTTAACCCTGAAGGTATCACTCGCAGTCATTCTCATTTCTTCATCGGGTGTTTCATCTTTTTTTTTTTTTTTTTTTTTTTT